>CM046862.1:49450493-49639026 GCA_025617745.1 Heliocidaris erythrogramma
GAAGGGGGCTGAAAAGAGGATAGAGATGAATAAAAAGAGCAAAAGAGTGAGAAAGAACAAAAGAGAGAGAGAGAGAGAGAGAGAGAGAGAGAGAATATTGACCTGGTGGGGTGTGAGCATGCTACACTCAATGAGATGAGGAAAGTGATAATAATATGAATTTTCTCTTATATTTCAAGTTAGTATATATATTTTCCTCACGGGAGAGGAAGAAAATGGAGTGACAAAGAGGGGCGAGCGCTACAGAAAAAGAAAGAGGAGAGTGGAGGAGAGAGAGAGAGAGAGGGAGAGGCACAGAGAGACAGAAAGAAAGACAGGTGGGGAAAGAGAAAAGAGAACGCGAAATTGAGAGTAAAGGAAAAAGAGAAAATAATGAGCGACATAAAGAGAGAGAAAGAGAGAGAGAGAGAGAGAGATGGGAATCCCAATAAAGTTATGCAAATATCGAAATAAGTCTTGATTCAAGCGGACAATTCCTTTCACGAATCTCTCAATGTCCAGTGTGAGTACGTCCATTTTGGTTACTCATCGTCTCTCAGAAACCTCCTATACCCTCAAGATCTTATGGCTGAGATCGACTAATGCATTATGCGCCATTGCGGGCGGAAGCCTACGTGATTTGACGGACGGACGATCACACATTAGGCGCAAGAACTGCGGAGGAAGCTAGGATGACCAAAAAAAAAAGGGGGTGGGGAAAGAGAAAATGTACGTTGATGAAGTCGTCGTGACACTCGGTCTTGATGATCTACAATATAAAGGAAACAATATTGAAATGATAATAATATTTTGATGTTCTGTAACTGCGATATACTCTACTACAGCCACTAGGCTACTACTACTACCGCTTCTACTAACCTACTACTACTACTACTACCCGTTATTCTAATACTACTGTTACTACTACTTCTACTACTATACTGTTACTACTATATACTCGCCTACTACTATACCACTCTGACTATTGAGCGATTATAGTAAGCTATTCGTTTACTGGAAGACATCGCCGCTTTGCAGCGCGATCCAGCGTTGACTTCTTGTGGGAAGTGAAGAGAAGTTCATCTCAACAGGATACATGTATAATATTGATTTGAGATGCCTTCTGATGTGTGATGGATAAGAGTGTGAAGCCATTGGAAGGGATGATAAACACAGCTGGGAAGGAAAGAGAGAGAATAAGGCACCGAGATACCTTAAAAGCGAGAAGGACTGAGATACGATATTATAATAAGAAAACAGAGGGGACAGCCAAAGTTGAAGAAAGGAAGAGAGAGAGAGAGAGAGAGGGAGGGGGGGGGTATATGAATAAGGGGGAGAAGGGAGAGATAGAAAGAGAGAGAGAGAGAAAGAGAGAGGGCGGGGTATATGAATAAGGGGAGACGGGAGAGATAGAAAGTGAGAGATAGAAAGAGAGAGGAGAGGGCGGGGTATATGAATAAGGGGAGAAGGAAGAGGTAGAAAGAGAGAGAGAGTAAAGGACGCAAACGGTAGCAAATGCTGTGGAGCTTTAAAAAGCAGTGATTATTTAATCGAAATATAAACTAATTTAAAAACATTGCATAATGCGATGGGGTTGAAGATTGTAGGAAAAATAATAACAAAAATCATATAAGGAGAAACAGATAAGATTTAGACGGGTGATATAACAATATCAAGATAAAGTATAGGATAGACTGACTTGGCTATCTTATGAAGATGGTAAGTAACTCACCAAGGAATGAATCCATCTAGCATCCATGTCGCCTCCTCGCACACACCCCATCACATCAATACCATCATCTCATAACTCACCCTCCAGTCATGCACACCTGCATCCTTAGCTCCAACCCCCCCCCCCCCCACCCCCAATCACATCAGCCCAGTGTAGGCCATGGTATGGTGCAAAGGATATTGGATGCACGATCCGTTAATCTACAGATCTTCTAAAAGCCGGGCATGCCAATAACAGCTTGGGGCGTGTACTTATCTGACGCCATTTCTTCAATATTCATCTACAAGTCAGTATGATAGGCAGGGGGAGATCGGCAGAGAGGGAGATAGAGAGAGAGAGAGAGAGAGAGGGGGGGTGGGCGGGGGCTGAGAGTAGAATGGGACAGATATGGAGTAAGATAATAGAAAGAGAGAGAAAGTAATGCTGATAAGAAATAGAAAATAATTTTATCTGCAGGCGGAGAGGAAGAGAAATAATAGGTTTCAAAAAAAAAAATTATGGAGGAGCATTAAGCATAAAATTGTCTGCTATAGAAACGAATAAAACGGCGTTAACGGCGATGAGATGATGTTATTCAGGTTTTCAGCGGATGTTTATCATGTACGAAGTGAACAGAGAACATTCGTTTTCATCTGAATAAAATAATAGATTTTCCTACATGTAACCAAAGGCATGCTTAAACATTATGGGTAATCCCGGTTCTTTCATGCAGTAACAAGACCTATTAAGAAATGGAAAAATGACCTTTGACCCTATAAAGGACGGAACAATGAGGGCAGCATCACCAAAAATTAAATATGTGTAGATTATACCAAGATACATCTCCATACAAAATTTGAATGAAATCCGTCAAGAAATGCAGAAGTAAGTAATAGTGAATATCCTTGCAATCTTCGTCGATTAATAATAACACCAAAAATCCGGTCGTGTTTTCTTCCTCTAATATACACGGATTGTGTGTGAAATTTTGATACAAGACATGCAACATGCAATAGGTGCAGGTTCTATTCTGTACGGTTGTCAATAACTAATTAAGAATAAGGACTTTCAGTGTCTTCTAGACACGTAAGCCTAAAATTGCCCACTATTTTGCTCAGATTTCTCGACTGATTTTTATACAATTACAGGATTTCGAATTAAACATCAATATATTACAATAAATCCTCAGATACTATTAGAAAAAAGAATTCTCCTGTCAAGTTGAGGTATTATTAGGCCTACACACGTTCAGTTAAAATAGCTAAAGAACTTGAGGTGCACTTTGTTTTTATTTGACATTTTCCATCCGTACTTCTATTAGCATTCCACGCGTAAATCCCATGAGCTTCATTATGCATTTGCTGCATGCGCTGTAATATTTATGGTATGCATTGGCATGATTGGGACATACAGGGAAAGCACTGTGAAACGTACATACATAATGAAGCTGTATTTTCTCCGCAATGTTGATTTAGGAATGTAGCACTTGTATTTACATATAACTAACTATCCTTTTGCCTTTTACAATAATTTCCACGTAATGCTTGGCAGTTCACTGTCATGACTGTAAAGCGCACCAGCTGTCACATTTTCATCATGATTAAGATGATGATGATGGTTAAATACTGCTGTTGTCATAATTTTACCGTTATTTTTGTTATATCATTTTTATTAATCAAGTGACTTAAGTTGTATTCATCATAGTGCTTTTCCTTTTAAATGACGGGACAAATAACTTATATTGACGCCCTCTACGTTCGTTGATTGAAACATATAGGATGGTCACTGAATTCTCATACAACCTAAACAAAAGAAACAAAATTAAAAAAGAACTTGATGGATAACCAATGTTAGGGTTTGATAAATGCGGACACTTTTCATCCATTGATAATATTTCCTTTCCCTGTACCAAACCTTCAACTTTATCTTGTGATGTCATCATTATTTCAAAAGTTTACAAGCAGAAACCAGTAATTTGTTACCAAAACTTAAAATCATCATCTCAAATAACCATGCACTCTTAGAAATATTGGGCAAAATTTTACCCAAAATTTACTCAACATGAGGGTAGTTATGTATCTGACCAACATTGGGTAAACGTTACCAATTTCATTCTTATCTTTTGACAAAATAGTTGAGTAAATGCATGTAAAAGTTGAGCAAGATTTAACCAACCTATGCCCAATCTTCATTTACCCAGTGTCATTTACCCAACTTTTCTAAGAGTGTGCATTCTAAACCAAGTGATCGGTATTTCCTCACATCCCCGTCTTCTGCAAAATCCATGCATTATCATGAACATAATTATATAAATATTTGGTTGAGTAGGTTGTGAAGTTCGTTGGAAAGGTTGAGACTGATAGCATTTTCTCTCAATACTTTGTAATAATACTCAGCCTAATAACAATACAATTTTCTTGTTCTGAATTTTCAAAAGAAATTGCTTTCAACTATACCGGTACTCAAGAATAAGGAAGAGCTTTCTCATGAAAAAATTGTATTTTTCTTTAACATTATCTTTTCCAGAAACTGATTTTCTAAAGAAATTTCGTTTAATCGTATTTTGAGTTATCTACAGTACATAAGTGGTTTCCGTTACAAAAACACAGCCTATAGTATTACAATGTGGCACGTTTTCTTCTAATGATTCTTTTCGTCTATCCATCATGTCCGTGATCTGTCATTCCTTCTCTAGTTCTCTTTTTTATCATTAAAGACCTACTGTACTCGTATTTTAATAAATATCCCTCCCCCTCTCTCTGTCTATCTCTATCCCCCCCCCTCTCTCTTTCTATCTCTATATCTCCCCCTCTCTCTTTCTATCTCTCACTCTTTCCCCCTCTCTCCGTTTTCTCTCTTTGTGTTTATGTATATTATTCTCTCCTCTCTCTCTCTCTCTCTCTCTCTCTCCCTCTCTCTCTGTCCCCTGTCCTTTATTTTAACACACCCATCTGTTTATTAATAAAAAATATCAAACACATCTAGGGAATCACGTCGTGAGAAAAATGAACAATAATTTGAACACATTTCCCACGGTTCTAATTAAGCAACATAAAGAGCTGTATAATCATGACATAGTATTGCATAACAACTAGTCACTAGTAGTATAATCATGACATAGTATTGCATAACAACTAGTCACTAGTAGTATAATCATGACATAGTATTGCATAACAACTAGTCACTAGTAAATATTACTGCGATGTTGACAAGCACTGACAAGTGCGCTATTCAACGGACGCCATTTTCGCCACAGGTCTGTTTGAAGGTCAAGCTATCACTCGTGCAATAATCTTTGGCCAACACTACGAAAAACTATCTCATCTTTTATTGTTCAACCGTGAGAATTTAACATCCCTGAATTGATTTGTCGGAGGACTGAGGAAGAAAAAGAGAGAGGAGCGTTTAAGCCGCTTTAATGAAGACAGACAGTCATTAACCTATCTCTAATTTGTATGCAAATCTCTCCCGCGCTCCGCTATGCCCGCCGCGCGCAGTAAACATGCACGTGCAAACATAATAATGCCCCGCGAGCGACCTAGCGAAACCCTACGTCCACCTGGTCCCGTAGAGCCCCGAACCGAGCGATGGGAATGACCGATGAGAACATTCTCACGGGAATCCAATATTAACACCACTTTATAAAATATGTATTTTGGTCAGTCGCCTTGTAGCCTACATCTGTTTGTTTTTCACTCTCTCTAATTTCTCTCGTGGGTGTAGATTACTTCGATGTGTGTTTATCAAAATATTATATGGATCACAGATAGATGGTTGTATAGTGAGTGGACGCCTGTAAAATATACGTCTATATTCAAGATTTGCAAATTTGCAAATTTTTATAGTAAAGCAGCAATCAATCGAAAGGTAAATTACAAACAAATCGAAAGAGAGAGAGAGAGAGAGGAGGGGAGGCAATATCAATTTTTAAAAAGGGGGAAAAGTGAGAAGGCGTTAGAATGTAATGAAAGAGACGGCCTATACAGCCACGGAGAGAAAAAAAATGAGGATCCTTTTCAGTATAATTATATTTAAGTATATATGTGATTTACTCGAATACGTTTGAATCATTTTTTGTATTATTTTTGGTTGTAATTATGATGAAAGCTGGGGCAAAAAATCTGCCATGATAAAATAAAATTTCGCTGCAAATGTTTGATGCTAGTTTTAGCCTTTTATAAACGCACTCGCCTATGCCAAAAAGGGCACTCACAGAACGCAAGTCTGACTTTGGTTTTAAAGCGAAGTGTTCTCTTTATTTTCTTCATGCCCCTTAACTATTAACATAATAATACTTTGTGAAGTTTATTGTTCAGTTAATTTTATACAAATAATCTGCTCACAATTATTATTCAAAGCTTACTCTCTCTTTAAATTAACCTTTTATGATAAATTCGTTCTTCACAGAAAACTGCAGTTAGAAATCAAACTTCCATCTCTCTCTCTCTCTCTCTCTCTCTTTCTCTCTTTTTCTCTCTCTTTCTCTACTTTTTTCTAATATTATAGCATCAGCAACTCTCGTTAAAATCGGGTTCGATTCCCAGCGAAGAAAGTTCATTCTCTGAAGTTATTGCTACATAAAGGAAGGCAGTATAAGGAGGAACAGTGAATTTGTAGCTACGCAAAGTATTCTATTATCCAATTAATTTCTTTCATGATTCATTATATTATTATACGTATACATTTGGCCCAAGACCATTTATAACATAAGTCCCCAAAGAGAAACACAATTTGCAAATGCTGAAGACAATTAACCTATACTAATCGACAATATAAGCATGATAAACTTCAATCATAACACTCCCCTCCATTTATAGTAACCAAACTAATTAAAGATTATTCATGAATGACCTCTGCTAATTGAAGCTCCCTCTACTTATTAAAGACGAGACGATAGGACCTGGATAGCAATAATTAGCGTCCGAACCAATGTCTGTCAGCATACAAAGTGACAGCATGGATGTATCTCATCTCCCTATCACGCAGGGGCGGATCTAGCTTTTTCCAAGGGGGGGGGGGGGGGGGTTGACCCAACGACGATGCATAGCATCGTCCACAAGCCGCGAAGCGGCGATGTCCGTGAGCCGCGTAGCGGCGAGCCGCTATTTTGAACCCCCGTAAGTGATGTTTTCCTGGCATCTACTATTACTAACGCAATGGAGACCATAAAAAGCCGCAGAGCGGCGATGTCTGCAAGCCGCGTAGCGGCGAGCCGATTTTTTTGCTATTTTGAACCCCCGTAAGTGATGTTTTCCTGGCATCTACTAACGCAATGGAGACCATAAAAAGCAGTCCATGATAATGTGTGGGTCTGGACATATTATGATGGCGTTTTTCTATGCACATTAAATTTTTACTTGGCAGCCCAAGGGGGGGGGGGGGGGGTTAAACCTCCTAACCCCCCCCCCCCCCCCCCCCCGTAGATCCGCCACTGTCACGTGTGAAAAAGGGGTAAAAATTAAAGGCCTAAATACAAGAAACCATCCTAAATAAGGTTGTTCTGGATAGTTTTCATTTGGGACCAGCATGCATGCGCCGATAATTTGATGTCTAAATCCCGTTTTGTGAATTAGTAACACTAAATTTAAGATGTCAACGAAATAAAACGCCATATTTGATTAATGTTAAGAGGAAATATGGTCCATATTTTACCTTAAAATCATTGAATTTTGTGAATTCTGAAGACAAATTACACGGAGATCTCCTAAGATCAACTTTGGGTGACTTTTTGATTGCAATATCTCAAGTTAATCCTTCATTTCTATTTATAAATTTGTCTTGGCACTGAAACATCGTCGCTGACCGTTGATAATAAAACTTGAGGCCATTGTTCTTACCTTTCATTGTGCATAGATAATATTTTTAATCGTTCCCCTATTGCAATGCACAATGCACAATACAGTGCACGTTACCTTACACCTTGACACAAAACATGACATTAAATACGACAACGCCTAATCATTGTCGATGTGTGTTGGCAATCCGAGGTCACGCGGGGCAAAATAACTGGACTGTATTGTCACTTTCTAAAGTGTGCAGTTGCAATTTGCACTCTGACTGAATGTTATTCCTTACATTTAAACCTTACAACAACAAAAAATAAATTCTTGTCATTCATGTTTTATTTCATACCACCTTCTAAACGCTTCTTTCATGTCTTCTTCTGGAATGTGACTGCTCTGTTCTGTTTATGTTGAGGTTTGAGCAAACTGTAGCATGCTCTTATTATTATATTAAACTATGTATTACTATAGTACGAGTCTGTTAGTAGGGTGGGCAGAGACCTCTCCAATGTCACTCTCTATGCCTGAGTAGCAGGGATGTGAGACGTTCCACACAACTACCAAACTTCTCTACTCTAATTTAATTTAATATCCTGACAGAACATGAAAGTATATAATATGCAGTGAAGCTTATGTTCAATTCTACCTCTCACAGAATCCACATATTTCTCAAGACTGATGTCAACAATTGTGCATGCTTTGTACATTTTACATGAATATGTAAATACGCAACTATGCATTTGTATTTTATACACATTCTGTTAATCTTCTCTCTCTCTCTCTCTTTCTCTTTCCCTCTCCTTCCCTGCCTAGCTATCATTTTGTTACTACCGTTCCTACCATTACTGTATTTCGTTCCTACCATTACTGTATTAACTGTTTTAGATTTGTATTTATACATGTACTCGTGCGATTGTAACAGAACATGCAATTCAGCCACCAGGCTGCAAAATGTATCTGCTATTGTGTACATAATAAACCATTGAATAATAAAAAGAATAATAACTTTCTAAATTATAACAGCGAATGACACTCTGAGAAAAACCATTTACAAGAAACAAATGGTTTTCCTAGAACATGTCAAGCCCGATCGAATTTCTTTGAGATCACAGAGACCGATGAAAGATGAGTCTTGGTATTTGTACATACATGTCTGTGAAACAATCGTTTATCAAGTCTTTGCTAATTTCCACCTAATTTGGGCAGTAGCTGGCGCTCTTACTGCCGCCATACAGATTCAGATTCTATACCCAGAGTTCGGTCAACTCGGCTCCAGTATTTAATATCACTATGAACACGATGACAAAGAAAGCGGACACAGTATACAGCTCCTCATTGTACCCTCCACAATTGTTCTGGTAGACAAAAGAGCATCCCTTCATTGACATTATGTAAAATAAGTAGAACAAGTGAATATGCATGTGACACCTGTTCTACATACTTTTACATAATAGCAGTGAAGGATGTTCTATTGTCTACCAGAGCAAGTGTGGAAGGTACAATGAGGAGCTGTATATTTTGTCCGCTTCTTTGTTCGCCATGTTCATAGTGTATGGCATAGTGTTGCTTTGTTAGGCAAGCATGCACAAAGGAATATAAGACATGTTGTTCCCAACAGTTACGGAAACTGAGTTGGCCAAACTCTAATATGGATGGCTCTGCCGTCATATACGATCTCTATACTACCCGTCCGATGGAGTTCTGCCCAATTTGAGAAAAACTGGCCGAACTTTTCTCAGAAAGATAGCGAGAAAATCCCCGGAAAAATATTCCCGCAGGAATCCTGTCAGCCCTTCAGAGGATCACAGAAACGGGTAATGGAGGTGGGGTGGGGGAGTCAGAGGGTCCCTATTACATCTTTACCCTGAAAAATGATTTAATATGTTTTCTGAATAGGGGCGGCCGTTCCAACCCCCTCCCGAAAATGCTTTTCCGAGGTTACGTCGTTTTGTCTTTGAACTTCACAGCAAGGTTGTTTCGCTTACTAAGAAGTAGAGGGGTACTGTCCGTAAGGTCATGCTTGGAATAGCCAGGGGATTCTCTGGACTCTTCTAACCTAATAGATCCTGGTCTTTACGAGTCCCCAAGCATCGGTCATGATTGACATGTAACGAGCTTGTTGCGTCACTATTTGACTGGAAAAGCAATGAAATTGATTGAAACAACACAAAACAGATGTATAGACCCCACTCCCCACAAACCTACATGACCAGAGGAAGGAAATGGGCAATTTAGATAACAATTAACATTAAAAAAAAAAATTCTATGATCATTTGTTATTCTAACAAACAACAGGGAAAAGTGTGACACGTGAAATTTGACAGGGAACATGGCAAATTTGACATTTTAAAGGAAATTTTTAAGGAGATGTAAACCATAAACAGAAAGATGTCATCCAATATCCTGAATGCAACTTGTATTAAAAGGGCCATAAATGAATAGCAATATCCCATATGATACTATAGCAGCAACAAAAACAACAGCAGCAGCAACAACAACAACAACAAATGTAGCAACAAAATGGGCATTTTTTTTTTGTAGCTTTTGCAAGAAAGAATAATTGTAATCCTATAAAATGGCTGTGATATTTCGAATCTTGCGTATTGTATTAGCTAGGGCGTGAAAGGGTAATTAGATCGAATATTAAGAGTACATGAGCATAGAAGAGACGACCAAACAGAAGAAAAGAATAATAAGCCGAAAAACTTGAAAAGGGCCAGGTGGGGGGGGGGGGGGGGGGGGACTGGCAGATATACAGAAATGTTTAGATGCAACTACGGAGAAAAATCAATATTGAATAAGGAAAAGAGGATTACATACGTGAAAGAAAAGAAAAACAACAAGCAAAATATGAACAAAATATGAAAGTTCGGAGAGTTCTGACGTATTATAATTCAACCATTTCATTCTTTATAACACCTCTCTTCAACCTATTCTCCCATCATCAGTTTCATGTCAAAATATTCCTGACACCTTGACATCCGTCTATGCACCCCACTCTCAAATACGAGCCAGATGTTCAGAAAAGGCGCGAAAAGAATTTGTCAAAAATCAAAAGTGATTTCCGCACGACATAAAACTGCGATGTAAGAAAGGTCAAAGCTATAGGAGATAAAGTGAAAGTGTCTCCGACATGAAGAAGGATTATTAACCCAAACCACCACTCTGCAAAAATAAAAACTTATCAAACGCACTTCTGATCTACATCGTATTGAAAGGAAATTGGTTGGAATTACAGCCGTTCCGCCCACTTGTCACTTATGATTTGCAGAGTAAAGATGTAAAGACCCAGGTGTTGAATATCTCAGACAAGTAGGTTCACAATTTGGATATTTCCTTGTTGTGAAGTACAATAATGTCATCACCGTAACGATGGCAATGATTTCTGACCGCTTTTTATGCCTTCTGTTGTCAATTCGATATAAACAATAAAAGTCAACCATAATTTTGACACAATACAGAGGTATAGTTCCTTGATACAGAATGACAGTTCTCTTTTGTAGATTGTGGAAAACTTTATACCACAAAGAGAGGGAGTTTTGACCAAACTGTAAAATAACTTGAAAGGAGTTGACAAAGGAGCCTTTAAAGGGGCATCCATGTTAAGGGGGAGTCCACCCTGATATCCAGTTGGTCTGGATAAAAGCAAGAAATTTATAGAAACGGAGATCAGTGAAGTTTTGAAAGAAAAGTCAGATAAACATTGTATTATGTATTTACCTTCCATTTGACATATGTTATACTTCTGTTATACACTCCAAATATTTATATCTATATTTTGTTATATGTTTATGAACAGATTATTGATGTAAATCAATGATGTTTAATAAAATTCAGTTCAATTCATCCAGAAAGTTATGAAACACAAATTGGCAACTCCGTATTTTTTTTTATTTGCGTGCTTCTATCCATATGACTTTAACAATACCCTTCTTATATTTTTTTCAAAAGAAAATTTGAAAGTACATGTAGTACGTGTATTATTTTATTCGTTTTGTACAACTATCTCATCCTTCACGGGATTTTCTCTTATTCTATCTCTTTCCACTGATCTGTTTTAACTCTCCACCCCCCCCCCCCATTATTATCAAAGCCAACCTGATATCAAACAGCTAAGGTCTAATTGCAAACTATATTTTGATATGACAAAACAAAAATGAAATCCATAACCTTACAACGCAAAAAGAGTATATGTTCCAAAGCAATCATCACTTTGTTGCAGACTTTGTCTTCAAATAATTTTCACACCTTTATCGTGTTATCAACTCATCGCTAAAAACGGAATGACATACTTCAACTCCATCATTCATTATCTAATTAATTGCAGGTGGCGAGACAGATGGAAGGAAGAGAAATTTAAGTGACAGAATAACGACAAATGCATCGAATATAGGTTGTTGATAAGTCAAAAGGGGTAATATGACACGACCTCTTCCGAATATTATACCATGTTCTCTCGGGATATTAAAATTTATCACCAATCCTAAACTTTGTGATCTTCCTTTTCTCACCTCAGATCTATCAACTTACGTATGGCGTATTCAAAGAGGAACATGCAGTCGCATCTGGGGGGGGGGGGGGGGCACTTTGGCAATTACCGCGTTGATATTTTTTACCGAATCTTACCATATAATTGATTCGAATACTGTGCTTCCGATCTATACGATTGATCCCACCCTGATTCTTATTTTATTTTATTTATTCATTTTTTTTAATTATTATTATTTTTTTTTTGGGGGGGGGGGGCGCGGGGATGCCTTGTGTTACTTATTCATTTCTTTTAAATTCTATTCTACGTCGGATGGAGCTGGGGATCTTTGGGAGGCTAGATGATCTGAGAAGACGGTGATGTATTAAAGAAATATATCGTTGATAAATACAAGGGATACCCAGGTCCGCCCCCTCCCCTCTTTACACTTTTCCTGTATCTCAATATCGCATTTTCTCCTCTCTCTCTTATTTTCATCTTTTACTTTACCACTCCAATCCACACTTCTTCCTTTTCTCTCTCTCCTCTATTCTCTAAGTGAGTGAATCTTGATAAATCATCAGTGAATACTATAATCACGCTTATTACCATAATAAACATATACACAACGTCATGTCATCAACGAATGAAATAAAACCAAATTATTCTTTACATTCATCAATTTATTTATTTTAGAAGATTAGAAGATATTCATGAACACTTTTTAATAGAATAGTGAATTATGTCACATTTTAATATCATTTTATGAAATTATAGTGAAATCTACTCGGTAGAAAAACACTCGTAAATTTCAGATTACATCTGTTTATTTTTATTCATATCATTTTCAGATTGTGAATAACAAATCAGTTAACTTAACACTAATCTTAATTAAATGCATTTGTGTCTACATCTTCGCAGGGATTGCCCCCATTCGACATATATTTCGAAAAGTTGTAAATTTCAGGACGATTTTAATCCTAATGACAAATTTATAATATAGAACAAATTTGACATCTTGTTGGCGAATTTTGTCCGACATATATATGGGAGAGGGATAGTATCAGACTAAATTTTGCAAACAAGTTCGCCTAAAATATACCCAAATGCCCCACTAACCCCATCCCCCCCCCCCCCCCCCCCCCCCTCCGTACTCAAGAGTTTCAACATTTGAAATTTGCTGCTAAAGGTTTCAAACTAATTCCCAATACCATTTACAAAAGCAGAAAATTCGAATTAAAAAAAAAATCATCAAATTTGAGGTGTGGGTGTGGAGGGGGGGGGGGGGGGGGGGGGGGGGTTGTCGCCATTCGCGCTGCCCCTGCTTAGGAGTACTTGTTCGAGATGGTTGGTTAGGTGTATATCCTCATTTCCTAAGCTTTTACACTATTTTCTTGTCTTTCCGTCGTGGTGATGACATCTTGACTTTCCCTCGAGTTGACGTTTTCATTGATGTCCTGAAGAAGGATGAAAAAAAGAGGAAGAATTGATAAAGTTCCATGAAACTACGGACTACAGATAACAAGCATCTTAATATTAACTGAGCTCTGGTCATAACAAATCTCTACTGAAGGAATTCAAATGTAGGTGAATCATAGCTGTGTTATAAGCAAAACAATACGATGAAATTTGGACATTTGGACCCATCAGTGAAACATGTATGATGTTCATACAAAACTTTATGTGTTGGAGGAAATGTGATGCTCAGCTAGTCTTCGTATATACATGTATATAAACAAAATTCTAGTCCACTTATCTACTACATACTTAATCTGTTTCTTATATTAATATATTGAAGTGCAGTAAACCAAAATATCGAAAATAAGGAGATGCTTTGAATTAAATAGAAACTGGAAGAGGATGGTCGAGAAAAATTCTGATTTTCCCAAAGAGGAGAGCACAACTTCTTATGAAATGAAAGTAGCCAAGCAGATATGAATATCATGATTTGATAGCAAGAAAGAAATATATTTCAAGTACGACAATAACAACACCCGTTTGGTAAGAAATTGTAATATAAAAATGTGATTTTTATGGAAAATATTTTATGAAGTAAACGAAGAAGCTGACATGAGATCTAGCTTGCAAACAATAAAATAACAGTAAAATACGAAAAGGATACAATGTAATCCTTTTTTTACGTAGCTAATATGAATAAGAGGATACACAATGGCAAAGCCCTTGGTGCCGTGTATGAAGAGTAAACTACTCTGTAACCAACTTTGAAATTTGAAAAAAGGGCCCACGACTGAGTTAATTACATGGTCATACTTAAGCGGGGTGATATACACATAAATGATAAAAAGGATAACACCGAACATGCTAGAGAAACTGAATTCATCTATTGAGCGCCAGAAAAGCACTCTGTGTTAAAGTATATAAGTTAAAGTATATGAGTTAACGCCCTTGTGGCTCTCAACAGACGAATTATGAATGATCCATTGTCATGCAGTGAGTATATAGGTGATTGATATCCTAGCCGATTGTGTGTGTCTGTTGATTGTTTGTGATACCATACTTTTTGAATCTGTGAATCTGTGAGCCCTGTATTAAGGTATTCGACTATTTTACCTTCCAATTTATATATGTACATGTTGCATCTTTTTTAAATGTCATTGATAAATGAATGTACTTGGTCCAAAGGATGAACGAAGAAACCGATGAACTAGAAAATGGATCTTTATGGTGTATGAAAATGTGATCAATGTTTAAAAAGTAAGTAATGATTTACATACTTTATTTCCTGTACTAGAGAATTATTTCCGTAGATGAGAAAAGAAAAAAAAAAGAAAAATACACAATTTCGTGTATCGTGCAGAAGTTATGTACATGAAAGCTCTCTAGAGAGGGGGAGAAGTAGAGAGGGGGAGAAGTAGAGAGGGGGAGAAGGAGAGAGAGAGGGGGAGAGAAGGAGAGAGAGAGGGGAAGAAGAGAGAGGGAGGAGAGAGAGGGGGGAGAAGGAGAGAGAGAGGAGAAGAGAGAGGGGAAGGAGAGAGAGAGGGGAGAGAGAGAGAGGGGAAGAGAGAGAGAGAGAGGGGAAGAGAGAGAAAGAGAGGGGAAGAGAGAGAGAGAGAGGGGGAAGAGAGAGAGAGAGAGAGAGAGAGAGAGAGAGAGGGGGGGGGGGGGGGGAGAAGGAGGGAGAGAGAGAAAAACAATCAAACTTAAACATTAAATAGCAATATCACAGATAGCCTTTTGACAAGGCCCTCGTGACTTGGCTATTTTTCTTGGCAAGTAAGCTAGTAGTGGCTGCATAACAAGACTAGCCGCCCAGCCCGGTGAATACGCTATCGAGCGACGTGTCGCGATGGGCCTTTTGGAACCTGGCTTGTATTTCTTATGTTATCCTTTGTTCCTAGCGAGGATCTGCTACCTTTTTGGTAGGAGCCAATCAGCGAACGTATCTTCGCATGACGTCAGCATAAATTTGGTATGCAAATTCGCCTTCATCTCGAGCTAGGAGTTTGTGCGCGGCCGGTGCAAGCTACAGTACATCAATCATGGAAAGCAAGCCCCGCAGATACCGTTGTGATTGGTCGATAATCCTCGGTAGGCGTGTTAGCATACGAATGTCAACTCGTGAATAATTCATATCGGACGATGGAAACCCAGGTTCCAAAAGGCCTCGCGACTAAAGTCGCTCGATCGCGCGTTCACCCGGGCCGTGTTGATTCTTTTCGTCGCCGGCTAGTCTCATCTCAGGCACAGCATGACGAGGAAAATAGCCAAGTCACGAGGCCTTGTCAAAAGGCTATATCACAGACGGAGACACATAATAATTCAGATACGAATGATATATTTCTGCACGCCTCTGTCAGTAAAATAGTTTGCATATACATGTATGGGACAAGAGGGAAAATGATTGTTTCGTCCCCATCAGTGGCGTAGATAGGATTTTCCATTACGAAAGAGGCGTCAAACAGGACTCTTTTATGAGGCAATAAAGGTATAGCGATAGGTTCAACCTGATACAAATTCAGTCGACAAGGTGGGGGAGTGGTGGGGGAGTGGGGGGGGGGGGGGTACATCCCTATTACTCTCTTGCCTACGATTACGTGCCCCACTTACACTAACCTTGATCTCTTTCTCGATGTCGTTTGGTTTCATTGCCATCCTAGCCATCCTCCACAGGAGTACAAGAAAGATGATGATGCCGATGGTGAACAGCAACCATTCCACACCGACGATGATGTTCCACAACTTTACGAAGCCCAACTTGAACTCGGACACGATTAGGTCGTCGGCTTCAACGCTCTGTCGAAGAAATAAAGAATTACAAATCTTACATTTACTGTTCAACATTTCTTAAGGAATATCAATGTTATTATTGTTCATGCGTCATTTTCCCTGACTTTTTATTTATTTATTTAATTTTTTTTTTTTTTTTTTTGGGGGGGGGGGGGGTCAGATATATGTTATGGTCGATAGCCAAGTTTATTGTGCCAAGTTATTGTAAATTTGGTGTTTAGCAAAGCAGTAAAAGCAGCAAAGCAGTAATTTTGTTAATGTTAAGAGGTAAAATTGTTGAAAACATGAAATTTAAGGGTATAGTAAGTTACTTCAACTCTTGAAACATAGTCACCGTGCAGTGTGTAGTTCGCCCTAGTGCCGAGATAGCCCGACCCCTCCTGAACAAGCGATCGCTGACGTTTTCAGAGAGTAATAGTATGAGGAATATTTCATGAAATTGAAGCATGGCCGGGAGGGCCTTGGCGTATCAAGCAGAGGGCGGGGACTGTGTACACCCCCCCCCCCCCCAAGCGGGTAAGGTTTAATTCAAATTCGAATTCAAATTCAAATTCATTCATTCAAATGAAGGATCTTTACAATGGATAACAAAAAGTTTAACTTATGTCAAATTACAATAGACCTGTTTAGAAATATATTCAAAATACTTTTAAAACAAAGCTTGTTCTTGACAACTTGAAAGCTTGTCAGAGGTTGGCCAAATATAGCAACAATTAATGTATGCAAAGTAGATTCCAAGTATTGTAGTTCATTCATTAATAACAGGTTAATGGAATAACTACTAGGTCCCCAGGAAAGAAACATCCACAGATTTGAATAACTTAGTAAACAGGTCTATTCACCGAGATTTAAGATACGCAGGCAGCGTCCCACCCCCCCCCCCTTTTTCAATGTCTGGATACGCCATTGAGAGGTGTATATTAACCTGGTCTATCCAGAGCAATGGGAGATACATCTCTCGAAGGTTTTCAGTCTCTCTGCAAAGGACGAAAACATGAAGTTAGGTGAGGGATATTCATTGGGATGGTAAAATGTAGAATAGAGAGAGGGGGAGAGAGAGCGGGAGAGGGAGAGAGAGGGAGAGGAGGAGAGAGGGAGAGAGAGAGAGAGAGAGAGAGAGAGAGGGGAGAGAGAGAGAGGAGAGAGAGAGGGAGAGAAAAGAGAAAGATAGAGGGAGAGAAAAGAGAAAAGAGAAAGAGAGAGGGAGAGAAAAGAGAGAGAGAGGAGAGGGAAAGTATTCATAAGAAATGTAGGCCTATACAGCAAGAATAAATATGGATACACTACCAATACATTTGTCGTGTCCACCATTCACACCCAGTCGTCAATCTGCCAATCTTATTTATTTTTCGTGTATACATGTATATATGCATTCGTATAGTTTAGATTATGGGGTGGATGAAATTATTTTAAAGTCATTGCCAACATTCGCTTCCTCCTATTTTTTATCTACATATACATTTGAAGCCGATGACATGTTAGGAGGCTAAAATCTTGATTTTGTGTGGAGATAAAATTAAAAGACATAAAACCAAGGAGGTGGAAGAGACTCTTCCACCTCCCTTATAAAACCCACAACAGGACTCCCCCCCCCCCCCTTCTACTTTTCCGAACTCGGTGGTCACGTGAGGGCGCTCGACTGGTTCTTTTTTTGTAGTCAATAAATTATTAGTTTTCTGTCCCGACGATACAAACGGAACGCCTCTCTGCCTCTTCTCCCAGCATTGCGAGTTTCCCCTTTGATCTTTTGCAGAAAATGATAACAATTTTTAATTGAATTGATTGAAATTATTGAGGATGCAAATCTTTCATCAATTTGCATCGTTTGACTTACCTCACTTCGCCTACTGGCTCCATAAACATGTTGATTTGGATACGAAACTTCATCACGAAAGGAATACCAGTTTTCTGTAAACATAAGGAGCAATCAATGTTGAATTTATTAAAGAAATGAAAGCTTCATTCACTTATCAAAGTCAAATAGCTTCTATTTAACACTAATAAAGATGATAATGAGGAGTAGTAACATCATCATAAGGAAAACGAGGAAGAGGAGGAAGAGGAGGAAGAGGAGGAGGAGGAGTATATGAGGAGGAGGAGGAGTATGAGGAGGAGGAGGAGGAGGAGGAGGAGGAGGAGGAGAGGAGGAGGAGGAGGATCGAGGAGGAGGAGGAGTAGGAGGAGGAAGAGGAGTAGGAGGAGGAAGAGGAGTAGGAGGAGGAAGAGGAGTAGGAGGAGGAGGAGTAAAATCAGGATGAAAGTATAATGACGATGATGACAATGATGAATTGTTCATGATGATGGGGATTATAATGACGATGACGTCTGTGAGGATGATAATGAAGATTTAAAACAAATACTTTGTCGCTTAACAAAGGGAATATATAAGTTTACCGGTTCGACATCCATGTAGCTTTCATGTAGCGAGGCATTAGGGGACAACCCGTCGACGTCATCTAACAAAGTTTGTTGACCTCCTAAGAAATGAGGATTCGATACGGCGATCGGACTTCCTACATCGATCACACGGATAAGAAAAAAATTCAACTGATATCTAGTTTGTACGACTTTCATTTTGAGTTTCTCTGCTCTATTAATCGAATTTTACACCATCTTTCTTGGGCTTTCATCCCATTATATCGACTCCTCGGTTTTTGATAGTATTATTACATGGTCTTAGGGAATCGGAGGTGCAATTTGGATTTCCAAGTTGTCCGACAAATCTATGTATGTCATTTTGTAAAGGATATCGTTGAATTTGTTCACTCTTTATAATGTTCATTTCAATTAAGAGGTTTTAATATGGAAATTATAAAGATCATTGAAACGGACATTGTCAAATTAGGTCAATTTTTATCATCCAGGTTTTCCTGCTGTATTTGACATTTAGATATTCGAAATATTTAATTCATGTTTTTGTTTTAAGGAAGAAAACCCTAAATTTAATTGACTTAAAATTGATTCCCTGACTGGTCTGTTTTCATTATCATTTTCATAAAATTAATCTAATGTAGTCTTCATTTCTGTTACTTTGTTTTCTTACAACTCAAACTTTAATGCACATTATTTTGCTTGTAATGGTCAAAAACGTTTCTGCACTTAAGTTGTGTTGTCAATATTGTTGATTGCATAATACATATTGTTATATACATGTACTTTGGAAAATGAAAGTGTGATGAAATAAAATCTAAATCTGAAAAATCTGTACCCGGTAAACAGCTCAGCATAATTAAGTATAACAAAATTAATAAACGTAGCAACTTTAATACATTTAGTTCTATTGTTATTGTTACTGCATGAATCGAGCCATTGAGGGGGTATTAGCACCGGGGGGGGGGGGGGGGGGGGGGGATCACCGGACTGTGATAAGGGAGGATGGGTGCGGAAAGAGTTCAAATCGTCTTTCCTTGTTCTTTTACTATTCTACCTTTCCCTTTCCTTTTTTATTTTCGTTTTCGCCATTCGACTGGGGAGGGGAGCACGTGCCCTCGTGCCCCCTGTATATAAGCTACTGGCTTTTGTAGTGTTGTCTTGATAATATACAATGTTATTTATCATGTTTAGGCATTGATCAAACGATATTGAATGAATCAATGAAATCATTTTTTTCTTCCTCACCATATCGGCATGGGTCTTGTCGCATTATGCCCGACGGTCCGCACAGCTGTCGTTTGCCGCTACAATATCCCTCGTTCAGAGGGAAAGCTGTGGCGTTCATGTAGGTAGAGGGCGACAGACCAAATTTAAGCATAGGTATGCCATCGTAGATGGTATCTTTTACAAAATCAAACGACACAGACCTAGGAAAAGAAGGAAGTCAATCTGGTTTTATACTTTTTTAGACTTTTTTGAATTTCTTAGGATCGAAGAGAAGGTCGAGTTCTGAGGAGGAAAATCATAGGTTCAGTGTCACATGAAAGGAATTGCTCCTGAAATGCCCTCATATTCAAAATGATAACGGATTAAAAATTTGGACCAATCTCTTTAATCACGGTGTAGATTTGGTTTTGCCACAGGGCAGTGTCCCCGTCCCCGTTGGATTAACCACCGAGTACCTTAAAGTGTACCAATCACCAAAAATACATTTTGCTCTGTTAGTTAAAGGCTCCATGTCGTTATACTATATTAAATATATTGGCTTCTAATATCAATTCTATAAAGAGATATTGCAATTTTAATTACACTCTCTATAAGTGTAAAAGCGACTCGTGAGTATAATGGAGTAGACTTTTCGACGCACCCGTACGCGCTCGCCAAGATAAGGGTTCGCGCGGAACCAAACTCGGGAGTTATCCTTTTAGTTCCTTCGTACTCCTTAGCTGTTGACCTATAGAATGTCAGATAAAGTTTTTGGAGGTTGGTTTTTATACTTTCTCGCTGTACACATTATTTTTTTTTCTTCAGGCGATTGGTACACTTTAATAATTTGAAGTCCACTAACAGTATCAAAAGCAGGGTGCAGGCAGCACTCTGCATGGCTTTGCCTATACAAACTGACTCGTGCAGACGGATCCCGGTTCGAAACCGAGTCACGTATTTCGGATGGTAACATTATAGGTCATTCACAAGACGTAATTAGATAATCACATCTGAATGACACGCGTCACGTGTGTAAAAACCAAATTAGAAAAGACACACATCACTAACCTGCAAAGGGGAGGCTGGTACATCCGTAGTGTGTCAGTCTTCTCGACATTAGGATGGTAAATTGAGCCATCTGTACAGAGAAAATAAATATTAAAAGCAATATATGTGACTCCTGAATAGAAGACAGCACTAATAAAATATAATATTTCAATGGCCACGTCTCAATCATATACGATTGTGTGTTTAATCTATTTGTTCGTGTCTATATACATTCACACACTTCTTGTATACCCACAATTTTTCTCAAAATATTAGCTAAAATTACAACTTATTTCTTAGTACCCGCATCAATTTTTAAAAGTGGTTTTGTACATTTACATGGAGTACAGATCACAGATAATATTTTAATCACTATTCTATCTTTCTCTCTTTTCTCCTTTGTTTTCACCAGTTTGTGCCAGGGGGCTCGTTTCCCCCATAACCAAATAATTACTGACCCCTGCACAAGCCTTTTACGTGCGAAATATGCCTTTTCATTTTACAGTTAGGCCTAGTTTATCTTCTTTGAAATCGGGTCGGGGAAAGATGTAGGCCTTGTATATCACATAGACTTACCCGTGCTTTCACTAATTGCATTGGTTTCATTCGACCACCAGTAAGACAGACTTTTCTTGCCATCTACCCTGTCAATATGATTGAATAAACTCTCATTTTTCTTCCCAGTGAACACGTTGAATTGTCCAATGTACGTTGTATTGAGCTGGAAGAGAGAGGCAAAGTGAAACTTTGTAATACTTGTTGTGACTAAAACATTAAAAAACAAGACTACCTTGCTGACCGGGTATATCATGTCCTGTATATGGTGACGGTTTTCCGAAAATGAAGTGACAATGTGGCCCGAATATTGGTGATTTCTAAATTCTTGGGGCTGAAACTGCTGAGCCTTCGATATGTAATCATTGATATCAAATCAGTTTTATTAATTTCTTTCGGGATTTTGAATTCCTCTCACATCAAAAAGACAGTCTAAACAAAACATAACATTACCCTAAATGGGGAAGATTCTGTCGATTATTGATCGGTTTATTTAAATTATTCCTCTGCTACATCATCCAGCCACTCTTATCATTATGTTTTTATAATTATTTTTATCAGTGCAAACCTAGGTATTTGACTAGGCACTGCCTCGACAGAACCTTTATTCGGTTCTTTTGCAGTTTTCCATTTCATGTCCATATTTTATATGCTGTACATATCAGTTGTACGCTTCTTATTCTTGTCTTTTACTTTCTACTTTTCTTTCCGCTCTCATGTCTGTTTGTTGCTTCAAGGCTTCAATATTATGTTTGATGTGTTTCTTTTATGTACTTTTTAAATAAATTGAATTAAATTGGAGTCGTTTGGGCTATGTTACTACAGCATGCTAAGGTCTACTTAAAAGTTAATTTCACAAGAATTGTGTGGACTCACTCCAACAAAGTACCCAAATCGACCAGACTCGAATCCAGGCGGGACTGCATGGAACTCCTGAGCCATAGCTAGGAGTGGTTCGTTGTATCCCCACATTATCTCCGATATCGTCTTCGTGATGACCAGTTGCTCATCGAGTTCGTAGAGGAGACCACGGATAACCGTACGAACCAGGAACTGATAATCTTTCATCAAGTGCGCAGTCGTCTGGAGAAAGGAATATTGTAGAAAGACAGTCTTTCCGTTGACGGTCACATAAACAGTGCGGAATTAGATATTTAGATATTTTAGGAAAGGAAGACATATGGAAAGAAGTGGAAAGAGAGAAAGGGGAATTGAGAAAGGGGGAATTGAGTAAGCATGAGGGAGTGACAGAGATTGACAGAGAGATAGATTGAGAGAGACTGAAGTAGGGAGGAAAGAAGGGAGGAGGGAGTGGAAGAGAGAGAGAGAGAGAAAGAAATTGAGGAAGGGAAGAAAATGAGGGAGGCCGGTTAGCGAGAGAGGGGGGCGGGGGGGGGGGGGGTCCCACCAATAATGTATCCATATATTATTACAATCCATTATTTCACAAGATGGCACTTTCTATTATCATCATGGTCACGATGGTATAATGCTAGGCAACACAATTCTAAGAGTCTTTTTTGGAGGGGATGCAAAATCTTTAATGTAACCCAGTAATAACATAAGCGCAGAAAAGCAACAAAATAACCGATATCCGGGGTTTACCAATAGAGGAGAGTTGATGGCCGTTATAGTATCCGACTCCGGTCCGACAGAACGATCCTCATCGAAAAAGTATCGGTAGCGTAGAAGAAAGGACGCGGTATCGTTATCGTTGAAAGTAACGTTATCTCGAGCCAAGTCCATTCTAAGGAAGACAAAGCCAAGAGGTAGAACACAAGAGAAATTATGGGAGAATATGAAGATAAGATAATCGGGAGAAGAAGGATGTAGCCGAACAGAACGATGGACAGACGTAAAACAGTACTAAGTTCTTATGCTCACCTGTAAACGTATGGTCCTTTCTCTACGACCTTTGGTCTTTGACCTTTCATCAGTTCATCAGGATTTTGGATGTCAAAGAAGTATATACTCTGATAGATGGGTAGAGAGGGATGTTCCCACTCTCCAAAAAACCGTGAATTGGGGTCCAGAACGAAGACCTTGTGAAGGGGTAACAAAATAACTTTATCATGTAAAAGATCATGTACAAAGAATTTGTTTATTATTCCTCCTATTCATTATAGGTAACGTTCAATAGACCGCTTCGGTAATGTATGCAAATTTTATGCATACCTTTCAAACAAAGGTTGTTTCTTGACAACCAGAAAGCTTGCAGGGCATAGCAACAAATAATGTATGCAAACTGGATTCCAAGCATTGAGGCTCATTTATAAAAAGCATGTTCATGGAATAGCTCGTCACTAGGTGCTCAGAGAATATATGTGCATAAATTTGTTTACATTACAGAAGCGGTCTATTCACTATGAACGTGGCGAACAAAGAGGCGGACAAAATATAGAGCTCCTCATTGTACCTCCCACATTTCCTCTGGTAGACAATAGAACAATCCCTGCATTACTATTATGTAAAAATATGCAGAACAGGTGTCACATGCATTATTCACCTGTTCTACTTATTTTACATAATAGCAATGAAGGGATGTTCTTTTGTCTACCAGAACAATTGTGGAGGGTACAGTGAGCTGTATATTTTGTCCGCTTTCTTTTGTCATCATGTTCATAGTGATTGCCCATGCTGCCCCAGTTTTATGGAATAGCCTCCCCGATCTCTCAGAGACATTAATACATTATATACGTTTATGTGTGCTCTTGAAACATCCTTTTATCTGTTTAAGGAACTCAGTAACCTAATATCTCTTCTCTTTTTTCTTTTTCTTTACTTACACTGCATGTCCTCCAAAAGTTTGGGTACACCTGTAATAGGAAATGATTTTTCACAATCACCGACAGTTTATTTATCATCAGATTTGTGTCACTCCAACAATTTGGTATCAAACGGAGGAGTAGACATCAGCCTTCAAGTTGACACCAGTTTAACATTATGTAAAGCGTTTCAGGAGGCAGTCATCATGGTCATGTGTTGACCTAACCCCAAAAATATAATTTCTAGTGGAAAATATGAGGTCATTGGTTTGGTCGGTTGTGCCATGCTTTTTTGCCCTTTCGGCATTCTTCAAATTTTGACCCTCGTTTGTACCGATGAATATACAAAATGTATTGATTGATATACAATAATCACTCCTTTACTCATGCAGAAAACTTATATTTTCATCTAAGAAACACGTGAATATTTGGGGTGACCAATCCATGATTTTCAGGACCCCTTTCTCTGCTTTTTTCTCCAGGTAGTTTTATCACAACCTTAATGAATGCTTGGGATCATTGTCCTGCTGCAAGACAAACTTTTCATCTCCAGAAGGCATAGAAAGACATTTCAAGTGACTTTCTCCAAAACATGATCAGTCGGAAGCCCATGATGTGCCGTGCTGTGATCGCTGACAGGGGCGGTTTCTTAGATTAGAAGTATTTCTGATACGGAACATATTAAAATTAAACTTTGGAAAATAAATAAATGTTCATCTGATGACATACCATTATTCATTAAGTCATTACTTTGCTTGTAAGGATATACCCACAAATGCAAATATATCTTGTCATGTAAAAAAAAAAGGAAAGCAAAAAAGCGTTGTGGTGTTCCCAAAGTGTTAATGTGTTTCTGCATGAGTAAAGGAAAGATTGTATATCAGTCAACCAATTTTGATATTCATCAGTACAAACGAGGGTCAGAGTTTGTAGAATACTGAAAGGGCAAAAGTGCTGGTACAACTGACCAAACCAACGACCTCATATTTTCCACTGGAAGAGACATTTTTGGGGTAGGTTGCCTTTCTAACGCATGACTGCCTCCTGAAACGATTTACAAATTATGTTAATTGGTATCAAATTGAAGGCTGTCTACTCTTCAGTCTGATACCATATTATTGAAGTACAATAATGATAAATGAATTGTGGGTGATTGTGAGAAATCAGTTCTTACCACAGGTGTACTCAAACTTTTGGAAGGCAGTGTATGTAATGTGATATGCGCTATGCAAAAATAGTTTATCATTATTATTGTGATATGGAAGGCATAATCTTTAGAAACAGCAAAAATTGAAATGCAGACGTGGTAAACTGAAAGAAAACGGTATACCCCCTCTCTCTCACACTTTTCCTTCTCCCTCTCTCTCTCCCTCCCTCTCTCTCTCCCTCTCTCACACTCTTTCTCTTGCTTTCACTCTTTCCTCTAACCCTCTTTCCATACAATGGAAATGTTTGATAGCTTGTATTCCCTGTAGTTGAGAAGGGATAAAAGGGCTTTCATGCACAGGTAAACGTTTCTTATTATCTCGAACAGTTTTGGTAAGCTCTTCCCTCAAGAAACTTTCCACATTTAATTTTAGCTGATGATTATGAAGACCCCCCCCCCCACCCCACCTTTCATATGGGTCGATCTAGGTATGAGAAAAAAAAATCGGCCTCCCCATATCCCCTTATATTTTGTGTACCCTCCCCTGGTACATGGCGTACCCTGTCGAATTTTCATCCTCCCTATTCTGTATCCGCCTCTGCTATATAATTAGTCTCTCTACATGTTATCGATTCATTTTGTTTTGTAAAAATTATAATGCAAAATAACTCACATGGTGGATTACGTAGCCATACGTGTACTCCACCAACCATGGCAGGAATAGCAATCCCGTGAAAATCAACCCAAGTGCCATCAACAGCAGGAACGCGTGGCAGACGACAAGACGGGGTGTGCACTTCCGTTTCACACCATCCTTCGTGAGGTTCTGCTCAGTATCACCAAGAGGTTGTTTTATGAGTGGGGTCATGTCGACATCGCACTCGAAGGGGGAATCGTAGTCGTCACCGTCTTCCATCATATGCATTGTGCTTTTACTCAATGATGAGGCTTCAATTATAATCAACAATAGACTTTAGATTCAGATTCAGACTCATTTATCGATCCAGTATTTCAAAAACCTTTATACTGGCTGATCAAAAACGACACACATACTTTGTAGTAAAGACACAGACCTAGAATAAACGACTGGTTTGAACACTAACGTCAAATATTGATAATCACTGGTAGGATTTAGAAACACTTTTTTAAAACCGGCGGAATCATTAAAAATTGCCCACCTTAAACTTGATTATACTTCCGAGCATATAATTAACTTTCTAACATATAATGTAAAATAGACGGAGGTAATTGTATGGATAACTCTAAAGGGAATGAAAATATCACCATACCTTTTTCCCTTCCTTCTGATATAGGACTCCCGCACGTAGCTAGCCTACTGAGACTGATTCCACGTAGTAGTCGCCTTCCAAGTGTTGAACAGCGTATCGTTTACACGAACAGTTCTTTGAAGAGAGGATCGATTGCGACTCAATTACCATGATTTAAGCAAACATTTTTTGCATACGATCCTTCTGAAGATCAATGATATTTCCAGGTGTGCATGTATTAAGTAACTTATAATAGTTCCTCCGTCCTCATATGCAAAGCCATACCTTTAAACTGATTCCAAAATCGACAAATACCTTGGCCATTCGGGGTAATGTTTTTTGTGTTCAGTCTATTATCGGTCTATTGTCGGTCTCGCCGAAGTGACTGGAGCTACAATATGCATGCCTGGTCTTTAAGCCCGTGTTCACATTTACAGGGGCGGATCCAGGATTTCGTAGGTAGGGGGGGGGGGGGGGCACATAAATCTCCGAAAATTTTCTGACAAGCGAAAAAAACATTTAAACAGGTTTCAGATCTTTTGGGTCCACTTATCCTCCAGAAATCTCTGACAAGCAAGCAAAACAAAAAAATAAAAAAAGAAAAAGAAAAAAAAAATTCGCCAGTGCACTGCACATATAGATTTATCATTAAGGTTGGAATTACGTTCGCTGTTCTATCATGTCTATCAGTGGCGGATCCAGGGGGCACTTCCGGCCCGTGCCCCCCTTTTGGAAGAAAAACATTTTGACCATAAAGGATCCGCCCTTTTTGTCGATTGTGCCCCCCCCCCCCTTTTAGAATGAAAACTTTTTTTTTTGTGTGTTTTTTTTTGCTTGTCAGAGAATTATGGAGGGAAACTGGACCCGCATACCCCCCCCCCCACTGAGCGACTTTTCGAGAAGCTGGCAAGACTCCAGACGGGTCTACTTTTTCCAAAAGTTGACAAACCTGCATTTGTGTGCCCCCCCCCCCCCCCTTTATACTAAATCCTGGATCCGCCCCTGATGTCTATGGTTCATACAAACAACGTGATACCTCAGTTACACCTGCGAGACCCACACAAAACAAAAATGCACATTAAGCCCATTGGCTGAGAATCAGTCGATTTGGCGGCAGCGGTGTGGAGTCGCTTGGAGGTGTGACTCAGGGATGACTTAAAAAAAAAAGCATTTCAGATATCATGGAGCTTTAAGTTTTGTAGGAAATACGTTTCTGTGATCACATTATGTAAACTGTATACTATAATGTACTTGTATTTCTATGCAGAACTGAATAAATGCAATGAAATATACACGCGGTATATAGAGAGCATGTGTGTTCAAAATGAAACGTGGTTTAAAAGAAGAAAGTCCACTCGGTAAGAACGTTGCTCCTTCTGCCACGCTCTATAAGCACTTATTCATGAATGTTCTTTCCAAGGCTGTATCCATACAAATAGTGAAGGTGGACAAAAACTGATTTACCAGCTTAGAAATAATTATATGTAATCCCGTAACATCAATATGTTCATCGGGTTCGACCAAGTGAATTTATTCCAAATTTCTTGTCCTTTAATTTTCAAATTGCGAAGGAGGGGGTTTCATCTTATTTGATATTTGATATTTGATATTTTTCCTGTACATAAAAATGTTATTTGTTAAATTTCAATTCAAGTTTCTTTTTAAATTTCATTTGTACAAAATACGCTTTTTGACCAAATATCGACCTAATACTTTCTAAATTTTCTACTACTACTTTCTAATTTAAACTTTTTGTAGCAAAAACTACTCAAATATTAGGATATTCTGCGTTCCGGCGTGATGTCACTTTCCTAACGACGACCCTATTAACGCCTCAGTGGGTGAACGCATTTAGAGGCCTTTCACACTCACTTCGTTAGAGCGCTCTATCTAACAACGGTTCCTCGGGAGCGGTTCCCAGGTAACTTAAGTGTGAATGCTCAAGTGGTCCAGGAAGCGTTCTTCTGGAGCACTCCAGAAGACCACCTCGCGAGGTGGTCTTGAGGAACGGTTCTTAGTTAGACCGCTCCAACGTGGCAGTGTGAAAGCAAAGCGATCCTAAAGCGTACTGTGTTTCGCGGGAAATCAATGGGTGATTTGATACATTGAGCGATTTGATACCTTACGCATTATACGGTTTGAATTCCGCGCGAAAAATTTGACCCGCTGATCTGAGCTGCCATAGCAACAAGACCACTTTGACTCGCTGAGCGATTCGGGACATAAAAAATGCGTGTGAGTGTGAAAGCAAACGAACCGTTCCTCTGGAGCGGTCTAACTTGGAGCGGTCCAGCAAGGAGTGTGAAAGGCCTCTTACTTGACTTCGGTCCCACACGTAGCATCTGCGAGCAGGAAATCCATTGCATTTTATTTGCATGCACATAGAATGACTCTCGCACACCGAACAACATCGGAAATTCACCCCTGGCAGGATAACGTCATACTTGTAGGAGTGTGTTTTTTAAAAATATTTTTCTGAATTCCCTGAATATGACATTCAGGGAATTCAGACAGAAAAATATTTAAAAAAAACTTTCACAAAACTGACTAGGTGGGACTGTACAAAGTCCCATACCGTAACGATACGATACTGTGAACAGCTGCATGAGCGAGTTTTTGTTTTTGGTTCCCATGACACATTTTTTGTCTTTGAAATATATGTATATATATATATATATATTATACATATTTATATATAAGACTGAAGCTAAATACAGCAAGATATGTACCTATTATGAAATAATCCGAACAAATGATCCGAAAGTATTTCGTAGGTTCCCAGCGTTTGTTATCTGGATTATTTTCCTGCCAATTTCGATCGCGTTTACCCAGTTTCCCGATCTTTCGCAGTATTTCACACGATCAGGAAAAATGCAAAATGAAAGAGATTATCCCTGCATCATATTGTGGTTGTGACAACCTATGGCACAGAAAAAGAACAGAAAAAAAAACCCCACATTACTGCCACAAATCCAAAGTGCGTGCAAAGCCAATGTATTGCTATGCGTTGCCAAGCTATTGTTTTCACCCAGCGGCTACAATCACGACGAAAGTTCCCGGATGTCCGGAACGCAGAATTGAGGCAGCGATTTGCCATAATAATATGAGTTGGTAGTTGGCCGAATATGGTCCCCCCCCCCCCCCCGCCGCTTCGTACGCCTATGATTGCCATTTTCTGTGATAAGTGGTTTTAACAGGCGTACTGTCGTACTTAAAACGTATGACTCGTATCAGACTGAGGTTTTCACATTGTTATTTGCGATAAGATCTCTGAAATTTACTTGATTAATATTCTTGAAATAATGCTTTGGACATGAGATTAAATTTTCATGTTTTAAAAAATCAAGGCCACAAAATCTATGTGTATCAGTAATTCCATGCAGAACACAGTAACACCATTGTGCATGGCACCTGTCATGTCTGCCAACATTTTCATTGCCAATGATTATTCATGACTCTGGGTTAAAAGAGGAACTAAGGAATTTCAGCTGCAACGCACAATGACAATTGTTGTGCTCTGAATTATTTACTGATACACACAGATTTTGTGGCTTTGAGTTTTTTTTTAAAAGTGGAATGCTAATCAAATATTCAGAGCATTATTTTAACAATACTGATTAAGGAATTTTAACGGAAGTTATTCCAAATAAATTTTCATATCCTTCACCTATAGAATATGAAAACCTCAGTCTGATACAAGTTATAACTCTTCAGTATGAGAACCACTTTTCACAGAAAACGGTGATTAAAAGTGTCAACTTTTTTTTTAAAACTCCTAACCTCGCAAGTCATAAGGACCGCTCTTCATAAAAGGAAAAGGGGGTCGTACCCGGCTGCGAGTATTCATAAACTCATATGGACCATCATTCATAAGGACCGCTATTCATAATACGAAATGAGGATCACTAATAGGAGAAGAGGGTCGCTATTCATAATAGGAGAAGAGGGTCGCTATTCATAATAGGAGAAGAGGGTCGCTATTCATAATAGGAGAAGAGGGTCGCTATTCATAATAGGAGAAGATGGCCACTATTCATAATAGGAGAAGAGGGCCGCTATTCATAATAGGAGAAGAGGGTCGCTATTCATAATAGGAGAAGAGGATCGCTATTCATAATACGGTATGAGGGTCGCTATTCATAATAAGGTATGAAAATCGCTATTCATAATGCAGATTGAGGGTCGCTATTCATAAAAGGAGAGGACGGTCGCTATTCATAATAGGAGAAGAGGGTCGCTATTCATAATATAGTATGAGGGTAAAGCGACCCTCATTTTGTATTATGAATAGCGACCCTCTTCTATTATGAATTTCGATCCTCATTTCGTATCATGAATAGCGACCCTCTTCTCCTAGAGCGACCCTCTTCTCGTATTATGAATAGCAGTCCTTATGAATGATGACCCTTATGAATAACGAGCCTTTTTTCATTATGAATAGCGGTCCTTATGACTAGCGAGTGGACCTCCTTTATTCTTGTTCTCAATGTGTATGATGAAATGGCCGGTGGTATGAGGGGGATCTGAAATCAACAACCCCGACACCCCTCCCCCAACAGCCATAACAGACAAATACAGACATGAGCAATATTATTATTAATTCTTAATATGCTTTTCATCAAACAGAATTATATATAAAATATAGGTCATGTACATTGAAGGCCTGTTCTTAAACATACTTTAAAACATAATTAAGACTTCTGTTATATTGTCTAAGAAACTTGTAGCCGAAAAATATTGCAATATTGAGACGTTTGGAATAATATTAACAAAATTGCCCTCGTTATACCTGCCATATGTGTAAACTCCTATCCGAAATATTTTTGCAGCCGTCAGATATAGGCCTACTCGGAAAATATGTTGGTGGTTATCATTATTGTCTCCTCGTAGTACTCTGATACACAGAATTGTAAACCCTTATTTCCCTGAAACAATTGTTAATGGTATTGACAGAAAATAGATAAGACGATAAATATCTTATACGCTATGTACTGATGTATGTTGTACTGTAGGCTATTAAAAAGAGCTCACACTCACTTCAAGACATTTATGTCCAACTTTTCAATATAAGTATACAAAACAATAACATTAGCAAAATACTGTACATGTATTTTAACAGAAATATGACATAATATACATTCACGTGGTACATACATAGTTGGAGGACACACCTCTGAAAGTAAACTCAATAAAGGCCCTTCTCATTCCCAAGAAATATGTTTTTTAGATTTTTATTTTAGTGTTCAAAATTTTACCGAATTAAAAAAGGAATCAAGGTAGTTATAATGAAAAAGATGAGCGTAACCCTTCCAAAGATAAGAGGATTAACCAAGAACATAGTAGTCAGCTTTTTTTCACTTTCTGTATTGTACTGAATAGAAGAGATCAACTGTCTGTCTCGATATGAGCAGATGCCAAAGGCCCTCCCGCACCTCCCTCCCCCCTCCCTCTACCCCAAGGGCATACGCTCTGCGTGTACGATCAAACCGCCCCTGCCCAAACAAAATCCTGACTACGAAAGTGTAAACAGAAAAGCTATAAACCACTGAACATAATTATTTGCCTTTTTTCATCTTTATGGGAGTGGGAGTACAAAAAAGGTACTTTTGGGACTGTTTTACAAATCTTGTCGTATTCGCCAGAAAGGTTTTCGAATTTTGATTTTGGCACTCAAAACTTCTTCTGGAATGCTGAAATTTCGAACTTTGGTAGTTTGTACATACTGATTTGTACTGAGACCAGTTTAAAAAATATATTGTTAAATATCACTACATTATCTAGGAAGACTATGTGCCCTTTGATGGGCCCTTATTTTAGAAAATGGGCCTTAAATGGAAGCTGTAGGTGTCCGCCGTATCTTTATACAATAGGGTTTGGAGTCTTTTCTTTGGTTTGAATAGGCGCCTACCGTGGCTCTTTTGGTCCCCTCCTTTTGGTACCGATGGGCGGGGAATGATCACCAGATGGTTGGGAGGCACATTTAAGTGCTGCAGTGCCTTCCATATTTTATAAATTCATTTCTAAACTTTGAATTTCCGGATCGATTGGTGCCCGTAAACTTGTCTGCCTTTTATTTGTGAAACTTCGGCTTCTTTGGATGTTTGATCTATGTAAGCATTCCATTACATTGTAAATTTGAACTTTCAACTTTCAGGGTGATTTTTTTTTGGGGGGGGGGGGGGGGGGAGTGGGGGGATGAGGGTTTCAGGGCTGCCAACTCTCACGCATTGAGCGTGAGACTCACGCAATACAACCAATTATGACTGTCTCACTCTGATATACGAATTCTCACGCTGAACCCCAAAAATAGAAAGTAACCAAAAAAATGTCTCCAAAAATCTCTGATATTCCAAATACATGTATTCGCTATGCCCAAGCCCTTTCGAGATTTTCCCGTGTTTGCAAAGCAAATGAAAATCGTTTTTGGTAGTGCGCGCGCAAAGACGAGCTATTGGATTACGATCGGTTTATATATACGGTACTGCGTGTATACATGTACGTGCGACGACTATGCTGAGTGTAAAGCCCGGCGCACACTGCACGATCTGACTACGATGCGATTTTGGGAAAAGTTGTTATAACATTTGATGCGAACCTTCAAATATGTAACATCTTAGTGATCAGAGTTCCGAATAGTAGTATGAATACTAAAATCGAAATTCCTTGATACTGCGAGCCCCCGAGTAGGAATGAAAGCGAATTCAATTCCAAATCGTAGTGACGTCATACCAATCTTGCGATCGACTAAGATTTGAAGCCGATTTGGCCGTTACTCTAACCAGAAGAATTGCAGTTAACCAAAATTTCGATATTAGTATTCGTATCATCATTCCGAACTTCAAATGAGATAATTTCACTTTTTTAATCTTTCACATTTAATGCAAACTGCAATTTGTTCGAAAATCGGGTCGCAGTCGGATCGCTTAGTGTGCGCCGGGCTTAACTGTGGCCAGACTGCCATGGCTGTGGCGAGGCAGCCCGCGCCACGTGGCTCAGCAAAGTTTGCCGTTGATCTTACACCAAACGTAATAGCCAGCACATCCCTCTACGGCCGGACAGCAGGATCTTTCATTTAAGTTTAATTCTTGAAATCCGTATTGAAATCATGCAGTTACAAATCTGGAACTTTGTATTTTTTCATGGTCAGTGAACTACATGTAGCATTAATAACAATGTAACCTAGAGTCTATTTATTACTTATTCAATTCAATTTAGTCCATTAATGCTGCTTCTATGTATGTGTTGAAGTCATGACTAAAGTATGCACCAGATTGCACCATCGTGCAAGGGGGGGGGGGGAGGACATCCCCCTTCCATACCTTTCCCCTCGGTCGCTTCGTTCCCTCGCAATGTCTCACTCTAAACTCTCACTCAAGTTTGGCAGCCCTGGGGTTTTATGTTATTTTTTGTTGTTTGTTTGTTGTTTTGTTTTGTTTTTGTTTTGTTGTTGTTGTTGTTGTTGTTGTTTTTTTTGTTTTTTTTGTTTTTTTTGGGGGGGGACTGTTTTTTAGTTGAACTTACTTCTTTCTGTGCTACAATTGGTGTTTTTTTGTGGGGGATGATATTCGATGAGACAGGGTGAGGGGAGGAACATGTAACTGTTAGATGTAAAAAAGGGAGTGAAGAAGAAAGTCAATCCGTCGGTCCTCCAAAACCCATGAGGGGACCGTAATCCCCATGAAAAAAGTGACAATAAATTCATTTTCTTCTCATTTTTTGCATCCTTTATAAGGGACGTACCGCTAATATGTTTTCATAGCCTTAATTTCTCTGAGTATTAAACCACAGGAACATGGCAAGATCAAATCGCTCCCTCTAGCTCTATGCATGGATATACTACTCGAACATAATTATATCCATGCTCTATGTGCGAGAATCCCGCCCGGGTGTAAAGGAGATCGTGCGTCATCCACAGGCCACAGGGCCGACGTAACATAAATAAATATCATTAAGACTAGAATATAAATGTACTTATGTTCAAAGGTGTAATATATTCTTAATTATAGACCTGTATCACTTTAGAAATAAAATATCATAAAATGGTTTAAACCAAGACATTCTAGCACACGGTATCATCTGCTAACACTTTACATGGGGGCTGCCATTTTCTTGATGACATGGAGTTGTACATGAACCATTGGAAACCGTTCCGGACAGGAAGATATTTTTAATCCTCGAGCTAAATTGCTTCTCTTCATTATAAAAAAATCCCCATATGTGATGGAAAATACATAACAGGTGCATACATATATTGTAAAATTTGAAATTTATAGATTTCTTTTTAAATTCTCTGGTTTTGCTAACTAGAAATCGTTTTCTTGGGCTTGCCTGGCAGAGCAGAACATAATTTATACAACGTGCATTCTGACTTTTGAAGTCCATTATCTCAAAGCAGGTGAATGCATAGTTTGTCACTATTGACGCTTGGGAAAGTCATCTGGCATAAATTTGAATTAATTTGCTCCGTCGCGTACGTCTTAGTATCAAGAAAATAGATTTATATTTAGCAAAATCGTAATTTTCAAAGAAATATGAAACACATTTTCGTTTTTAGAATGTATGTATATATCTGTTAAATATTTTAAATCTCAAATGGGATTTTTGTATCAGGAAGAAAGACAATTTGGCATTCGGATTAAAAATATCTTCATGTACACATCAAGAAAATGGCAGCCCCCGGGTATCGCTAGCAGACGATAAATCTTGCTGAGAAAATTTTGATTTATACGCATCTCGTATATCTACATTTGCCACTCTCCACCCAGGTGTTAAATGGGTACCCGGTAGGATGGCGAAAGGTAATGTCCTTTGCTTAGCATGTGTGCGCTTTACAGACGCCTGGCTGGAATGCTCCCAGGGAGTGGAGAATGTGCATACACTGTGTGCGGGCGTGCCAGAATCCAATGACCGGGGTAATAATATATACCTATCTATACAGCGCCATGAGCGTCGAAAGGCGGACCTGCGCGCTATACAGGTAGCCACTATTATTATTATTATTATTATTATTTTAATGCAAAACTAAGTAGGACAACCAGAAGGAATAGATTACATCTTTGAATATAAGCACATTTATATTATGAGCTTAATTCCCCTTTAAATTAAGTCATTCGTATAAAGTTTAAAAAAAAATAATCATTTAGTCTTCATCAAGATGAAAATGTATTTTCTTCAGAACTCATGCAAGCCTTGGATAAATAACACATACTCACATGTTGTAAATACTTCTGGTAAAAAAAAACACTTTTTATTCACTTGATTAATTGACAAATATACGGTACCTTGGTGATAAATCATAAACACAGCTAGCGCCCGTGGATGTCCACGGGCTGCTTCTGCTAGTATATTTATAATACATGACTGTCACCAATAAGATCGGCACATCAGGGGAGCGTTTCATCAAGCATTTTGTCAGTGACTTTTACCGACAAATTTGCTCTCAGCCAATCAGATGCAAGGATTTCAGTAGCTTATGACAATTGTCGGTAAAAATCACTGACAAAACTCTTGATGAAACGCTCACCTGGTAGCATATATTTAGTCATGTAAGTCAGAGATATATATAATTTTTAATGCATTTTCGATTGGGCCGTAATTAATAGATTCAGGGATCCCATGTCCTTGCAGGTGCCCCCCAAATGATGTAATCTTGTTTGATTTCATGAATACTAGTTTTACAACACATTTTCAAATATCTTTAGAAAGAAAATATGTCATGCCACTATAGTTTAATGCTGTATAATCACTTATGTTACATTTGGCCTTTTAAAATCAGAATTTGGGCACCTGGCACATATTTGGCCACCATATTATCATACCCACAATGTATCATTGCATTTTGATATCAAAATAGCCATTCACTGAGCTTCTGTTACCTCGAGAAAAGCACTTAAAGCACTCTTTTCGACTCTATTAATTAGCTGGTCCTTTGGGCCTTTTGGAACAAATGCCGGGCCCCTGTGGTCTTTGGTGTGTCTTAACCATTATCATATCCCATTTTACTGTTTATAGTGGGTCTTCAAAACCAAACAAACGTTTTTGGCCCAGTGTTGTCTTTGAAATGCATAAAAACAATGACGGGTCACTAAAACATAACATTTGGGCACTTTGGGAACTTTTTATCAAAAATCAGACGATGCCATCGTATTGAGTATTAAATTTTACATAGGGATCCATGTTGAAAAAAGACTACACTATTTCCCTGAGGAGCCGTCTGTGTATACCTATCTATAAGTTATCCCGAGCGTTCAGCCAATGCGAAAAGTATTCGAGTTTGTGCACTCCAACGCACAAACCGAATAAAAAGCCGTATTTGTAAAGTTTCCACCCTTTCCCCCAAAGCAGCTTAATGTTTACAGGGAGAGCAGTTATATCATGAGTGGTATGTGATAGTACAAAGACGCGTCAGTCCGTCAGCCTTATTATAACGAGACGTGAAAGAAGGACGCAGGATCAGTTCAGTTTGTCTTAACTGACTCAAATGTTTATTGACCATATCAGAAAACAATCATTTTCTAGAAGAATGATGACATTATGTTCAAATCAGTTTGTTGCCAAACCATGCAGCAGAACATCCATGTTAAATTCAACTTTTTTCTATCTTCATGACCATGCAATACTAATAGCAACTCAACCAGAGTACTTTTCCGTTCTCAGTAACAGTCAAACAACCCTCACAAAAATTATCCTTTCAGTCGGACACACCCAACTCTTTATATACCACTACCCCTATCTTCTAAGACACATTTTAGAATCCCACATCTTAGAATGCATTGCAACACTAAAATATATGCATGCACCTGAAAGAAGGCATGCAAATTGTGACCTGAATGGTCTGTAACTTAGAATGCCACATTTTAGAATGCAACAGTACTGAATAAGCATGCACCTGAAAGAAGAAGGCATGCAAATAATGACCTAATTGGTCTGTAACTTAATACAAAAGCCAGAACAACTGAGAGCAACAATACCACTGGTATGACATACATGTAACACCTGTAGTGCCTGCCAAAGGCATATCACTACATTATAATGCTAGACGGAGGGGTTATTCTGTGATAACTCCTTGGCTAGACAGACCCAAGCTGCAGCGAAGTACTTGATTGTATCTAAACTCGGTTCGTGTGAATCACTGCAATGGGGTGTTCGAGTATATTTAGGTCTCCTTGTTTCCCTCTGGTTCTCTTACTGTTCATAGATAGCTCTTCTAAGTATGGCCTCATTAAGGGCATTGGTATACTATTCCAGGATATCTTCATGGACATACCGATGACATCAACTGAACTCGGTATCGCCCTTGGACTCCTTATTTCCGTCGGCAATTTAGCAAGTAAGTCTGTTTTGTTCTTGTTTTTTTTTATATTCTTTTATTCATTTATTTTCAGTAAAAACAACAGATATACAAAAAAAAGAGAAAAATTACGATTTTATGAAAAAAGTATCAACAGAAATTTTTACAATTTACAATTAAATATATACGTATATTGAAGAATGTATACATTCATGGAAGAACAAAGAATTAATATAACTGAAAGACCCACTAGAAGACCCACTAACATGATTAATTGTAGACATATTAAACATACAAAGTAACAGACGTACTAGATGATTAAATGTACATAGCTCCAACATTTGGCTGAATTATACACTTTTGTCTAAAAGTAACAAAACTGGTACAGTTGTTGAATGATACATACTGAACAATATTAGATATGGAAGCACTTCCAAAAATTAATTTATGGGGTAATTTTGAAGGAATTTTGTGATTACAAAACGGACAAGTAGATAACTCGATCACCTAGATATTCGGACACAACCTTATTCATGGTATCGTTCCGAATATCACTGTGTTTGCGCAAAGGTAGTAACCTTACACAACGACTTACGAGAGCGTGTCTATATTGGTCGAATGGTACATAGCTTATGTGCAGTACTAGGTCTGGGTACAAAAAAAAACAGAAAGGCTATAATAGGTGTTCTTAATTATTTGCTTAAATCGTTGATGTTTATAAAACACGATCAAAACTACTTTCGAAAAATAAACTCAAGGGCAATTTCAAAGGCCTATTGTACTGCCAATAGAAATCGGGTTCGGATTACGTAATAGGCGATTGTAATGTTCGTACATTTCTAAATGTGATAGACAGGGCTATTGAAATTGCCTTCAGTTGATTCTTCGAAAGTAGTTCTATTCCAAACGTTCCCCATAAGCAATTGTTTAATGTTCCTGGGGTAAAATAGGGGCCTATAGTCATGATACTATGAGGCAATAGAAGAAAGGGAATAAGAGGAGAATTATGAAACAAAAACGGATTATTTTAACAGGGAAAAGAAGAACCATCATGACTTCATAAATGATAACATGTTCGAAAAACGAGTACGAAAATGAGAAAGAGGCCTCTTGAGAAGAACACGAAGTTGAATAAACTGATAAATGACAAAAGCTCCTTTCAAGAAGTTATTCTATAAAATGCCCCTCTAACTACACGCCCCTCTAACTACACGCCCCAAGGACAGAATATAAAAGAAATTATTTTGCATAAGGAGCCATGTTGTTTGATGCACTCCCTGGTAATGCTCACTCTTGTACATCCCTTTATTAGTTTTTTTTTTTTAAATATGCAAAGCTTTAAATCTTCATTCAGTGGAATTATATCAATGATTACTATTCAAATATAATACCATTACATTCACTCTCCATCTTTGCAATTTACCATGTTACCTGATGATTATATATTTCATATTTCCACGTAGAATGATTTCTTAAACTCCAGGGCGCCTTTTGAAAGCAGTTTTGCATAACTGAACGGGCCAAACCTGCACTATAAAATAAGGAAGACAATATAAATAAATATAAATTACGTAAAGATCTTTACTATACAGACGATGGTAATACACAATAATATGTATTAACACACCTCCATAATAATCGGGGCCACTATAGCGTTTTGATAGGGGACAAGTAATAATAATAGTACATGTAACTTATATATATTTTTGAAAGTTGTAATCACTATACATATGGGAATTTCAAATTGGCCGAATTGGTAATGTCCCTGTGATGTAGTTGCGGACAACTACTCCATTCGCTCAACACACAAAATGACTAAAATTTCATTTTTTCAAAATGTATTACGCAGTAGGCTCTCTATAATGCTACATCCATTGTATTTTGAGTACTGCCCCGAGGGTAAAGGCGATTCGGAGAAAACCGCAAATTAATGATATATTTTGTAGGACAAACGGAAGAGTTGCCCACAAGTCATAATCGACTCACCAAATTGCCAATTTGAGATTCGCATAGATGTAGTGATATCATTCTTCAAACATCCATAACTTTCTTATTCTTTGTCCGATTTCTTTCAAACTTTCACCATCCTGTGTTTCTTCTTCTTATTTTTCTGTTTTCACACAAATCATCTTATTACCAAGGTTGGATTGCCCTTGAAGCTCACTCACTACAAGGCATTTAATGAAATTAATGAAATACTTTGACAGCAAGGTATTTGTGTTAATACACAAGAAAGAAAAGTGTCCACTTTGTGTTATTGTGTACATATGACTTTAAATATCTTGTATATCCCCCAATAATTAGCAAAGGAATAAAAACACACTATGAACACGATGACAAAGAAAGCGGACAAAATATACAGCTCCTCATTGTACCCTCCACAATTGTTCTGGTAGACAAACGAACATCCCTTCATTGCTATTATGTAAAATAAGTAGAACAGGTGAATATGCATGTGACACCTGTTCTACATATTTTTACATAATAACAATGAAGGGATGTTCTTTTGTCTACCAAAGCAAGGGTGGAAGGTTCAATGAGGAGCTGTATATTTTGTCCGCTTCTTTGTTCGCCATGTTCATAGTGACAACCCCTTATATATATAATAAGCATCATAGCAACGCAGTGCTAATATGAATTATCCTTTCTTTTTACATGTTCCTGTCGCATGAGGGAATTTAAATACCGGCCATATCACATCAAGAGAAAACATAACAGTATTTTAGAGTAATTAATATTGCTATTAATCAACCAAACTCAGAGTAATCTTACCAAAAGATTTTCGGTCCCTACCAAAACTAACGTATATTTATTCCCCCTTTTTAAATCAGGTCCAGTCGTGGTAGCAGCCTATAACAGATGCTCTCATAGCCGGTTGTTTATGTTAGTTGGTACCTTGATAAGCCCCTGCTGCATCGCCCTCGCGTCGTTTGCCACTACCAAGTACGCTGTGTTCATAAGCTTTGCATTTTCAGGTATGTAAGACACGTTATGCACTTGGGCTACAGTCCACGAGACCAATATATCGGGTTTAATACACAACTTGACAAGATTTCAACTTTATAAAAACAGGCAATTAGGATTTTTTTTAAAATTCATGTGGGCAACGAGGGATATTAATCATGCTGGATTCCTTTCTCATACCATACCATTTTTTAAAGGATAAACCCCTACGTCTAAATAATATGTTATAACTTAAGATATGTATGCATCAGTTATTGCCCATTAACAAGATGCCTTTGAAAATCACAATATATAAACTTTTTTTTAAAGAAATAGTGCAATTCACCAATACCCAACACGCCAAAGTTGCCCTTTCCACCTTCCACGCATATCAAATATTATTTGCTCAAAAGAATATTACTTTTACTGGTCTCAAGTTTCGGAATGACCTACCAAGTGAATTCACCAAATCAACCTCATTACATGTGCTTAAAGCTGAAAGTAAGCTGAAAGTAAGCTGAAACCAGGGAGGACTCTTCCACCTCCCTGCTGAAACGTTATGTAATAATCTTTGAAACGATTGTGCAAAACCAGCACAAGAAAACATCCAACAATTAGGCCTATGTACTCTTTTCGTGCCTTCTTCGATACTTTTGTGTTAGAATCTCTATATATCCATTCAGTATGTATTTTACAAATAAGACCGAGATATTGGTGTCATTAGGTGTCTTCTTCGCTCTCTATTCATATATCTCCTTATGTTAACATAATTGTCGGTGTTCGGCGTTTCGCTCGCGGAAATGCGTCAAATTTCCCTCGCATAATTAGATTGGCATTTATTCTGGAAAGTCACAACATGCACAATGCACTATCGCAACAATCACTTTGGTATGTCTCATTAGGTACGTTCACACGTAGAGCGATAGCATCGATGCTATCGAGGTGTCGATGCTATTTTGGTGAAGACCAGATAGTGTCGAGACCAAACGCTGTCTGAACGCAGATAGTCACGAGATAGAAGCGAGTTTCCAAACTATTCTTGCAGCGAGTTTAGCAGGAGTAAATCTCAGGATCCAGCGACATAGCATCGACGCTTTGCGGTAGACCACCACCGCGCTTATGACTATTTGTCGTGTGAGCGCAATCGCTGCTATCTTCACTCGCTGCTATTATAATTCTATCTGTTTCATGTGGTGCTATAATATAATGCAATGTATGTATTCATGTGATGTACCCTCTTCCCTACTTTTTTTTCTATTATCATTCTGTCTGTTTCATCTGGTACTGTAATGTAATGTATGTATTCATGTGATGTATATAGGGGTATAGTAGGGTAATGTGTATACTGTGTGGTAAGGAAGGGTTTTTTTTTTTTGGGGGGGGGGTCCTTTTTATCTTTTTCTTTTTTATATTATGTGCCCAGGCACCACAAAACCACCCAAAAGTCGCACTGTGTGATTTTCAGTTAGAGATCAATCAATGTGTTTTGATTGGCATGCATGGTCAAATTTTAGTTTTGGGTATTTCCTGAAAGAGTATACTTTTTTCTAAGTAATCTAAAAGGTGGAGGCACCAAACAATCTAGAAGTCGTAGTTTTGCCAGCTTTTTGTTTTTGTCTCATTTTAATCTCCCATTAATCTCTCGGAGCATTGATACTTGTGCACTATGATAAACAAGATATGTCTATGTAGTATGCCAAGTTTTAGGACAATCTGATAATCCCTTCATAGAAATTTTCATTGAGTTCTAATCCTCCATTTGTCACCTTAGCACAACACTTTGCAAGTCAGAGTGCTTCAATAGACTGCAAACTTTAAACCCTTTTTAAGAAGTAACATTATGAGGGACTGTGCATTCTTCTCTTTGTACATTGAGTTATGAACATCCAATGAGTTATATATCATTTTAAAGCTGAGAATCTGCTCTTTCAGAATCAGACCTTAACTAAAGTATGATGTGGTCTTTAGATATTGATTTACATGTGCTTACCAGAGAATATAGTGTGCATGCATGTGTTTTATTTTTGGCATAAGATTGGAGTTCAGTCAATTTTGACATGTACAAGGTTTATTTAAAATTAAGTATTATAACACATGTATTTGCTACTTGATTGTATTATCGATATTACAACTGCATTTTTATTGTTATTATGTTGATTTATGAAGACATATAACTTCCGCGCGTTTGACCATGCATACCAATTATACTCGGGTCACTCTGTGTGGCGCAGTAATTATTGTTTTGTGAGCGATGAATAGTCACGAGTGGACGATAGAAGCAAGTCGATCACGGCCTGTCTGAACGTACTGGAAATATTTTTTAAACTTACATAGCATCGATGCTAACATAGCATCGATGCTATGTACTACGTGTGAACATAACTATTGAGTTTGCCAATGCGTATGGTTAGTGCATATTACACGATTATACGTTTATTACTACCTTGATAATACCCAGTGCCTTTTCCTTAAAGTAGTCACCCGAAGAAAATTCACGACAACTGAAAATTAGTGACAAATTATATATGGATGGAAAGATTACAACTTGAAAAACACAAATGATGTGTTGAAAAGTCATATAAATATCCTGGAAAGGCTTAAAATGTTATTTTTAATGACCCTTTTCAGACCCCAAACCAAGCCAAACAACGGTCATAACGAGGTCTGAATAGTGACGTCACAGCCTTGGCAGATAATATACAGCCAGGTGCGCGCACAGCCAATTTGCTCTCCAGTTTACTCTCGTTTGTTTACCACGTACACGTTTGTTCTCGTCTGCTATTTATTGTCGCTCTGATCTTTCACGTTAATTATTCGATATCATTCGACATATCACTCATCTTGAAACGTTATTTCAACTTTTATGAAGCAATAATCGGCTATAAACCGATTTCGCGAGTTTGACAACTTGCTCAAAAAACGCAAAATAGAGGAAGAAAAGGGGTAGAAATACAAGAAATTTTATGGTCTTTGACGGTTATTTGCGCCTAGTCAGGACAAAATGCGTAAGAAATGGTGTTTTATAGTTCTTGAAATGGCTGGGGATCCGGAGCTCGTGTTGTACGTTTCGTTGCCTACTACTATACTAGCACACTGTCTTGCAGTGGCGTATCTACGGGGGAGGGGGCAGACTCTGAGGGGGCACGTGCCCCTGGCGGCACTTGAAGGGGGGGGGGGGGCTCAAAAAACGCAAAATAGAGGAAGAAAAGGGGTAGAAATACAAGAAATGTTATGGTCTTTGACGGTTATTTGCGCCTAGTCAAGGACAAAATGCGTAAGAAATGGTGTTTTATAGTTCTTGAAATGCGAAGATTTTCTAAAGCTCGGTCGCTTTGCTCCCTCGCATAATTTTGTTCAAGATCTAGCTATTTCGCTCCCCAATAGGCGTTTTTAAGTGTTAACCATTAATTGACTATAATTGTTTTACCCCCCCCCCCCCGCATAAGGTAGGAGCTTGTTAAATTTGCGCCCCAGAGTGCATAAAAGTGCATAAAAAGCACTTTCAAAACATTCGAAAGAAATCATAAATTTGCCTTGTTAATTAATTGCCTTACTAAAGTCCTCAAAAATATTTCTTCAGGGTTTTCATTTATTTTGCGCCCCCAAAATAGGATTGTTCAAATTAAAAAAAAATATATGTTTTGCTATAGGTCGCTGGATTTTTTTTTTTTGTGTGCAAAGGTAACATACATAAGAAATTCAATTTCAGGGGTGACAAGGGAAAAAAAATCTGCTCTTTTAAAAATGCAGTCAAGCGCATGCTCATTGCAAACAATTTTATTTAAGATATTTGTTCTATTAGTTGGTTGTTAATTCCCCTGAACATAGCGTGTACTTAATTATATTATGATTGTATATATTCTATATAATATGTATACATGCATAATTTACCATGATATGTAATTATGCTCAGTGGTATTGTTAATTAGGGCATCTTCCCACCCCCCCCCCCCCCCTCTCTCTCTCTCCCTCCCCCTCTCTCTTGCTTGTCTTACGTTTTCTTCTCTCTCTTTCTTTTCTCTGTTTCTCCTTCAGTATGGATGGACTGCACCTTTTATCATGTCTGCTACATTTTTCCTGCTCTAGAACGTACTGTAGAGATTTCAATCTTATTCTTTATCTGTATTTGTATCTGTATATAGTGTATTATATTTGCACTTTTTTGTATTTAATCTATTAATCTATGTTTACTTTAAAGAATGTATGAAAGATGTAAGATCTTAGGTATGGCAACACTTCAAGCGTCCAGCTTATATTGCCAGACCTCTGTGTGTTTCTGTTTTCAAAGTTTGTATGTATGAAACTGATTATTGTGAAACATGCAGGAATAAATAAACAAATAAATAACTCAACAAATTTGGGCTAACAACCCCGGGCATCAAATTTCATTTTCACCATCATTTCTACCATCATTTCTAAAGTAAAAACGCTCATTAATCTCAGTTTGGGCATGGTGGGGGGGGGGGGGGGGGGGGCGCGCAGATTTGATAGTTTGCCCCGGGCGCCAGAATAACTAGATACGCCATTGTGACCGATTTCTTCGCTTTCGTATTTTTGGAGAGAATAATCAGACTCACTCAGACTGTCAGACAGCCGCAGTTAAAGATCACATTACAAGAAAATTCCATCAAAGTAAATATGTGACCCTCCACCACAAAACGACCAATAAGTCGCAATGGGAGTTTTAGAGTAAACAGATGAAAAAGGTGGTTTGGGGTGGAAATTTTGATTTTAACTTTTTTGTATTTTCTGAAAGTTCATTTATTAATCTACCATCTGACAAAATTTCAGGTTAAAATGCTTTGTCGAAATATGTTTTTACTCTCATTCAAAATGACCATGTTTTCCTGGACATTCAAACTCTGTGTCAACTTGCTGGGATTGTACTTCACATCCTTTTCTGGTATAGCTTAAAAACTATGCACTGTCTGATATTCATAATCTAAAGAAACATAGAAATATATCTATTCTGAGGGTATGGAAAGTTTCAACCCAATCCAATTAGTACTTCACAGTGTATGCTAGGGAGTTTTGACTCAACCTTTTGTGCAACATACAATAGGACACAGATTAGGCGCTCTTAAATGGTCACTCTTCTTTAGAGCCCGTTTTCTCTATTGTTTTGGTCATTTGCCTGTCTGACACGTTGACATTCTCATTGTAATTTACAAGGGTTTGCTTAGTCCATACAAGACGAGTTATATATCATTTTAAAGCTTAGAATCTAAGCTTTCAAACTGTGTTGAAATATTAAAAACCCAAATTTCCGACTTATTGGTCGTTTTGTGGTGGAGGGTCACATATTGGCTTAATACTTTTTATTGCATATATGGCATAAATTAAACAAGGTTATCCAAATTCAACGCTTGGAAACATTTGAAGTAATGATTATTATCAATTATAAAACGGTAAAATACAGCCCCCGATATAGCAGCTGAAGAGCTCCTCGAACGCTGCTGAGATGTGTGACGACACACCAGGGGCCAGTCCTGTCTAAGCAGACGATGTCCCATAACATCTTTCAGTGCCTGTTTTGTCATCCCCTCTTCACTTATTTCTCTTACTTGACTAGCGTCAGTATCAATGTTAGTCTGTTGCCTCACTCTAAACTTCGTGTATGGTATTATTTTGATGAAAAATGCAGCGTTAAAAAAATAAAGGAATCAGTCACTTGTAAACAAAATAAGACGCCATTGTATTTTCAGCTGCTTGCACCGGGGCATGTTCGGCGTTTCAAGAGGGAACGAATACCATCCGTGCTTTTATTCGGAGGGCTTTTCAATTTGAAAATGGGGTTTATTTCATTGATCACTGACCCTTCTCCTGTGTATTTACAATCAAACGGTTTTAGTTATCAGTTTCACTTTCCCTTTTAGAATGGTGTGAAATAAGGTCATGTTTAAATATACCAAACTCTTTATAATTTTAATAAATAACTGCATTGCAATTACGTTCATTCATTATAGGACGTCGTCTGCTTAAGCAGGATCGATCCCTAGTGTGACGACATCAAAACATCGCTATATTTCTGGCGAATCCTCGGATATTCCAGATGCTTAGAAGATTCAATTCAATTAAATTAAATTCAATTAAATTCAATTCAGCTTTATTCAATTCCATAAAAACATTAACATCAACATGCAAGAAATATGCAATATAATAATTGTATACTAAGACATAATCATTACATTTTGCATGCAATTATTAAAATATTAAAAGATTGACAATAAAAATAGAAATTTGGTTGCTGTATAAAAACCCTAGTGGGTTTGTCTTGACAGGCCCCCATGACAAGAAATTCACATAAACAATAAAATTACAAATGGAATCATACAAAATGATTTATGATGAATAAAAAATAAAACAAAAATGTTTACCGCACAGCCCTAAACAAAATTGCATCGTGGAATAATATTGGTTTTGTTTACATCGCGAGATCATTGGAAATAAGATATAATTTAAGCTTTCTTTTAAATAAATTCAAACTCTGAACTGAAGTTATGTCTGATGGAATAGAATTCTATACAGAAAGAGCTTTATGTCTGAAAGAGTGTAATTCATATTGTTTGGTAATAGCATATAAATAATATTTCATTCTATTTCTAGTATTATATCTATGAACTAAACAATTTAATGTTAACATATCGCATAAATTTTGGGGTAATAGACCAAGTCTGTGTTTAAATAGTAGTACTGCATTAAAATAATTATTCAATTTATAAATATTCAGTATGAATAACCTCTTGAACAAAGGTTTTGTATGTGCCAAATATGTAGATGATGAAGCTATTCTTACAAATCTCTTTTGCAATATAAAGAGTGCTTCCAACTTGGAAGAATATGTATTAGCCCATACAATATTAGAGTATGATAAAAACGGTAGGACTAGAGTATTATACAATACAATAAGAATGTATTCCGGTAGGATATGGCGTAACTTGCTGATGACACCAATGTTCTGTGATAACTTTTTTCTGACATAAGAGATGTGAGTATTCCATGATAAATCATGATCAATGTATACACCCAGAAATTTAGTACAATATACACGTTCAATTGACGTATTGTTGATTTTCACTTAAGTTTTGCAAAGAACTATTTTATTTTTCTGTTTCGCAGTATGGAATAATATATAATTTGATTTATTTATATTTAATGTAAGTTTATTGGCCTTAAACCATTTAGAGACCTTTTGTAGTTCATTATTTAAAATAGTTGACAATAACTGATCATCTGTCGAATACAAAATATTGGTGTCATCAGCAAATAATATAAATTTCAATTTTTTAGAACAATTTGGGAAATCATTAATAAACAAAAGAAATAATAAAGGACCTAGGATCGATCCTTGAGGAACACCAAATGAAATATTAAGAGAGTCTGAAATGACATCGTTGTATAAGACAACTTGGGTTCGACTTTGTAAATAACTTTTAAACCAAGAATAAGGTAGCCCTCTAATGCCGTAATAACTTAATTTATGTAACAATATCGAGTAATCAATTGAATCGAATGCTTTACTTAAGTCAAGAAAAATACCCACGGTATCATGTAATGTAATCATGTAAGTCAATAAGTGCCATTTCAGTAGAAACATTTTTCAAAAAGCCGTATTGATATTCATTTAATATAGTATTTTTATATAAGAATTCAGACATCCTATCATAAGCCAGTCTTTCTAGTATTTTAGAGAAAACGTGAAGAACAGTGATTGGTCTATATATTTTGAAATGTCGTGGATATCTTTCTTTTTGTAGACAGGTGTAACTTTTGCTTTTTTTAATTTCATGGGTACTATTCCAGATGTGAATGATAAGTTAAAAATAAAGCATAAAGGCTTCACAATACCATGTATAATTTTTTTCACAACAGTAGGACTAATGTCATCAATACCACTACTATTAGATGAGTTCATATTTTTAACAACTTCCAATATTTCATTTTCTTTTATAGGTTTAAAAAATAGAGTTATTACATCTTCCAGATAAAAAAATCAACAAAATTGTCATTTTGTATAGAATTTGCCATAGAAGCTCCTATATTTACAAAATATGTATTAAAGCTATCAGCAATATCTTTTCCATCATGTACATCAGTCCCATTTACAGTAACATATGATGGAAAAATTTTCTTACATTTTCCAAGTAATTCATTTATCATGTTCCATGTTCTTTTCACATTTCCTTTAAATACTTGAAATTTAAGTTTGTAATAGTTTGTACGTGCACAACGTAAAATTTTAGTTACAATGTTCCTGACCTTGATATATTTTCTCCTATTATCATCAGTACATTTTTTTCGATACTTCTTATATAATTTATTTTTCAATCTTATCTTTTTTTAAATGGCTACAGTTATCCATGGCTTTTTAATCATTTTTTTTTTACTCTTAGTGTCTCCTATTACGAATACATCATCATAAACTTTCATTTATACGACGAAATTTACGAGTGGAGGTACATTGTCCAGGAAATTTAAAATGCGTTATTTGAAAAATGGGAAAATGATCTGTGATATCACTGTAAAATAGGCCAGAAAGCACATTTGATACATAGTTATTAGTAAAAATATCAATTAAGGATGAGGATGACTCTGAAACACACGTTGGCTTATCAATTAAGGGCACAAAGCTGTTCAAATGTATTGCACTAAAAAAATCATTCACAGAAGCATTACCATAATTCAATAGATTTATATTAAAATCTCCATTATGTATACTTTATGTTCTGTATTCAAATTTTCTAAACAAGACTGGAAATGTATATTAAAATCCCTGACTTTTGATTGAGGTTTTCTGTAAATAATACCAACAATTATATTTTCCCTCTAGGAATAGTAATTTCTATAAATAAAGACTCATAGTAGTCAGAAAATTGTAAAATATCATGTCTAATAATATAATCCAAAGAATCAGATATCAACAAACCCACACCGCCTCCTTTGCTGTGTTTGCGATCAGTATGTATAAATATCCAGGTAGATTAAAAGTAAGTGTTGTATTTTCATGAATCCAGGTTTCTGAGAATCCATAGATGGAGAAATTAAAATTAAGAGAAAATATAAAATCTGATATTGCATCAAAGTTTTTTGACAAGCTTCGAGAATTAAAATAAATAATACTAAAATTTTCTTTGAATTCCAGAGTCTTTAATAAAAAATCATCATCTAGGTAATATTTACAATCCAAAATATCAAGATTATGATCCATGTCATCAAAGTATAAATCTTCAATATTTTGAAAATTATTTAATAGCTGGTATGGGTGAGTATCACCATTCCTTTTAAATAGATGTTCAAATGCAATATCATCAATATTACTAAAGGCAAATATGTTATGAAAACAGGATGGAAAAAGACAATTGCAAAGCTCCCTTTCTTCGTAGGTACATACTTTAAAATATTTTGACTTTTCGTGACAGTTATCAGATTGAGTACAACATATGTGGCAAGAAAGCATACCTAAAGTAAATCAAAAAAAAAAAAAAATCAATGTAAATGAGGTAACGTTAACAAGTAGGACCAGAACATATACTTGAGAATAACTGAATAATTGTCAAACTTATAAGTCACATGTGTTTTGATTCAATCATCTTCCTACTGGGGCAAGAGTTTGGAAATATCTTCTATTTATGTTGTTTTTATAATCATCAGATACGCAGTTGACATAAAACTTATACCATTGCCATCTGTAAGCTTCCCAGTTTCTAGTTATACATTAATTGCCATATTTGTGATTTTCATGTAATGTGATCTTTACAAAATTTGTCATCACATTTGCTATTTCAGATTTATCGTGGTTGAGGAAACCACTCATTCATTAGCACGCAAAAATAAAGTACAGAGTCTATGGACAGGGAAAGAGGAAACCAGCGCATGTACACAATGAAGCCCTTCTGTATGGAGCGAATGGTGGTTTCGTCAACCACGATAATGCCAGACTTTCAGTACCGCATCCAAATGCTGCTTTTCTAGTGGTTTTAGAGTGATTTTTGGATATCTTCTTTCTGTCAGACTTCACAAGCTTCATCAGTTCATGCTTCACGATCCCCGGCTCACCCAGGCAACATTTCATTTCCCCCCGCCTGTGGCCGTGGCTCGATCTATGGTTCGTAGTGATATGAATTTTGCAGCAATTAAAAACACGTTTGACTCTTCGGGTGAATATTTAAAGTCCTAACCTGGGGCGGATCGAGGATCTTTTAGGGGCACACATCTCAGAAAATTTTCTGACAAGCAAAAAAAAAGAAAAAAAAAAGAAAAGGTTATCGGATTTTGGGAGTCCAGTTCTCCAAAATTCTATGCAGAGCAAACAAGAAAAGAAAAGCGTTATCAGTTCAAAAAAGTGGGCACAATTTAAAAAGAGGGGGCACAATGTACACGTTTCTTTCAAAAGGGGGAGGTGCACGTGCCGGAAGTGCCCCCTAAATCCGCCACTGGTCCTAACCATCCACTTGCATTTATGTACTACTTGTTAATCAATCATTTATATTCGATTCACACTTTCATGATAATTATCTATTTATATTTGCTTTACTTTGTGCTTTTTTCACAACTAGCTTATAATTGTTATTGTATCCCCTGGCAGAATGCCGGAGGATACTTTTATTTCAGCAGCGTTACGCCACCGTCGCCGCGTTATATTCTTGTGTGTGTTCCGACTGCCCCCAGTGTTCCGTCTTATATAGGGTAAAAGGCAATATGTTTGTGGATGGTTTGTGTGCGCTCTATAGGCCACATTTCTCAACGGATTTTATCAATCAAATTTTGAATAAAGGTGTATCTTGGTATAATCTACAAGCCTATAGATTTTGGTGATGCTGCCTCCAGTGTTCCGTTTTTTATAGGGTCAAAGGTCATATTTTCATAGATGTCTTGTGTGCACTCTAGTGTGCGGTCTAACTGCCACACATCTTGACAGATTTCTTTTAATATATGTATGGAAGTGTATCTTGGTAAAATCTACGCACCTATAGTTTTGGTGATGCTGCCACCAGTGTCCCGTCTTTTATAGGGTCAAAGATCATCCTTTGGAGGATGGCGTGAGTGCACTCTGCAGGCCGCATTTCGTGATGGATTTCTTTCACATGTTGTATGGAGATGTATCTTGGTACAATCTACATATCTTTACTTTTTGGTGGTGCTGCATGCCCTTATTATTCCGTCCTTTATAGGGTCAAAGGTCATTCGTCTCTTTTGTGCGCTCTTACTGCCACATTTCTTGACGGATTCCTTTCAAATTTTGTATGGAGGTGTATGTTGATCAAATCTACACTTTAGTTTTTGATGATGCTGCCACCAGTGTTCCGTCTTTTATAAGCTCAAAGTTCTGTTTTGGAGAATGTCTTGTGTGCGCTCTGCACGGTCACATTTCTTGACATATTTTTTTTCGAATTTTCTGTAGAGATGGATTTTACTCTAACCTACACACATATTTTGGTGTTGCTGCTCCTAGCTAGTGTTGACAATAATCCGGGTCACTGGTGGCGGTCTCTAGGTCATCCTCTAGTTTGAGCGGGGAGGGGGGGGGGGGGGGGGGGGGGTAGTTAAGGATTCTTACCCTCTTGACAAGTTTTGTAGCTATCCTCTGCACCTTATCCAACCTATCCTTGTCTTTCTTAAAATGATGGTTCCATACTGTAAAACAGTACTTTAATTTAGGTCGTACCAGGGTTTTTTAGAGGAGAACAAATGTCTTTTCATCAAGGTGATAAAAGTTCCTTTTGAGAAATACCTTTTTATTACATTTCTCGTAAACATAACCGACAATATCCATGATGTGAAATGTAAAATATTAGAATAAAACTGAATCTGAAAATTATTATCACCATGGTGATGATGATTATTTTTATTATTGTTGTTACTATTATTTACCTAACTGCGACTTAAAGCGAAACCTAATAATAGGTTTATTCCGTCATAATAGAAACTCAACGTTCGGGCGAAACGAGTGTGGGTTAGGGCGAAACGTAACAAAAGAATGAGATAAAAGATTTCGCCCTAAGTCGCAGTTAGAGTTATTATTATTAATTTTAGTATCATTATTATTATTGATGTTGTTGTTGTTATTGCAGGATTAGGTCATACGATGGTTCGAATGCCAAGCATTTTAGCATTAAATGGACTTGCCGGTGAGAACTTTAATGTTTTATACAGCCTTTCAACCTGCGGATACTCGCTAGGAATGGTGCTTTATCCTATCCTGGCAGACGCCCTGTTGAGTGCTTACGGATGGAGGGGAGTTCTTCTAATCTTTGCAGGTATCATGTTGCACACAATTCCCTGCTTGATGGCCATACAGATACCCTTGAGAGACGAAACGTCTAGACATGGTGCAGAATTGAAAAACATCAGTTCAAGTGATAATGCTGGGTTTTCAGCTGAAAACAGTAACTGCCAGGAGGCAGATGATAACATAGACAGTGATCGAGCTCCACTCTTGGCTTCTCAATGTGAAGAGAACGGAAAATGTATTCCTTTTAACATGAAACCGAATATGAAGGGATACGCTCCTCTCCGTGATTGTCTTCATAGTCTGGTAGATGCAACACAGAATATTTGGAACTGGTTTCGCAGAACGATGATTTATACGGACCCGCTATCACTTTTCATTTTATTATCCATTACGTCGTTGCAGTTTGTGACTAGTGGATGGGTTTCGTTTCTTGTTCCACATGCCGTGCAGAGAGGAATAGCCATCCACAGCATAGTTCTCTTGACATTTTGTGCTGCCATTGGCAACATATCTGCAAGACTCTCTGTAGCTTTTCTTACTCATCGCTTGATTCGTCCCATCAACTTGTATCTCGCCTTGACCATCATGAATGTATTTGCTTTGGCAATTGATGGATACATTCCGAACTTGATTGTTATGTTAATGTCAGCGACTTGTTCATCACTTTGTGTTGCGGGAAGGGGTGTCCTTGGGCACCTAGTGATACGGGAAAGGGCCTCGGCTGATCATGTATCGATGGCCCTGGCTGTCCTGGAAGGATTAGGTGGATCCGCAGTATATCTCGGTGGATATGTAGCAGGTATGCATTCTGGTTCTTAGAGCCCATTCACACTCACTTCGTTAAAGCGCTCTAACTAAGAACCGTTCTTTGGGAGCGGTTCTGAGGTGAGTGTGAATGCTAAAGTGGTCCAGGAAGCGTTCTTCTGGAGCGCTCCAGAAGACCACCTCGGGAGGTGGTCTTCAACCCGCGGGAAATCTCGTGTGATTTTCTTTGATTTTCCTATAAGTGCGGGACATGGCTGCATTAAAGAAAGAGAAGATGATAGAAAAAAAAAACCAAGGAAAGATAGAAAGATAAAATGATAGAATTATAAAAACAAAGAAAAACATAAGCAATCTAAAGAAAGAAAACACGATAGAATGATGAAAACAAAGAAAAACAAAAATAAAACAAAAAAGATGGAAAGATGAAATGATACAATGATAAAAACAAAGAAAAACAAAAGAAAAGAAGGAAAGATAGAATGATAAAAACAGAAACTTATCAAAAATATAAAGAAAGAAAAGACGATAGAATAATGAAAAACAAAGAAAACATAATGAAAGATAGAAAGTGAAAATAGAAAGTTATAGTTCGACGCCCTGACTGCTTTTCAGTTATTTGGACGCAATACTGCACTTTATGTGACAGGGGTTGGTGCAGGGAGGGGGGGGGGGGTGGGGGTGGGAGTTTTCCCCTTCCCGCGCGAAGCGCGAAAGCTCTGGCGTTTTAGCAAATTTGAGGCAAAGATAACGGCTCGTAACACTTTTTTTAGGCGGAATGTTAGTTCGACACCCTGGCTGCTTTTCAGTCATTTGGACGCAATACTGCACTGTATGTGGCAGGGGTTGGTGCAGGGAGGGGGAAGTTTCCAGCAAACAATTTTTCAGGCGGAATGTTAGTTCGACGCCCTGACTGCTTTTCAGTTATTTGGACGTAATACTCCACTGTATGTAATAGGGGTGGGTGGAAGGAGGGAGGAGTTTCCCCCTTGGGAAGGATAACGGCTCGTAACACTTTTTTTTGCGGAGTGTTAGTTCGACACCCTGGCTGCTTTTCAGTTATTTGGACGTAATACTGCACTGTATGTAACAGGGGTGGGTGGAAAGAGGGAGGAGTTTCCCCCTTCCCTCGCGAAGCGCGAAAGCTCTGACGTTTTAGCAAATTTGAGAGAAAGATAAACGACTCGTAGCAAACAAGTTTTTTAGGTGGAAAGTTATAGTTCGACGCTCAGACTGCTTTTCAATTATTTGGACGTAACATTTCACATGCGACGGTGCGAAGCCAGCGGCGTATCGAGGGATTTTGGCTCCCAGGGCAAACAATGAAGTTAGGCCCCCTCCCTGACTGCCCAAACTTATCTACGTTATTGTACAAGCGAGGGAGCTAAGCGACCGAGCGGAATATTTTCTATTTTTAACCCTAAAAACACATTTTCTTGTGCATATTACAATGAAAAATTTTGCATTTGACCACCGCTGTGGAGCGGTAGAGAAGCTCGAATTTTATACATTGATAAACGGTTTTCTATTCACTCACTTCTACAATCGGGAGAAAACTAACGAAAACCCAATAGGCTTGAAAAAAAGAGTCGAGAAATTCAGCAAGGCGACATGAAGTGGAGATTTCTTTCAAAAGTTGAACCTTTGCAAATGCTGTTTTATACACTTTATCCTATATTGGGAGCGCAATATTTAGCAGGAGTCATGTGAAGCTTACATGATATAGCGAGCAAAGCAATTACATCTTTTTTTTTCAAAAACTTTTTGAACCCTTCAAGCTATGTAAGAACTATATACTGGGGGAACGAAATTACGAGATCCTGGCCTGAACGAAAATAATTATGCGAGGGAACAAAGCGACCGAGCTTTGGAAAAAATTTTGCATTTCAAACCTTCAAAAACTAGATTTCTAGTGCACTCACCCTCCGGATTTGGGGGCGCGTGATCCGTAAAGATTATGATTTTTCTTCATTTCCCCCTATTTTTCTTTCTCTCCTTTGCGTTTTTTTTTGCACCCCCTTCAAGTGCTGCCCAGGGCACGTGCCCCCTGCCCCCTAGATACACCACTGAGCAAAGAGACCGAGCGGGGAGTGAGAGGGGGTATCCCCCTCCTACATCAGGGAATTTTTCAAAAATCTGTCTATAAAAGATTTTTATAGATTTTTATATCATTCGCATATAAAACTTGCTTTCGCATATAAAACTTGCTTTCGCATATAAAACTTGCTTTCACATTGAAATTAAGGCATTTCTTATTTCCTTACTTCTAATCATTAAATAATGTGATGGTATTTCAAGATCAAAAATCATGAGTTTGGATAATTATTATTTTTAAGTTAATGTTTCATGATAATTCTTATTTATTTTATCCAAAAATATTGGGGGGGGGGGGTGATAATATAGGACATCCCCCCACCTCATTTTTTTTGGGATATATACCCCATCCCCCGGGATCGACACCCATGGTAACAGGGGTGGGTGCATGGAGAGGGGAGAGTTATTTCCCCCTTTCCGCGCGAAGCGCGAAAACTTTGACGTTTTAGCAAATGTTGAGAGCCAGATAACTGCTTGTAGCGCCTTTTAAGGCCGTTTTCTCTCACTTCCCCGGCTTTTTCGCTCTCGCCTTTTTTTTTAGTGGCTGAATATGGGGACCATGGCCCCCTGGTGCGCCCCTGTATATTTCAGTGGATGTATTAATACTATTTTGTTAATAGTCACCCCTATAGACGCAGTTACTGCTGTTGCTAACCATACTTATCATGCATGTCATGGTCACGTTTGGAGGTGCCACATGCATGCATGCAACTGACCATTACTATGACAAATCAAATATAAACAAACAACATTTGCCGGGATCGGATGTGGATGTGATTACTACAACTGACAATCGTAAACAAAACTGCAATGGTCGCATATGTTGATTTCACCATTTCAGCAACCATTTCATTTATAACGATGTTTGATATTTTACCGCTAGCGAATAATTGATTAGTTTCATGCTTATTTTCATTTAAAACCATCCCTCACGTAAAATAATTATGGGCGGTTAAAACAACCCCACTCATCTTATTAGTTCTGCAGTCCATGAGTTGTATATGTTACCTGAACAAATGTCATGCATATATAATTGCAAAGTAGAGTTTGACGAACTCCTAAAATATATGAGTGCCAATGAATTCTTCTGAATTAGTACTGTACGAGGTGTGACATTTCACCCCCACTCAAATTTTAGACTCATTCATTGAAGCTTGACATCTGCATGAAAATCAAACAATGTCTGAAAAGTAATTATGTATACAGCTTGTTGGCAGGATAATCAGGCAGGAATTCTAAGGATACTCAAGTCTTGACATTTTTTCACTCTGACTGTGACCAGGACACTTGTCAAATTACTGTGTTCTCATTCCATTAAGAGTAGAAACCAGGATATAACCTCTTGGATGCAACTAAATTTCAAAAGCTTATTTACAAACTTCGAATGGCCTTGATTAACACACGAAGGTGCATAGCACGATCGCAGAGATTTTCAGGAAACAGGCGTGGAGACATACCTTTATTTGCATGACTGTATCTAATATCTGAATATCTCTGCGATCGAGTTTACCCAGAAAGTTAACAGCATCCAAGAGCTTTTATTGAATAGCTCAACCCGATAAAAGAAAGGGCTAAGCCTTAATGTCATACTTCCGTACAATATCTTCATGTTCTTAAAGGAGAATGAAAGTCAACATACATTAGCTGATAATCATATGTAAAATTGTCAGCCTGTTCAAAATATCTTGAAAATACTCTGATATGATTACTCGGTAAGGAGAACAGTCTCTCTAAAGTTTGCAGATTTCTTGCTAAATATCCCATGGGGGCTGCCATTTTGAATAAACCGTAATGTCATTGCGGTACATGTCCATTTACCTGTACACAATGGATAAGATGTTGCATAATGAATAGCTATTGTACAATTAAAGCCACCCATGCAAAATGGCAGCCATCTTGGTACCCCCATTGTCTCGCACAGGTGATATCTAAGAGCAGTTGTAGGTCTTTCTCACTTCTTTGAAGAATTGACAAACCTTTGTCAGACCAAGCTACTTACAAGTGCATGCCAAATCCTGCTTAACAAAAGAAACGGCTTAACAGTCAAAATATCTTGACACAAATAGGTTATATGACAGGATAAAAGTAACTTCATTTGAATGTACATGACTACAAAAATGGTTTATTACGAGAAAATCCAGTGTCATGCATTCCACAGCTGATCATGAGTGTCATGGTAGCTAGTGTATAGGTCAGTGGGTATCTCACAAATAGAACTGCTCTGACGTTACTTTGTAAAGAAAATGGCAGCCCCCACATGGGATAATGTCAAGCAAGGAAACTGCAACTTTTGGAGACTGTTCTCCTCCTTAAATAATCAAATAGGAGTAATTTCAAGATATTTGTAATAGGCTGACAATTATCTACATGATTATAGGTTAATGTTTGTTGCCTTTTATTCCCCTTTTTCTTGTAATGTTCCCTTCATCCTTTCTTCTAAGTCCATGCTTTATTTTATTTCTCTTTCTATCTCTACTCTCCCTATTTCATCATGTATCCATATTGCACCACGTGCACACAATTCTCAGCCTATTCCTCTCTCATTCAATCATTCTGTGTCATTAAAGGGAAGGTAAACCCTGGACTTTTGGCCTACTGAGAGTGTTAAGAGCACAATTCTTGACATTACTTTGAAAATTTACCTCTTATGAACGCTTGACGGTGGAGTAATTCACACTTTTGTGAGCAATGATCGTCTGCTACAGCCTGCTATCGGGGTTGGCCATATTTTTTATTCACCCGCGCTATGATGACGTTTTGTCGGACATGCCAAGGGGGAACTGTGATTGGCTGAAATTCGGAACGTCTTGTTCATTTTTATTATATTGGAGCATCCGAACGCCTGGCAGTACACCATTTTGAAACGCGTAATAATGGCGGCATCCGGGTACTTCTGGTCCGAGAGGTCCGACAAAACGTCACAGGGCGGGGCTTATCTGTTCAAAATGACGACGCACACGATCGATATAGGACCTTCTAGCAGACGACAAAATGATATTTCTAACTACTTGTTGACGGCGTTAGGGGGCCCAAATGTGTTGAAATTCGACATAATCAACAATGTGCCCTTCAACTAAACAGCTAACTAAATCGCCAGGGTTTACTTTCCCTCTAACTGCCTCGCTCATTTGTATCCTTACTATTTTGAATACCAAAAACATTCATGAAACAACGGGATTCTTTACCATGTCGAAATGGCGCTAGCCACTGAATTTCCCTTTAGCACTATAGATGATGATGAATTTTTCTTCCAAGTCCATACCGACAGGCGAAGCACCAGACACGTAAATAATCAAGAATACGACACTTGCATTACCAATAAATACGAACTCGGAGGAGTTAATTCTTAACTTTGATGAAAATGATGAAGGGCAACATTACACATCTTCCAAATGCTTTACTGTGAACCAATTCAAATCCAATTTATTAAACGACATAACTGATAAACATTTTCCTTTTACATTTAAATATTAAGAGTTTGAACAAAAAATTTGATCAACTTGATCTACTTATGGAATTTTTTAATCCAGAAAATAGCCCAGTAATTGGACTCACTAGTTTTGTTTATATAGTACATAGCATCAATGCTATGTTAGCATCAATGCTATGTAAGTCTCGAAACTATTTTCCAGTACATTCAGACAGGCCATGATCGACTTGCTTCTATCACCCACTCGTGACTATTCATAGCTCACTCGCTGCCAAAACAATAATTACTGGGCCACACACGGTGACCCGAGTATAATTGGTATGGTCAAAACGCGCGGAAGTTTGTGCACAGGGGTCATATCATGCGAAGTTTTTCTTTTGAATATTTTATTTGTCTTCATAAATCAACATAATAGCACAATAACAATTCACTTGTAATATCGATAATACAATCAACTAGCAAATACATGTGTTAAAATAATTAATTTTAAATAAACCTTGTATATGTCAAAATTGACTAAACTCCAATCTTATACCAAAATAAAACACATGCACAATATTCTTTGGTAAGCACATGTAAATCAATATCTAAAGACCACATCATATATATAAAAAGAAAGAGATAAAAAGAAAAAAACCTCTCCCTTACCACACAGTATACACAGTAGCCTACTTACCCCTACATCACATGAATACAATACAGCACCAGATGATACAGACAGAATGATAATAGAAAAAAGTAGGGAAGAGGGTACATCACATGCAGGGGCCGCGGAACGTCTTGGAAAGTGGAGGGGCTGAGTGGGGGGGGGGGGGGGGGGGGCTGCGTGTATAACCACATTTTTGCACTGCCATACGTTTGCACGTGTTTACTGAAAAAAGTGTGGCTCACATTACAAATAGTCACATATCCAAAATATATTACGAAGTCCAATCATTCAAACTAAACACTGTTTTATAACGGGTGACTTCAATATCAACTTGCTGCATTCCAATGCACAAGGTTTTTCTAATGATTTTCTAGAATTCTATCCGCTTCTTTTTTACCTACTATCACCAAACCAATTAGAGTTACAGAACAAACAGCCACCTTGATTGATAATATCTTTACTAACATGCAACTGCCCATAGAATCAGGGATCATTGTTTCGGACATATCTGACCATTATCCTATCTTTTGTAAAACTAAGCTTTCAAACACACCTGTTGACAAACGTACCCGCAAAGTTAAAACTAGCAGATTGAATGCCAGAAACTTAGAACATACGCCTTTAAATTTAAGTACCCTTGACTGGCAACAAATATGTATTTCTGAAGATGTGAATGAAGCTTACGATAACTTTTTAAACATTCTCAAGGGTCGATTTGATATTTGTATACCATTAAGAAAAAACAAGTTAATAACTATAAAAAAGAACCCAAGATCCCCATGGGTAACCAAATCTATCTTAAAGGGTCTCTGAGGCCAAAAAAAATAAATTTGTATACAGTTAGATTGTATAAAATTAACCCCAAATAACTTACCCGGCATTCTACAGGTTAGCGGTTAAGGAGTTTGAAGAGAATAAAAGACAGCGTAAACGATCGACGTGCGTTCCGAGTGAGCAGTTTTTTATGCGTGTGCGTTTTTTTGTGCGTGCACGTTCGGCGAACGCCAAGACGCGATAGCAGAATTATCGCGATCGCATTATCGCTTTATCTTCTAAGTGCACTGCCGGGGCTGACAAGCACTCGAAAATTAATATGGGGCGCAGCTTACGGATAATATTCAACCCTAATGAAACAACAAATGAATGAAGGATACAACGCAAAATGTTTTTATCGAATTGGAATTGGTTCGGCGCATAAATTACAAAGAATCTACAGACCAAATGAAACAACAAATAAATGAGAAATAAGACGCAAAATACATTTTAAATATCGAATCGAAAATTGATTTGGCGCATAGCTTAGGGATAATATACAACCCAAATAAAACATCAAATGGATGAAGTATACAACGCAAACTGTTTTTGTTGAACTGAAAATTCAGTTGGCGCGTAATGGAGAATCTACAACTCGAACAAACCCACAGATTAATCAAGTATTCAACACAAAACGTTTAAATCGATATATCGTTAGGTGAGCTATCGTGATCGATCGACTAGTCTTTGCTCAAGTCTTATTTATATTAATTTTTTTGGGTATTTTATTTTCAAAAATCAATATCTCCTGTATGCTTTCACCGTTGAATGTCGTGTTAAGTTTTCTGGGGTTGATTTTGTGTACGCTAACTATACACAAATTATTTTCTCAGGCCTCAGGTACCCTTTAAGATCAATAAACCGGAAAAACAATCTATATTATAAATATAAAAACCAATCCAACTATAAGTCCCGTGAAAAATACACTCGATATAAAAATGTTCTTCCTAATGTACTACGACAGACGAAAAAAACACTATTATACAACGCAATTTGAACTTAACAAAAATAAGAAAAATTAGAGTACATGGAAAATAATAAGAATCTTAAACAAACGATAAGACACAAAAAATAAATAAAATAAAATCGCACACTAACATTATATTCGAAGATCCTCAAGCTATGGCCAAAACTTTCAACTCATGCTTCTCACAAATTAGACAAAACCCAGCAGAAAACATCCCGACAACCGAAAGTCATCCCAATATTCAAGAAAGGTGATGCCTTAGAAACCAATAATTATAGGCCAGTATCCTTATTACCATCCCTCTCCAAAGTTCTAGAAAGAATTGTCTTTACCAATGTTACAGCCTTTCTCAACAGACATAACATTGTTTGTGATTCGCAGTTTGGCTTTCGAGCAAACCATAATACAACACACGCAATATTAACATGCATAGATAATATAGCCCATGACATTGATCAGCGCTTGCATACCATAGCAATTTTCCTGGACTTTTCCAAGGCTTTAAACCATAAACCATAAACCATAAACCATAAACCATAATATTCTCCTACATTAGTTATCGCACTATTATGTATCAAATAGAAAACACTTTGTAGAAATACATAATCATAGGTCATCGTTACGACCCATAAGCCGTGGTGTTCCACAGGGAAGTCTTCTTGGTCCCTTATTATGTATCATTTACATTAATGACTTTTATAAATCCTGAGATGTGCTATCATTTATTATATTTGCAGAGGATTCAAAATTATTTTATTCTCATTCTAACCCTAATACCCTTCTTTCAACAGTAAACAAAGTACTTAAACCCATAGTAGAATGGGTAAAAGCAAACAAGTTATCACTTAACATACTAAAGACATATTTTATGCTGTTTAGTAACACCTTGCAAAACTTACCTGGAAATATATTTTGGACGACGCGCCGCTGGATAGGGCATCATCAACCAAATTTCTAGGTCTTACGATTGATGATAAACTTAACTGGAACATGCACACACAAAATATATCCAAAATTATTTCCCGGAATATTGGAATAATGAATAAACTCAAATATTTCTTTCCAAGGATCACACTTTTCACACTATATTTTTCACTGATATTACCTTATCTTAATTATGGAGTAATGGCTTGGGGTTACACTAATAAATGTCTTACTGATCATAAGGATAATGCATAATGCATAATGCTCCTGTTCGTTCACATAGCGATCCTATATTTTACGAATCAAAAATTCTAAAGTTTCCAGATTTATTTCTTTTTCAAACAGGACAATTCATGTATAAATTGAATAAAAACGAACTGCTACACGCTTTCATTAGCATGTTCACAAGAAACGGTTCCATACATACATACCGTACAAGACAATCCAACCGTTTCCTCCTTCCCCGCCGCACCCGCACTCTTTTTGCACACTAAACCGTCTCTTTCTACGGCCCGAAATACTGGAACTCACCTAGCAGCGATATAATCAACTCCCAAAGTTTATACTGTTTCAAAAGCATGTTGAAAAAACATCTTCTTCAACTATATACAAACAAACAATAAAAAACAAACAAGCAAACAATCCTCTCCTGGCTGCTGAATTTTGCGAGTGATCACATATACAAGATTCTCGATTGCCATTCTGTGCCAAATCATCTTTCGGTGTTAGTCTCTTTTCAGTGACCATTTACATTACTTTTTTTAACGTGTGTATCAAGTAACGTGACCATTCGCTGTTTGTTTATCGTATTTCAACGAAATTGTGTGTCAAGTAACCCAATAATTTGTAGATTAGAGGACATGTAGCTTCGAATGTACTCAAAACGTGATATTGCGCCGTGACGTGATTACGTGAGTGAACGTTGCAAGCCCATTTAACCATGTCAACTCAGACTTAAACCACAGCAGAAGATTACGTACGAAATTTTATTACGATGGGGGGAAATGAGGGATTTTAGTTTCTTTTTTTTAAGTGTCTTCTGTATTATATACATGAATATAGGTCATAGTCGGAGATATGGTGCTAGAAATAATGCTCCGATCAGAGGTCATGATGAGTTTCGAATTTTCATCCATTTATTCATGATTATCTTCAGGAACTAAAACATCGGTGAACATGAACTTTTGATACATAGTCTGAGCTCATTTGATGCCAAACTTTCAATCAATAGAACTGCAAACAGAAAAGGAATTTTTGAGAGTTAAATATTGCAAAGGACAGTGATTGGGAAGTATAATGGAATGTTTAAAAACAAATTAATCAAATTTGTTACAACAGGAACTTTGATTATAGGGGATAAACAAATTTGTATACAAAGAAAAAGTGAGAGGACAATCTAGTTGTAAGAAGTTTTACTAGTGGATGATAAAGGACTTCAAGTAATTCAAAACTATTTTATTGAAAAAGAATTGCAAGAAGGTGTACAACATGTAGTCGTAGATGTTGTGTTAGAAACGGCACGACTTCCTTAAATATGGAATACGTACTTCCAAATGCTTTCCACCTGGGCTCTCTTTTATGAAACTTGTCATCAATAACTAGTAGCTGAATTAATCTAAGCTACTGAAATCATTGCATTTAATTGTTTGTCAGCAGTTTGTAAGTTGTAGATTGTTGTTTGTTGTAGAAGTTGTATGAATCAGGGTCCTGAAGCCTCTTGAAGGAAAGTCAATGGATGATTGAATAACCGTAGTACCTATAATAACAATGAGGATAATGATAATGATAATGAAAATAATAATATAGTTATAATGATAATAATAACGATGGTGATAATGATACAACTACTACTACTACCACCACTACTACTACTACTCTACTACATGTACTACCAATAATAATAACAATAAGGATAATAATGAAAATAATATTGTAATAAGGATGATAATGAAAACCATCATAATAATAACTGAATATGATAATAAGTATTAAATATAGTAGATATAATAATAAGTAAAATTAAATATCGTAAATATAATAGTAAGTATAATTAAATATAGTAGATATAATAATAAGTATAATGCAATTTATAGTAAATCTAATAATAATAAAATATGTTAACCCCCTCCCCAATCTATCTTTCTCCAATACAGGGTTAGTTGCTGACGTGTTTTCTTCCTACGGTGCATCCTTTAAGCTCCTTGCCTTGGTCGATGTTCTCACCTTTATATTGATGGTACCACCCTGGAAAGTGAAAAAAACAGACTTACATTCAGCAGTCAAACTGAATTGAGATGATATGTAGCTTCCAAACAGCAGTTGTTGTTGTTGTTGTTGGTTCGTGTTAAATGGCAGTCAGTCAAATTTTGACTATCACCCAGAATTTTTATTCATCTTTGTTTAAACAGAATTAAGAACTGATACTTTTGACATCTCTCTCTCTTTTAAAGTTATTTTTACTTTATTTTCACAATTATGATTTTTTTAAATTATAAAATGGTATCATACCAGGTTACCGAATAAAGAATAATGACCACTCGACAACCGGAACGAGCGTCTCATCGTGTCGTTTGTGCGATCACTTCACTAAATTTTGACGTTTAAGGGCTGGTAACATATGTCCGATAACTTTTTAAAAGATATTTTTATTATTTTCTCTCAAATCAAATACATATGGTACAAATAATTCATAACAAACTTTTACATATTATTCATGACAAAACTGGATGCATTATACATTGATGTTTGGCTTAAACAAGATTTGCAATAATAAAAGAAAGTACATTTTCATAAACTGTTTAGAAAATTTAATTCAATTAAAAAAAAACATCACATTTCTGAAAAGATTCCGCCGATATAATGGTATAACCACTTTCTCAATTTCATGAATAAAAAATATACAATAGATGACAACCATCGTATAATCGAGGGGCACGTAAATGATAAGAAAATTAAAAATACTTTTAGCAAATTTGACTTATAAATTTCGTCAACTGAGGTTTTTCATGTATTCAAAATTTTAAAAAAAGGTAAGGCGCCCGGATGTGATGCAATCTTGAATGAAATGTTAAAAGCAGAGAAGTACCACTTTTCACCAGCTTAAGCAAGAATATTTAACATGGTTATGATAAGCGGAAGTTTCCAAGCAAATGGTCAGAAAGCTGAGTGTATCATTCCATTATTCAAAGGAAATTGTAAAACCGATCCAGCAAACTATAGGGGACTATGTCTCTCTTGAACAGACGTTTGGTAAATTACCTAATGGCAAATGAAATGTATATTAAAAACCAAATCGGTTTCATGGAAGGTCAGAGAACCTCTGATCATTAATTCACTTTAAAAACAATAACTGATAAATACGTAAGAATCAATGATTCCAATGAAAAAGGCGTTCGACAGTGTGTGGAGGAAAGGATTATTTTATAAAATGTTAACGTTTGATATCGGGGGCCACTTTTTCATATGCCACTTGTGAATACATTGTGTGCGGGCGTGCCAGAATCCAGTGACCGGGGTAATAATATATATCTTGCGCTTTGGGCCACTTTGGGAAAGACGCGTTATAAATGCCAGGTATTAGTATTATTAGTATTTTTCGAGATAATGAATAGTATGTATAATAATCTAAAGCTAAGCGTTAAGCTAAATGAGGGAATTACCCAGTGTTTCAAAACAAACTGTGGTATCAAACAAGGATGCACTATGAGCCCTACTTTAGTAACACATATTTGAATGATTTATCCCGTGAACTTGGAATATACGTGACACGGAGTCCGTACAACTCAATGGAAAACTAATGAACTGTTTATTATATGCAGACGACACAGTATTAATATTAAAAACAGAAATTGCATGCAAAGCTTATTACATAGACTTAATGGATACTGCAGTAAATGGATATTGGAACTAAACAAAAGACAAAAATATTGATTTGTACCAAAGGTATGTCAAAACACCAGTATTTTATGATAAATAATGAAAATATAGAAGTTGTTAAGCAGGTAGCATATTTAGGACTTATCATTAATAAATATTTTCACTGATACATTGGTGATATTTAGCGGATAAATCAAGAAGGGTTATATGTAAATTATTCAAATCATGATGTTTTCAGTGATTCAGCTGTTTCCCTTGTATCTAAAGTTACATAACCTTGCCATTTCCTAGTAATCAGTTTTGTACATTATCGTGTTTTTTTGTAATGTACTTCTCGATTTCGGTTGGCGAAACTTTGGGATCTGCTTGTTTTGGGGCTCTGTGCGCGTGAGACTGGATCGTATCCATAGAGTAAGTTACATGCATGTAACTCTATCAGGGGCGGATCCATGATTTAGTATAAGGGGGGGGGGGGGGAGACAAATGCAGGTTTGTCAATTTTTGGAAAAGGTAGACCCGTATATTTTTGGTCTTGCCAGCTTCTCGCTCATGGGGGGGGGGGGGGGGATATGGGGGTCAAGTTTCCCTCCATTATTCTCTGACAAGCTAAAAAAAGTTTTCATTCTAAAAGGGGGGCACAATTGACACAAGGGCGGATCCTTTATGATCAAAATGCATACTTTTCTTCCAAGGGGGGGGGGGGGGGCACGGGCCGGAAGTACCCCCCCCCCCGGATCCGCCACTGACTCTATGATGTATCTTCCATGTTTTGAGCATAGGCAGATCCTTGGTCTCTCTTTGCCGGTCCACCGGGATCGAGAGGTCCATCCTCAGGGGCCCCACTCACAAGCATAGCTTTTTGGAGTCTCAGTTTGCATCATGTTTGTTCGTCATGATTGCTTTGTCTGGATTTTTAATACATTGAATATTACTGAATTGAACACGCCCATTTCTCATGTTTGACAATACATAATAGAGGAGCTTGTTAATTATCTGGGCTGTATGGCTGCCATGCTGAAATCTGCTATTCATGTTATAATTAAACAAATATATTGCAGGCCCCCCTTCCACTTTTTGAAGTGGGGAATAACATGAACATTTATCCTCCACCTTCGGCCTGGGATCTTAAATATTATAATATAATAATCCAGTTATGCACATGATTATATTTTCATAATTACATTTTCATAATAAGTATTACATGTAGTATTCATATTCACATATTCATATTTTATTTTTTCATTTCCAACAAAATACAAATACAATTTTCATAATAATACAATGCAAAATTTATACAAGACATTACATTTGAAACTAAGATCCATACAATGATTAATGAATGTCACAAAGCAATTTCAATCAAGAGCAATTACTAGGGAATCTTTCAACCCAAGGGAACAATAGGCTCACAGGCTAGAGTGTTCTGGTTGAATAAGAGAGTTATGTGAATGATGTGTGCTGAGCAGTTGTACCTTGTGCAATGAGCTGTGCATGAGTGCTAAGTGTATGTTGTATGAGCTTGCCACTGGGGAGAGCAACTTTGGCACTGGTAAGGGCAGAACCTGCGTGCTGAAGCCCCGTCTTAACAGACCTTTTTGGAACTGAGTTGTCCAGACAATGTCCAGACAATGTTTCATTACCCTGCCTGTTAAGACGCTTCACAAGGGGTGTTGTCAGGACATTGTCGCGACAACTTTTCCATAAATTCTACCCTAGGCCGCCTAGGGTAACTTTACCTAATTACCGCGATGTTGTCGCGACAACGCCCGGACAACCCTCCTGTTAAGACGCTCTTGAGGTAATTTTCTCCCCGAATACTGGAAGCTGACAAGACGCATGCACAATAGACCATTGTGAATACATTATTTCAGTACAGGCACTAGATCGCATTTCTCGCATTTGGTTTGAATCTCGCGCGTGACCGGCAAGTCAAGTATACGTTACTATGGAAACCTGCCAGGGGAAAGTTTTCAATGTGCGTGGGGCTCTCACCAATGTTTTTATTGCCTAATTGAGGAATGTTACCCTAGGTTTACTGTCAGGATGTTGTCGCGACATTGTCTGGACAAGGTCTGTTAAAACAGGGCTTAAGTGAGTGTGTGAGGTGATGAGATGTGCAGCAATCAATTACTTTTGGTTGGCATCTATCCTGAAATCCGGGCAAAACGGGCCAGGAGAAGACTTCTCTACAGCTCCACATCATGGCTGTGACACCACAATCAGGCAGCTGGGTTCCGGGACTTCCGGGACTTCTGGGAATTCCGAGATAGATCTTCTGGGACAGATCTTCCAGGGCAGATCGTCTTACGCCTGAGACGAGACCCTTCGTCTACTAGACAAGCTACATTAATATATTGGTTAATTAAGAAAAGATGAAATATAATTAATAAATTATATTTTCAAGATTTGAATATATACAAAGGCATTGAATCTGAGTAATTATGTTTGTGTAAATTCTTAACCAACCTATCAATATTTAGACAGAACAGTATCTATCGTCAGACATTGCAAAAACAGTGCATAAATCTGACAATACCTTTGGGAAAGAAAAGTGGAATAATTACGTATGGAACTTGATTTATATTTTGTGGAAATGGAGAAGTTCACTAAAAACATTTTTGTAAAAGGATCAAGTTTGTATATTTATTGCCTTTAAAGGGGAAGTCCACCCTGATAACAAGTTGGTTTTAAAAGAAGCACAAGAATTAAAGAAACGGATCAGTGAAGGTTTAAGCAAAAATACGATTAGAAATAAGAAAGTTATGAGTTTTTGAAGTTGTAATCAATCAAACACAAACTCCGTAACGTGTCTTGCGATTTCCTCTCCCATTAGCCCTATACCTCCCAAATCACTAATTTCCATTTTCTCTAAAGAAAATATTCAGTCATACATGCACCTTGGATATAATCATTGCTGATAAGTTTTTACATGATAAATTTTTATGAAACAAATTTATTCCTTCATCAAAAACTAAGAAAATAGAAATTTAAAAGATTTTCTGTACTCAGCAAACGGGAGAGGAGCTCGCAAGATACGTCACGGAGTTGCCAATTGGTGTTTGAAAACTTCAAAAATCCATAACTATCTTATTTCTTATCGGATTTTGTTCAAACTTTCACTAATCTTTTTTTCTCTTATTTTTATTCGTTTATTCAAATTAAAACTTGACCCCATGAAGCAACTCGCTCATGATGACGGTTTCCTGCGTTCACAAATCCTGTTGTAAAATGTATTTCCTATACTGTATACATATTTTCTTTGTATTTAGAAGTATTATTATTAATGTCTGACAATGTGTTTATATATTTTTTACTCTAATATTATTACATTTTGTATCATACTATTAAAAGCAGAAATAAAATCAGTCAAACAGACAAATAAAAAAAAAAATGCCCTGGAAAATCCCTTTCCTGATAACTCCCGCGACCGACAGGTTCTTCACCACAGCGTCTCCTCTGTCCTAGGCAAACTTTTGGAATGTTGTGTTCAAATTATTTTCTTAATTTAATTCAAAAAATGACAATAAGCATAAGAAATTTCCGAGAACTTACCAGTGTTTGTGTATCCATGTCTCCTCTTGGAATGCAGATTTAAAATGGCGGCTGCCTGCGACGGCGCGCGCGCTGTCGGCGATAATCATAATCAAACTATACGACGTGGTGCAGTGGTGGAGATGTCAGACGAAATTTCCATTAATGCTTCGATGACTTCGCCGACAGCGCGCGCGCCGTCGCACCCAGCAGCCATTTTAAATCTGCATTACAAGAGGAGGCATGTATGCACAAACACTGGTAAGTTATCGGAAATTTCTTATGCTATATTTTGTCATTTTTAAAATTAAATTAAGAAAATAATTTGAACACAAACATTCCAACAGTTTCCTTAGGAGGAGAAGCTGTGGTGAAGAACCTGTCGGTCGCGGGAGTTATCAGGAAAGGGATTTTCCAGGGCATTTTTCATGACCTGATAACCGTGCGCCGTTAGATTGGAAGAATAAAACTCCTAGCTTCGTGATGTAAAAGGCGTATAGCCCCTTTTTTACACCCAGGAAGCTATCCTGGCTAATCAGCCCCCCCCCCCCCCCCTCGCAAATTGTGCTCGTACGCCTATGCAAGAGACTGACCTCAATTCTGTATTAACTTGTGAATAGTTTATGGTTATCTGAGTCAATACTTTAACAACTTTTTCAGATAAAAATTGTCAAAGAACCAAACCTGATATGTAAGAATAAACCTACATATTATGTTTTGCATAAACTTTGTGATATAATGAATATCTAAATAGTCGGGTCTGACCATATGCAGTACCATCCTGCCTGTGTCCTGTCTTTCCCCGCTAGCCTGCCTTCCCGTAGTCTGGATTATATATAACCATAAATATATAGTGCCATGTATTAATCATAAAGATATGTATATTTCAATTGTTTCAGTATTACATTCTGGTAGCGAAATCGGATGCTACTAAGCTATAAAAGCCCAGAACAATTACAATTTCATCATAACGGCGTTATGGATTCTATGTTTAATTTCATATTTCAGAGATATGCTGGGCCCATAAACCTTTTATCTAAATATGATACATTCCATTTCTCTTTAAAGCTACAGGGATTACTCATGAGTAGAGTAGGGCTGTCCGCAAGGCGACATAGTTCCTAAAACTGAGCTGTTGACTTAAGTGGCCGAAGACCAACTTAGAATGGCGGTCATCATGGGATATTTGCCGGTTACCATGGTTGCGGACATATTTCGACAGGGCTCCGTGGCTAAAATGATTTATATACCCTAAGCAAGGTTCACACCAAAATGCTGCTTTGGAGCGGCATGAAATAGGATTTTGTCTTACGTGGCCGAAGACTATATAGCATAAATGGCGGCTATCTTCGACATTTGCCTGCCGCCATGGTTATACGCACATAGTTCGAGAGGGCTCCTCGACTGAAATCATTTTTATATACCCTAAGGAAGCTTCACACCAAAAATGCTGCTTTTGGATCGCAATTCATAATACGGAAAGAGGGTCGCTCAAGGAGAAGAGGGTCTCTAAATCATGATACGGATTGAGGATCGCTATTCATAATACGGTATGAGGGTCGCTATTCATAATACGGTATGAGGGTCGCTATTCATAATAAGGTATGAGGGTCGCAATTCATAATACGGTATGAGAATCGCTATTCATAATGCGGATTGAGGGTCACTATTCATAAAAGGAGAAGAGTGTCGCTATTCATAATAGAAGAGGGTCGCTATTCATAATACAGTATGAGGGTATATCGACCCTCATTTTGTATTATGAATATATCGACGCTCTTCTCCTATTATGAGTAGTGACCCTCTTCTCTTATTATGAATAGCGACCCTCATTTTGTATTATGAATAGCGACCCTCTTCTATAATGAATATCCACCCTCATTTCGTATCATGATTTAGCGACCCTCTTCTCCTTCACCGACCCTCTTTCCGTATTATGAATGTGAGCCCCTCCAAAATAGGGCACCTTTCATTTTTCTATTTGTTGCATCATGTATATATTTAGTGAATTATCTCAACCCCTCTAGTAGGAAGACACCCCACACCCCTAATTTATATAATGGACTAATCCCCAAGACTCCTTTGTTCAGCTTGGTCAGCACATGTGGTCATCATTCTTATTGTTGATGCCCAATAACCAAGTGACTGGCCATTATCTTCTCTTCTTACTTTTAATTACAGGTAAGAAAAGTTCCTTTCTTATAATATATCTTGCTATAATTGTTATACATATAGGTTATTTCAAGGACAGTGATAATCTAGAGAACATTGGAATATGTTATCTCATCTTATTCATGATTTTATTACATGATGTCTTCCTATAACTTGGTAAATTGTTAATATGACTGATGACAGGTCAATGAATTCAAAGTAGAATTCATTACTATGTTTCATTTGATTGTGTATGCTTTTGAGTACTGTATATTAAGAGATACGGTAATGGTTTAACTTATAGATATCTTTTGTAGTTTTAACCAAATCTTGAAGTATATTGAGATTTTACAGTGAAACTTATGTAGACACACTTTATGTATAGAAAAATGGGTATAGTCCAAGTCATGCTGTGTGCATTAGTACATTATATATACACTCTTTTACACTTGGCACCCCAGTGCACTGTGTTATGTAATGATCATGAATTTGGATGGCCGGTTGCATTGACCACTGGAAAGTCTGTTTACTTTTTGGATCTACCATGTGGCAGTATAAACATGTAGTATCTTTAGATTTAAGTCATTGCATACCAGTGTAGAGTTGTGTCAGTAATATTGTACAGTAGTGACTTTGAGAGCGAAAGACTTACTTTGGAAAGTATATAGCAATAAGGGATCAGCTTAGAATAGTCCAGAATTGTACAGTAGTTTGGTCGATGTTAGTTTCAGGGACTATAGCACACGAGTTCCTAGTTCTTTAGGGATCATCTTGAAAGTTTGTAGCATTTTACATTTTGTATTTTGAGAACAAAGGATTTATAGTCACTTGTAATGTATTTTCTCTTGTTTCTTCATTGATTGGTAGAATAGGTTAGATATATCAATTGGGATATTAGTTATTGGTGTTGTTTTGATGACTCTTAGTTATAAAGAGAATGAAGATATGATAAAGATAGATTTTCCTTTTACTTTATGAGTTATTGATTAAAGTATTTATGAGGGAAATATAAGGATCATTATCTTGTTAGGATGTAGGTTTGTAGACATGATGAGAGACTGACGATTATGTCTATCCTTGATTATGTAATCATTGTTTCTTGAATTGTTTTGGAAAGAACCTAGTTAATAAATCATTCTTATTGTTGGTGCCCAATAGCCAAGTGACTGACCATTATCTTCTCTTCTTACTTTTAATTACAGTTTTAATACCATTCCTCCGGGGAGCGGTAACATGAATAGCGACCCACTTCTCGTATGAATGAATAACAGTCCTTATGAATAATGACCCTTATGAATAATGAGCCTTTTCTCCATTATGAATAGAGGTCCTTATGAATAGCTGTCATTATGAATAGCGGTCCTCATGACTAGCGTACCTCTTATTCCTGTTCTCAATGTGTATGAGGGGTATCTGAAATCAACAACCCCGACACCCCTCCCCCAACAGCCATAAAAGACAAATACACACATGAGCAATATTAATATTAATTCTTAATATATGGCTTTCATCAAACAGAATTAGATATAAAATAGAGGTCATAGACATTGAAGGCCTGTTCTTAAATAAATTATTTTTATATAATTACGAATTCTGTTATATTGTCTAAGAAAATTGTAGCCGAAAAATATTTCAATATTGAGACGTTTTGAATAATATTAACAAAATTGCCCTCATTATACCAGCCATATGTGTAAACTCCTATCCGTAATATTTTTGCAGCCGTCAGATTTAATTCAATTCAATTCAATGCAATTCAATTCAATTTTATTTTTCATTTCATCAGAATCAAGCAATATTTTATAAAGTATAACAGAATAAAATATGAGAATGACTTTTTGTTGACATCACGAAATTCATTATGTAAAATTATTGTACAAGAAATCAAAAGAATGTATACCCTGTTGAAAATTTTCTGAAGAAATGGAGGGATCCACTGAAAAGCATTGCTTGTAGATTGTGGAACCCTCTAAATAATATTACCTTTAATATAGGTTTTCCCGGCCAATTTCGTAAAATTATCATTCATTTTCATTTTCAGTGCATTCAAATTGGTGTGTCCGAAGCGGTGGAGTGACTTTGGTCAAACGATTTCATATTTCATGCTTTCAAATTCGTTTTTAGGCACCAAAATTAATGGTTACCAATTTCAAATTCGGATAACAATTTCGTTTTGGGGCATGGATTTCCACATTTCAGCAATCAAATTAGTGCGATGGGTGTGGTAAGCACCTAAAATCACTTTCAATTTCGTTTTCGAGCAAATGGTTTCCTCAATTGAGCATTCATTTTCGTAATACAAATACGTGTAATCTAGAGTGATCTGTCCATTTAATCATTAAAGGTGACTTGAAATTCTTTTTGTTATCACTTATTTACTCGTCACAATATTCATCATTTTGATCTCAACATAATTTCCTCAACATTTTGTGTTATCTTCAATAATCAATTATCCTTTTCATTATCATCATCATATTGTTTTAATCATCTTAATTTTACATCAGTGTTTTTATATATCATGATCATTATGTTTTGTCATTTTAATTTTAGACATTTGTTTACATCATGATCATCACATTGTTTTGGATATTTATATTTTACGTCTATAGTTTTTTTCATTATAAATGTATTGTTTTTGTAATCGCCAGTTTACATTTTTATTGTCACCATAATCATCTTAAAGTAGCTATTCAAAGAAAATCACAAATATGGCAATTAATGTATCACTAGAAACTGGGAAGCTTACAGATGGCAATCGTATAAGTTTTATGTCAACTGCGTATCTGATGATTATAAAAACAACACAAATAAAAGCTCTTCTCAGCATCTGGAATATCCGAGGATTCGCCAGAAATATAGCGATGTTTTGATGTCGTCACACTCGGGATCGATCCTGCTTAAGCAGACGACGTCCTATAATGAATGAACGTAATTGCAATGCAATTATTTATCAAATTATAAAGAGTTTGGTGTGTTTAAACATGACCTTATTTCACACCATTATAAAGGGAAAGTGAAACTGATTCTCATAGCTAAAACCGTTTGATTGTAAATACACAGGAGAAGGGTCAATGATCAATGAAATAAACCCCACTTTCAAATTGAAAAGCCCTCCGAATAATAGCAGGATGGTATTCGTTCCCTCTTGAAACGCCGAGCATGCCCCGGTGCAAGCAGCTGAAAATACAATGGCGTCTTATTTTGTTTACAAGTGACTGATTCCTTTATTTTTTTAACGCTGCATTTTTCATCAAAATAATACCATACACGAAGTTAAGAGTGAGGCAACAGACAAACATTAAGACTGACGCTAGTGAAGGAAGAGAAATAAGTGAAGAGGAGATGACAAAATAGGCTCTGAAAATATGTAAGATGTTATGGGACATCGTCTGCTTAGACAGGACTGGTCCATGGTGTGTCGTCACATATCTCAGCAGCGTTCGAGGAGCTCTTCAGCTGCTATATCGGGGGCTGTATTTTACCGTTTTATAATTGATAACAATCATTACTTCAAATGTTTCCAAGCGTTGAATTTGGATAACCTTGTTTAATTTATGCCATCTATGCAATAATAAGTATTAAGCCAATATTCAAAATCATTAAAGTAGAACTTTAATGATTTTAAATATTGGCTTAATACTTATTATTGCATAGATGGCATAAATTAAACAAGGTTATCCAAATTTAAAGCTTGGAAACATTTCAATTAATGATTATTATCAATTATAAAACGGTAAAATACAGCCCCGATATAGCAGCTGAAAAGCTCCTTGAACGCTGCTGAGATGTGTGACGACACAAGAGGGGCGAGTCCTGTCTAAGCAGACGATGTCCCATAACATTATACACATTTTTCAGTGCCTGTTTTGTCATCTCCTCTTCACTTATTTCTCTTACTTGACTAGCGTCAGTCTTAATGTTAGTCTGTTGCCTCACTCTTAACTTCGTGTATGGTATTATTTTGATGAAAAATGCAGCGTTAAAAAATAAAGGAATCAGTCACTTGTAAACAAAATAAGACGCCATTGTATTTTCAGCTGCTTGCACCGCGGCATGTTCGGCGTTTCAAGAGGGAACGAACACCATCCAGCTATTATTCGCAGGGCTTTTCAATTTGAAAATGGGGTTTATTTCATTGATCATTGACCCTTCCCCTGTGTATTTACAATCAAACGGTTTTAGTTATCAGAATCAGTTCACTCTCCCTTTTAGAATGGTGTGAAATAAGGTCATGTTTAAATGTACCAAACTCTTTATAATTTGATAAATAATTGCATTGCAATTACGTTCATTCATTATAGGACGTCGTCTGCTTAAGCAGGATCGATCCCTCGTATGACGACATCAAAACATCGCTATATTTCTGGCGAATCCTCGGATATTCCACATGCTGAGAAGAGCTTTTATTTATGTTGTTTTTATAATCATCATATACGCAGTTGACATAAAACTTATACGATTGCCATCTGTAAGCTTCCCAATTTCTAGTGATACATTAATTGCCATATTTGTGATTTTCTTGAGTGTTCTACTTTAAAGTACTACTTTAATGTTATGTGATGTTCTCTGTTACATCTTTATTTCCATAATCATGGAATATTTTGTGTTCTTCATTTTACATCTGTATTTTCATGCGTGACCAACGTAAAGTACATTGTTCTAAAGTTGATATTCAGCCATCTATGGGTTGGCGTGCTAAGCATCTTCCCATGTAGGCCTGGGTATGACGATACCATTGGTCACACTTCTCTTGGGTGATGACATCGACGTTGTTGCGTCCAACTTCCTGGATGAGGTTGCATCGCCACTGTTGCAAATTCATCTCGGCCCTGCGTGCTGCTTCACGGTCGCCGAACCTCCGCTGCCATCGTGGACGTGCGAGGTCTCGTTTGACAGCAGCTTTGAAGGCGCAGCGGCTGTGTGCCATCTCCGTAGGATTGAGAAATGGTGAATATGGTGGGAGTGTCTTGAGGTGAATTCTCGGGTGGACTCCATCGGCATGTTCTGGCAGTTGCGTTCTTACATGTGGGCGGGCGTTGTCATAGATGATGAAGACATTCGTGTCAGGAGGAAAGAATTGGTTACTGGCGTGCCGCCTCCAGGAGAAATTCTTCATAACTCTCCCTTGTGACGGTATCACAGGACATGGTATGGTGCACCAAGCCCACTGCATCAGAGACTGCAAAAGTAAAGTTTCAGTTGCGTCCGCGTTGGCCATGAACTACCCTCCTTGCTGGTTCTCCACGTGGAGCTCTCCCCTGCGATCTTCGGGTCCAGATGTTATATCCACATTCATCCACGAAGACGCAGTGGGCAAGATTGCCAATCTGCAGGAACCAATCCGCATGAACCAATCCGCATACTCAGCTCGTTGGTCCAAGACACGGGGAACATTTCGAGCATCAGGGACGTCCTCCACCAACTTGAGTGTTATGAGCATGCTATCTAGCGCCCTGGCAATAAGCCAGTTCGGGTTAGCGCATGGTACAAATGACCCCAAATATCCACAGATATTTTAGACATGGAGGGTCCCTTTATGTGCACTTCAGAAAAATAACTCTGGGAGTGATAGAGGTGCCTCATGAATAGCTTTTGTTTCCCTTTAAAAAGAATACTTCCACCTGGATATCATGGAATGCACCATTAGTGCATAATTGAATAATGATTACATGACATTCATGAGCACATATCGAATATTAGTGTCAGTGGGTTTTAGAATTTGGTACAGATGACCTTTATCTGCTCATGCTCAGATTGCATCTCCGAAGTGGCTTATTGTTGATGTGCTCACCGCGGGTTTATCTGGCAGAGATTCAGCCAGATCATCCTTCATCTGTTGTAGTATCATTAGAGGATTTGTATCGATCAAATGTTCAAGTCTTGCCTTCATTTCGTCGTCCATTTTGGTGTTCTTTGCCCCACCCCTCGGTAGCTTGTTGCGTCTCCCCTCCCTCAGATAGGTCACAATGATAGACCTAGCAGTGTTGCGATTAATGCCTAGGGTAACTGGGCTTCGAAGGCTTCGATTAGCCTGCCCCTATCCTCGTTACAAGTGCGCCTGTATCTAACACGGGGCTCCGCCATGACTCCAGTGGCGGATCTACGGGGGGGGGGGGGGGGTAGGGGGTTTAATCCCCCCCCCCCCTTTGGGCTGCCAAGTAAAAATTTAATGTGCATTTTATGGTCTCCATTGCGTTAGTAGATGCCAGGAAAACATCACTTACGGATGTTCAAAATAGCAACAAAAAAAATCGTCGTTGGGTCAACCCCCCCCCTTGGAAAAAAGCTAGATCCGCCCCTGGACTCTTATGTAGTTTGATGTTGTTCACATGAAGGCTTGATTGAAATGACTGTGTTATATACACGGCTCCTAGTTCATGAGATTTTTCGAGCATTCAATTTAAAATACTGTACAATTAATGCAAGTTTCAATGGATACCTAACATACTTAATTTGAATGCTGCTATTATGAACTTGTATGCCTATATACGAATTTGAATATTCGGAATCAGCTGGTGACATGTTGCAGACGAAATTGAACATTGCCGAAAATGTATGCTCATTCAGTGAATTATAATGCACGACTACGAAATCGGTTGCCACACTACTTCATTTGAATGACTAAAAACGATTTTGAATGACGATATTTCGTTGCATGACCGTATTGGACGAAAACGAATGCTTCTAATATGAAATTGAATGGCAAAACAATGAAATTGACCGGGAAAACCTATACTAAACATAGTAAAAAAAGAAAATTATATCTAAACTACAACTTCAGTAATTGTATGTATAAATATAAACTACTGATTAAGGATATTCACCAACAGAAACATGACGTAGGACAATTAACAATGAGATCAGAATGCAACAGGATAGGAAAGGACGGGACAGGACTCGACAGGACAGGACAATACAATTAAAAGAGGGACAGCTGCATGGTAAAGAAAGTAATGAAGCGTATAGGAGAGAGAGACAGTGATTAAAATGAATATTAATTAGAGATAAGCGCACATATTGTGAGATTAATGAAAAAGGGACAACCTCTAATAAAAAATTATATTGTATACGTTTGCAACAAACTTAATTTTAATTTCCTTTTAAATGAATTAAGAGACGGAGAGTTTTTTATGTCATCACTTAAACTATTCCAAAATTTGGGGCCCTCATAAAAAAAAAGGATTTTGCGCAAATTGAGTTCTCAACCGTGGTAAATGAAATTCGTCGGATTGTCTCGTGGAATAATTATGTACTTTATCATTTTTCAAAAACAAATCCTGAAAATGAAAGGGTAAAATATTCTTAACATAACTGTACATGAATTGTCCCAATTGAAATGAATATAAATCATCAATTTTTAATATTTTATTATTAAAAAATAAATGGTCAGTGTGGGCAAGCCAATGAGAGTTAGTAATTATCCGAATTGCCCTTTTCTGTAATAAAAGTAATCTATTTAAAAAGCGTTTGCTAGCCGTATACCCCAAACCAATAAACTATAATTTAAGTAAGGTAATATCATAGAAGAATAAAGTGTCCAAAGAGATTCTAAGGGAAGATATTGTTTATATTATATACGGAATTATCATATACAGATTGTTTTTCAATGAATGATAATATAACAAACGAGAACGTTTAAGGCTCTTTATTGAGGGGGGGGGGGGGGGGGTGGTGGGTAAGGCAATAGTTATACATTTGGAAATGAAATAGTTATATAACCCTTAGGATCATGACCGGGCTTATCTCGAAAGGGTGCGGTGCGGTGCGGCGCGGTGGGGAGCGTTCAACGCACCCTTTCGAGAAAAGCCCCCCCCCCCGCTTGTCTCGAAAGGGTGCGTTAACGCGCCACTCCGTTCTCAACGCACCCTTTCGAGACAAGCGGGGGGGGGGGGGGGCTTTTCTCGAAAGGATGCGTTAACTAGTCTTCCACATCAGTCGTTTATAATAAAATTAAAATAACGAAATGTCATCTATTTTCTAACTGAACGTGGAATTTAGCTTGCATGTGTTTAAAAAGAGGCAATATCGTGATACAGGCCCCGCAACTTACCCGTCTTGTAATCGATCTTCTTAGACGTCTAACTTCAGCCAACTCACTAGTTATACTCGTGTTACAAGCCCCGCGCAACCACGTTGAACAACTTACAAAACAGAAATGGGGGGGGGGGGGGGGGAGATGGGGGGGGGGGGGGGGGGGGGGGGGGGTGGGGAGGTTGAAATGTATATGTATTCATATATTCTTGATTTATTTATTCGTGCTTTGCTTTTCAGTTGGACCCCCTTTTAATTTAATTTATTTATCTGCCACTTCAGTGCAGTACCCCCCCCCCCCCCAAAAAAAAAAAAAAAAATATCACGCCATTTTATTCATCTGTTCATTTAAATAATAACGCATGATGTACCGGGGCAACTACCCCCTACACAATCTCCCCCAAAAAGAACAACCATTTCCCCCCATTTTTTTGTTTGTTTCTTTTTCGTTTTGGTCATTGTTCTGATTAATCTGTACATGTTAATTGAAATGAATAAAGCATAAAAAACCAAGATCAACTAAAAGGGGGAGGGGGCACGTCCTATTCTGCCTCCCCCTGGATCTGTCCATGCCTTTATCCCCTTCCTTGCTATTACATGTACCCCCAGAAAAAAAAGCAAGTGAATATCCTCTTATATATCCCCCTTATTCCCTCCCTCGCCATAACCCCCCCCCCCATAAAAAAAAAAAAAAAAAAAAAAAAAAAAAATTAATACTGGGGGAAAGTATATCTCTTTATCTCCGCTTTATACTTAATAAAATATTGGAGGAAAGTATCCCCTTATATCGTTTTTTGCCCCTCCTTTGCTATTCCCCCTCCGCCTGTCCTCCAAATAAAAATAAATTAAGGAGGTAATTTCCGGGGGTAATTTGTTTTGTGTAGTTAAGGGTTTCAAAAGGGGGCCGCGGCCTATTCTGCCTCCCCCGGGATCCGCCCAAGCCTTTATCCCCTCCCTTGCAATCACCCCCAAAAAAGGTTTAAATATTGGGAGAAGTATCCCCTTATATATCATTGTAACCCCTCCCTTGCAATCCCCCACCACCGCCAAAAAAAAGAGGCAATTATTTTATTGTGTAGTTAAGGCATGCCACTTGGATTTTAAAGGGGGGCACAGCTGCTTTAGCCCCTGGATCCGGATGCCCATACCTTTATCCCCTCCCTTGCAATTACCCCCCCCCCCCCCCCCCCCCCCCCTCCTCGCCATTACTCCCTCAACAATATATATTGGGGGAGTCTCCCATTAAAAAAAATTTAGATATTGGGGGAAAGTATCCCCTTATATCCCTTGAACCCCTCCCTTGCAATTCCCCCCTCCGCCCCCAATTTGTTTTTTGGTTTCAAAAGGGGGCCCCGGCCGATTCGGATCCGTCCCTGCCTTTATCCCCTCCCTTGCAACTATGCCCTTATATGTAATCGTGAAGCCCCACTACCATGTTGTCTGTCTTCATTTTGTTCACGAGTTTATAATGTTAAATCGTGATACAGGCCCCATTTCCGTTTTGTAAGTTGTTTAACGTGGGGGCTTGTAACACGAGTATAACTAGTGAGTTGGCTGAAGTTAGATCCATTACAAGACGGGTAAGTTGTGGGGTCTGTATCACGATATTGCCTCTTTTTAAACACATGCAAGCTAAATTCCACGTTCAGTTAGAAAATAGATGATATTTCGTTATTTTAATTTTATTATAAACGACTGATGTGGAAGACTAGTTAACGCACCCTTTCGAGAAAAGCCCCCCCCCCCCGCTTGTCTCGAAAGGGTGCGTTAACGCGCCACTCCGTTCTCAACGTACCCTTTCGAGACAAGCGGGGGGGGGGGGTCTCGAAAGGGTGCGTTGAACGCTCCCCACCGCGCCGCTCCGCATCGCACCCTTTCGAGATAAGCCCTTGGTAAGGCATTAACCCCAAGTCCCTCGGAGAGGACTTAAAGCCGTTGGTCCTATGGTTGTTTACATACAATCAGTATGCTTTATAGTATACCATAGGCACTGATGGAATAATGTCAGAAGAAAATTTATACATTAATTATTTGTATACATCATGTACATGATAAATTCAAAGCTAGTTCTGAAACTCAAATCGTGCAGAATGTATCATATTGTTTTACAATTCATATATTTCTATGTCTAATTTTAATTAATTTTCTAGGAATTGTTTTTGCTGGAAATGAGAATAAATTGGATTCAATTGAATTAAGTTCAAAGCAAACATAGAAAATCCATGATACACAGGCTCTTATTATAGGGGGCGCTGGCGAGCAGGGTCCGCTTGAACAAAACAAACAGAAAGCAAAACAAAAAAGGGGTCCAATTATTGTCTCATTTTCTATTCCTTTTCTTCTCCCCCATCTTTTTCTCTTTTCTCCTCTTTCATTATTTTCTTTTCCCCCATCTGATTTGCGGGGCACGTGCCCCATACCCCCTCGTAGTTAGTACTAGTTACGCCCATGTTTTTGATTTGTTTTTCAATATTTTGCGCCGTATAATTATGTTAAAGCATGTAAAATCGCATTTCCAAATGTTCTATATACATTTCAAAGAAATATCAACTTTTTTTTATTATTTCTCACTTGTTCCGTCAGTGATGTGCCCCCATTTGAGAAAGAAGTGAGAAAAGGGACTTTTATCAATGTTCAATATTTGCATTATGGCCTAGATCGCTATAGTTATTTGCAAATTTTCCTTAGTACATCGAATAAGAAATGACGTTTTTGCAGCTTAAAGGGCAATCCAACCTTGGTAAAAATATGATTTGTGTGAAAGCAGAAAAATAAGAAAAACAGGACGGTGAAAATTTGAAGGAAATCGGACAAGGACTAAGAAAGTTATGGATGTTTGAAAAATGAGATCACTACATCTATGCGAATCTCAAATTGGCAATTTGGTGAGTCGATTGTGACATTTTTGTGGACAACTCTCCCGTTTGTCGTACACAAAATATCATTAATTTGCGGTTTTCTTCGAGGCGCTTTTACCCTTGGGGCAGTACTCAAAATATATGGGAGATAGCATATTGTTATAGGTCTTCATGAAAGAAAAGGATCCTACATTTTGAAAGAAGTGGCATTTTAGTCAGTTTGTGTGTTGGGGCGAATGGGGGAGTTGTCCACAGCTACATCACATTGGCACTACCTATTCGGTCAATTTGAAATTCCCATAAATAGTGATTACAACTTTCAAAAATTCATAAATGTCTTATTGCTTGTCCGATTTCGTTCAAACTTTCACCAATCTGCTTCTGTGATTTTCCCTCTTTCTTTCGAAGCAACTTGCTATCAAGGTTGGATTTCCCTTTAAAAATGTCCATATAAAAATATCGCTTTGCTCCCTAGCTTGTACAATTCCGTAGATAACTTGGAGGGGGATATAGGCGTACGAAGGGCTGCAGCCCCTTGAGGATTTTGAGAAGGGCAATATTGGGTCGACTATCACCTCATTACGGGCAGCGGGGTGCTCCAATATCCTCATATTTAGACAGTTTAATACTGGAATACATGTAATTTTTGTTCATTTTCACTACAAAAATGTCGAAATTTTTCCTCTCTCGCTTCGCTCGTTCATACATAGAAAAAAGGGAAACTTGAAATTCGGGCAAAAAACTTCAGCCCCTCCCAAAATTATGCATTTACGCCTATGGGGAGGTGCCCCCACCTTTTTGTTGGCGGCTATCCCCCTCCCCACTTCCGGCGTCTATGAACGCATCCTAGATCTCAGTTAGGTTTAAATGACGTCACAGTTTATGGCAGGTTTATTCGCAAAAACCGCACCCTTCTGGAGAAAACTAGAAGAGAAATATAAAACAAAATCATACAAATGATAAAGGAAGAAATAAAAGAAAAATACTGAAAACATAAAAGAAGGAAAGAGTAGATGATGCTAGAATAAGAAAGACAGAATAGAGAAGATGATAAAAGGAAGAAACAAAGAATAAGAGATAGAGGCAAGATCAAAAGAGAAGATGAAAGGAGAATAATGAAGAAATACACGGGGTAGGGAAGAACAAAAGATGAAAGAGATGAAAGAAGGAAAAAATAAAGGAAAACATATGGAGAGAAAAAAGACAAAATGATGGAAGGATAAAATAAAGAATAACATTTATAAGGGAAAGACAGCAAGAGAAGATAAAGAAAGGGAACAAAGAACAATATATGGAAAGACAGAAAGAGAAGATTCAAGAAAGATCAAAATACAGAAGAACAAATAAAGATCAAAACAAAAAAGAGCATGAGAGAAGACAACAAGAGAAGATGAAGAAAGATCAAAACAAAGAACAACATAAGAAAAGACAGAAAGAGAAGATGAAAGAAAGCACAAAACAAAGAATAACATAAGCAAAGAAGGAAAGGAAGAAGAAAATAAGAGAGAACGAATGGAAGGATAGAAGTAAAGAAGAAGGGGGAAATAATGGAAAGATAAAGATAAAATGATACTAAAACAAAGAATAACATAAAAGTTAGGGAAAACAAATGCAGAAAGATAAAGCAATATTAAGTTTAGGACAGAAAAAATATAAAAGGATGAAAATATGAAAGAACATAAGAAAGAGATGTCATGAGGGTAGTTGACCTAAGGGTGTAGTTGTCTGGAGGCAGTTGTCCGGATACGATATATCCATGTATACCCTGCATTTATTTCAAGCACTGAGTTCATAAACGACGGTTCTAGTCGTAGAATTTGTATTTTAAATGCTATGGAAGCATGGGTATCAATATCCCAGGAGGGGGAGGATGTGTGATATATTCCCCAAATAATTCAGGAGGGGGGGGGGGGGGGTGGCCTGTGGGATTGGCCTGTATGATTCCCCCGCAATAATTCACCTTCAATAAATGGCATGATCAAATAATATGATCAGGAGGAGGAGGAGGAGGATGACCATGTTGATTATTATTCATAGGATCACATTATTCATAGGATCACGATCGATCAACATGGTCTTAATTTTTGTCATGAGTTTTGTTAAGATTATGATTAGGAAGACCGAAATAAAGATTTCAATTTGAAAGAAAATAGTGAAATTAAGCAAGTTAGTAATTGCCATGAAACTATACGCACTCAAATGCTCTGAAAGGTGATTTTAACTCAGGGGAATAAGCCAGTTCGGGGTTGCAATCTGAGCATGAGCAGATAAAGGTCATCTGTACCAAATTCTAAAACCCACTGACACTAATATTCGATATGTGCTCATGAATGTCATGTAATCATTATTCAATTATGCACTAATGGTGCATTCCATGATATCCAGGTGGAAGTATTCTTTTTAAAGGGGGAAACAAAAGCTATTCATGAGGCACCTCTATCACTCCCAGAGTTATTTTTCTGAAGTGCACATAAAGGGACCCTCCATGTCTAAAATATCTGTGGATATTTGGGGTCATTTGTACCATGCGCTAACCCCGAACTGGCTTATTGAAAGTCCCAACCGTGGGAGGGCATACTTCATTCCCACGTCCATGGCCAAACAGGGGCACACTGTAAGAACGGTAGATGCCAATAAATTGTACGTTACTAAAATCACGTATTCTGAAAATATTGCTACGAGGGCTTGATATCCCACCACAAAATTAAAAAAAAAAAAAAAAAATTCTCGCGGCAATTTCTAAGCCCGTATCCGGACAACTATCCCCTACAACTATTCTCTAGGACAACTACCCCCTACGACGATCCCACTTGAGAATTGGAACTTGAGATAAAGGCTAAGGATTAGGGTCTCCACAGGAGTTGAGAAATGGGAGGATCTGGATCTGTGTGTGTGTGGGTGTTGGAGGGGGAGGGGGCCTCTGTCCTCCCACGTAGATGTATGGATTAGACATCGTTTTATTTAATTATTAAGGCATTGGCAAAGCGCCTTTCAAAGTGTGGGGAGCATTGATAAATAAAGTTCACTTTTTTAAACAATAGGGATATAATTATTTGTCAAAAGCCGGAAATGCATTCTAAGGCTTTCTTAAATACAGTACTGTTGGGTTGTCCTTCATCCATTTCCCTTTCTTATTTGATTTAAATGACGACCCTCTTCTCCGATTATGAATAGCGACCCTTTTCGCCAATTATGAATAGCGACTCTCTTCTCTGATTATGAATAGCGACCCTCTTCTCCGGTTATGAATAGCGACCCTCTTCTCCGATTATGAATAGCAACCCTCTTCTCCGATTATGAATAACGACCCTTTTCTTCGATTATGATGAATATTGACTTTTATGAATAGCGACCCTTATGAATAGCGACCCTCTTTTTGTATTATGAATAGCGATCCTTATGTCTTATTATGAATGGCGGTCCTTATGAATTATGACCCTTATGAATAGCGACCTTATGTCTTATTATGAATAGAGGTCCTTATGAATAATTTTCTTTTATGAATAACGGTCCTCATGACTAGCGAGCGGACCCTGTTGTACTGTATTAAAAAGATCTAGCTCACACTCAATTCAAGACATTTATTTCCAATTTTTTAACAGAAATATGACATAATATACATTCGTGTGGTACATACATAGTTGGAAGACACACCTCTGAAAGCAAACTCAATAAAGGCCCTTCTCATTCCCAAGAAATATGCTTTTAGACTTTTATTTTAGTGTTCAAAATTTTCCGGAATTAAAAAGGGATCAAGGTAGTTATAATGAAAAAGAAGAGCGTAACTCTACCAAAGATAAGAGGATTAACCAAGAACATTATAGTAGTCAGCTTTTTTCATTTTCTATGTGGTACTGGATGGACGAGATCAACTGTCTCTCTGTCTCGATATGAGCAGATGCCAAAGCCCCTCCCGCACCTCCCTTCCCCCTCCCTCTACCCCAAGGGCATACGCTCTGCGTGTACGATCCAACCGCCCCTGCCCAAACAAAATCCTGACTACGAAAGTGTAAACAGAAAAGCTATAAACCACTGAACATAATTATTTACCTTTTTTCATCTTTATGGGCGTGGGAGTACAAAAAAGCTACTTTTGGGACTGTTTTACAAATCTTGTCGTATTCGCCAGAAAGGTGTTTTCGAATTTTGATTTTGGCACTCAAAATTTCTTCTGGAATGCTGAAATTTCGAACTTTGGTAGTTTGTACATACTTATTTGTAGTGAGGCCAGTTTAAAAAATATATTGTTAAATATCACTACATTATTTAGGAAGCCTATGTGCCCTTTGATAGGCCCTTATTTTAGAAAATGGGCCTTAAATGGAAGTTGTAGGTGTCCGCCGTATCTTTATACAATAGGGTTTGGAGTCTTTTATTTGGTTTGAATAGGCGACTCCACTGGCTCTTTTGGTCCCCTCCTTTTGGTACCCATGGGCGGGGAATGATCCCCACATGGTTGGGAGGCACTTTTTAAGTGCTGCAGTGCCTTCCATATTTTATAAATTCATTTCTAAACTTTGAATTTCCGGATCGATTGGTGCCCGTAAACTTTTATTTGTGAAACTTCGGCTTCTTTGGATGTTTGATCTATGTAAGCATTCCATTACATTGTAGATTTGAACTTTCAACTTTCAGGGTGATTTTTTTTTTTGGGGGGGGGAGTGGGGGGATGAGGGTTTCAGGGCTGCCAACTCTCACGCATTGAGCGTGAGACTCACGCAATACAACCAATTATGACTGTCTCACTCTGATATACGAATTCTCACGCTGAACCCCCAAAATAGAAAGTAACCAAAAAAATGTCTCCAAAAATCTCTGATATTCCAAATATTCGATATGCCCAAGCCCTTTCAAGATTTTCCCGTGTTTGCAAAGCAAATGAAAATCGTTTTTGGTAGTGCGCAGGCAAAGACGAGATATTGGATTACGATTGGTTTATACATGTATATACGGTACTGCGTGTATACATGTACGTGGGACGACTATGCTGAGTGTAAAGCCCGGCGACTACGATGCGATTTTGGGAAAAGTTGTTATAACATTCAGTGATGTGAACCTTCAAATATGTAACATCTTACTGATCTTAGTGATCAGAGTTCCGAATAGTAGTATGAATACTACGAAATTCCTTGATACTGCGAGCCCCCGTGTAGGAATAAAATCGAATTCAATTCCAAATCGTAGTGACGTCATACCAATCTTGCGATCGACTAAGATTTGAAGCCGATTTGGCCGTTACTCTAACCAGAAGAATTGCAGTTAACCAAAATTTCGATATTAGTATTCGTATCATCATTCCGAACTTCAAATGGGATAATTTCACTTTTTTAATCTTTCACATTTAATGCAAACTGCAATTTTTTCGAAAATCGGGTCGCAGTCGGATCGTATAGTGTGCGCCGGGCTTAACTGTGGCCAGACTGACATGGCTGTGGCGATGCAGCCCGCGCCACGTGGCTCAGCATAGTTTGCCGTTGATCGTACACCAAACGTAATAGCCAGCACATCCCTCTACGGCCGGACAGCAGGATCTTTCATTTAAGTTTAATTCTTGAAATTCGTATTGAAAATCATGCAGTTACAAATCTGGAACTTTGTATTTTTTCATGGTCAGTGAACTACATGTAGCATTAATAACAATGTAACCTAGAGTCTATTTATTACTTATTCAATTCAATTTAGTACATTAATGCTGCTTCTATGTATGTGTTGAAGTCATGACTAAAGTATGCACCAGATTGCACCATTTAAAATGTAAAATTTTCAAAGCTCCCTACCGTTCCCCTCCCTACCGCTCCCTACCTTTCCCCTCGGTCGCTTCGCTCCCTCGCAATATCTCACTCTAAACTCTCACTCAAGGTTGGCAGCCCTGGGGTTTTATGTTATTTTTTGTTAGTAAACGAAGAAGCTTGACTGGGGAGGAATTTTAATTTGTAAACAAATCTTTAGGCATTTTTACTCCCAGTGTTAAAGATCGTATGCTCGATCTGTAATGAAAAACACAAGTCAGAAAAAAATGGAACCAGCGGGATTCGAACCTGTCATCTACTGCTTGCCGGGCAGCGACTTAACCACCAGGCTATTCTGGTTCACGGCCAAGTCACGATGAACGAGAATCAAATACCCAAGATCCTCTTCTTTCTGACTCATTAATATTCAAACGGTCCAATGGTTAGTAAACGAAGAAGCTTGACTGGGGAGGAATTTTAATTTGTAAACAAATCTTTAGGCATTTTACTCCCAGTGTTAAAGATCGTATGCTCGATCTGTAATGAAAAACACAAGTCAGAAAAAATTGGAACCAGCGGGATTCGAACCTGTCATCTACTGCTTGCCGGGCAGCGTAGATGACAGGTTCGAATCCCGCTGGTTCCAATTTTTTCTGACTTGTGTTTTTCATTACAGATCGAGCATACGATCTTTAACACTGGGAGTAAAATGCCTAATTATTTTTTGTTGTTTGTTTGTTTTTTGTTTGTTTGTTTTGTTTTGTTTTTGTTTGTTTTTTTGTTGTTGTTGTTTTGTTTTTGTTTTTGTTTTTGTTTTTTTTGGTTTTTTTTTGGGGGGGGGACTGTTTTTTAGTTGAACTTACTTCTTTCTGTGCTACAATTGGTGTTTTTTGTGGGGGATGATATTCGATGAGACAGGGTGAGGGGAGGAACATGTAACTGTCAGAAGTAAGAAAAGGGAGTGAAGAAAAAAAGTCAATCCGTCGGTCCTCCAAAACCCATGAGGGGACCGTAATCCCCATGAAAAAAGTGACAATAAATTCATTTTCTTCTCATTTTTGGCATCCTTTATAAGGGACGTGCCGCTAATATGTTTTCATAGCCTTAATTTCTCTGAGTATTAAACCACAGGAACATGGCAAGATCAAATCGCTCCCTCTAGCTCTATGCATGGATATGTACTCGAACATAATTATATCCATGCTCTATGTGCGAGAATCCCGCCTGGGTGTAAAGGAGATCGTGCGTCATCCACAGGCCACAGGGCCGACGTAACATAAATAAATATCATTATTAAGTCATTCGTAAAGTTAAAAAAAAATTCATCATTTAGTCTTCATCAAGATGAAAATGTATTTTCTTCAGAAATCATGCAAGCCTTGGATAAATAACACATACTCACATGTTGTAAATACTTCTGGTAAAAAAAAAAAAAGCTAGCGCCCGTGGATGTCCAAGGGCTGCTTTTGCTAGTATATTTATAATACATGACTGTCACCAATAAGATCGGCACATCAGGTAGCATATATTTAGTCATGTAAGTCAGAGATATATATAATTTTTAATGCATTTTCGATTGGGCCGTAATTAATAGATTCAGGGATCCCATGTCCTTGCAGGTGCCCCCAAAATGATGTAATCTTGTTTGATTTCATGAATATCTTTAGAAAGAAAATATGTCATGCCACTGTAGTTTAATGCTGTATAATCACTTATGTTACCTGGCACATATTTGGCCACCATATTATCATACCCATAATGTATCATTGCATTTTGATATCAAAATAGCCATTCAGTGAGCTTCTATTACCTCGAGAAAAGCATTTAAAGCACTCTTTTCGACTCTATTAATTAGCTGGTCATTTGGGCCTTTTGGTGGTCTTTGGTGGGGCTTAACCATTATCATATTCCATTTTACTGTTTATAGTGGGTCTTCAACACCAAACAAACGTTTTTGGCCCGAGGTTTGTCTTTGAAATGCATAAAAACAATGACGGGTCACTGAAACATAACATTTGGGCACTTTGGGAACTTTTTATCAAAAATCAGTCGACGCCATCGTACTGAGTATTACATTTTACACAGGAATCCATGTTGAAAAAAAAAGTGAACACTATTTCCCTTGAGGAGCCGTCTGCGTACCTATCTATAACATGTATAAGTTATTCCGAGCGTTCAGCCATTGCGAAAAGTATTCGAGTTTGTGCACTCCAACGCACAAACCGAATAAAAAGCCGTATTTGTATTAGGTTTCCACCCTTTCCCCCAAAGGGAGAGCAGTTATATTATGAGTGGTATGTGATAGTACAAAGACGCGTCAGTCCGTCAGCCTTATAATGCTAGACGGAGGGGTTATTCTGTAATAACTCCTTGGCTAGACAGACCCAAGCTGCAGCGAAGTACTTGATTGTATCTAAACTCGCTTCGTGTGAATCACTGCAATGGGGTGTTCGAGTATATTTAGGTCTCCTTGTTTCCCTCTGGTTCTCTTACTGTTCATAGATAGCTCTTCTAAGTATGGCCTCGTTAAGGGCATCGGTGTACTATTCCAGGATATCTTCATAGACATACCGATGACATCAACTGAACTCGGTATCGCCCTTGGACTCCTTATTTCCGTCGGCAATTTAGCAAGTAAGTCTGTTTTGTTCTTGTTTTTTTTAAATATTCTTTTATTCATTTCTTTTCAGTGAAATCAACAGATATACAAAAAAAAAGAAGAAACATTACGATTATGAAAAAAGTATCAACAGAATTTTTTTACAATTTACAAGTAAATATATACGTATATTGAAGAATGTATACATACATGGAAGAACAAAGAATTTATGCAACTGAAAATATACCTTGAATATGACTTTTCCTTTCTCTCCAAGAAACTTGTATAAAAAATAAAAAGGGAAAGAAAGAAAAACAGGAAAAATGAAATATGAGAGAGAGAGAGAGAGGGGGAGAGTAGAGAGAGACAGACACATCCGCACATCCCAACACAATACCTCACCCCTTCCAGTAAACTCATAAAACCCATTTGGTCTAAATACCACTTGGTCTAATAATCAGTTCGTCTAATATCCATTTTGTCTAAAGCCAGTTGGTAAAATATAAAAAAACAGTTGGTCTAATAACCAAATGGTCTAATCATCACTTCGTCTAATATCCATTTTGTCTAAACCCAGTTGGTCTAACACTCACATCGTCTACTTCGTCTTATTACCATTTTTTCTAATCATCGTTTGTTCCATTATCAACTGGCCTAATAGGCCTACACATTTGGTCCATTTGTCAGCGAGTCTAACCTCAGTTGGTCTATCATCATTTATTTATTCATCTATTTCCACATAAAAGGAACACATGATACATAATATTCAGTCAACACCCATTTAGTCTATTAACCATTCGTTCTAATTGTCATTTGGTCTAATAGCCGTCTGGTTTAATAATTTCTTGTTTTCCCCCTACAATACTACTCTAGGGGACTTCGACTAATCAGTCAGGCCTCGGTTCGGCGCACTGTCCGAAATTTTCGAACTTTTTTGCAGTAATGTCGCTATTATTATTTTTGTTTTTGGTGGGGAGTAAAAAAAGCGGAGAATAAAGGTGACCTGATGGAGCATGGCATGAATTAACTACATGTGCTTAATTGATTATCTAGTGAATACATCGATGAATTAATTAATCAATTAATATTTTAGTGAATTTTAAATCATTGTTTAATTGCACTTTGCTTTTGTTATATTGTTTTTATCCTTTCATTTCTTTCGCTATCTTCTCTTATATACATGTGTGTATATATATATATCTTTATCCTTCTATCATTTTTTCTCTATCTTTATATGCTATGCTATTCCTTGATTTTATCCTTTCATTTTTCCTTTACTTTAGTTGTGTTATTCTTTAATTCCTTCTATCACCTCTTCCATTTTTCCATCTATCTTCACCTTTGGCCTATTTTTAAAAATCCTTCTATCCCTTAACTTCCAATCCTCCCTATTGTATTGTTATTCATCGATTTATCTTTACTTCCGTCTTTCTATTTATTGTATCCCCCGGCAGTATGCCGGAGGATACTTTGGATTCAGCAGCGTTTCGCCGCCGCCGCCGCCGCCGCCGCCGCGTCACATTCTTGTGTGCGCTCTAGCGGTCACATTTCTCGACGAATTTCTTTCAGACTTCCTGTGGACGTGTATCTTGGTAAAATCTGGACCCCTATAGTTTCTGGTGATGCTGCCCCCAGTGTTCCGTCTTTTATAGGGTAAAAGGCCATATTTTTGGGGATAGTTTGTGTGCGCTCTAGCGGTCACATTTCTCAACGGATTTCGTTCAAATTTTGCATGAAGGTGTCTCTTGGTGTAATTTAAAAACCTATAGTGTTTGGTGATGCTGCCACCAGTGTTCCGTCTTTTATAGGGTCAAAGGTCATACTTCAGGGCATGGCGTGAGTGCACTCTGCAGGCCACATTTCTCAACGGATTTTGTTCAAATTTTGTATGGAGATGTATCTTGGTATAATCTACACATGTTTAATTTTTGGTGATGCTGCCCTCATTGTTCCGTCCTTTATAGGGTCAAAGGTCATTTTTCCATTTCTTGCACTCTTACTTCTGCATTTCTCGACGGATTTCATTCAAATTTTGCATGAAGGTGTCCCTTGGTGTAATCTAAAAATCTGTACTTTTTGGTGATGCTGCCACCAGTGTCCCGTCTTTTATAGGGTCAAAGGTCATACTTCAAGGGATGGCGTGAGTTCACTCTGCAGGCCACATTTCTTGATGGATTTCTTTCAAATTTTGTATGGACATGTATCTTGGTATAATCTACACATCTTTACTGTTTGGTGATGCTGCCCTCATTGTTCCGTCCTTTATAGGGTCAAATCTCATTTGTCCCTTTTGTGCACTCTTACTTCTGCATTTCTTGACGGATTTCATTCAAATTTTGTATGGAGATGTATCTTGGTATAATCTACACATATTTAATTTTTGGTGATGCTGCCCTCATTGTTCCGTCCTTTATATAGGGTCAAATGTCATTTTTCCATTTCTTGCACTCTTACTTCTGCATTTCTTGACGGATTTCGTTCAAATTTTGCATGAAGGTGTCTCTTGGTGTAATCTAAAAACTTATAGTTTTTGGTGATGCTGCCACCAGTGTTCCGTCTTTTATAGGGTCAAAGGTCATACTTCAGGGCATGGCGTGAGTGCACTCTGCAGGCCACATTTCTTGATGGATTTCTTTCAAATTTTTGTATGGAGATGTATCTTGGTATAATCTACACATCTTTACTGTTTGGTGATGCTGCCCTCATTGTTCCGTCCTTTATAGGGTCAAAGCTCATTTGTCCCTTTTGTGCACTCTTACTTCTGCATTTCTTGACGGATTTCATTCAAATTTTGTATGGAGATGTATCTTGGTATAATCTACACATATTTAATTTTTGGTGATGCTGCCCTCATTGTTCCGTCCTTTATAGGGTCAAAGGTCATTTTTTCCATTTCTTGCACTCTTCTGCATTTCTTGACGGATTTCGTTCAAATTTTGCATGAAGGTGTCTCTTGGTGTAATCTAAAAACCTATAGTTTTTGGTGATGCTGCCACCAGTGTTCCGTCTTTTATAGGGTCAAAGGTCATACTTCAGGGCATGGCGTGAGTGCACTCTGCAGGCCACATTTCTTGATGGATTTCTTTCAAATTTTGTATGGAGATGTATCTTGGTATATCTGTCAACACATTTCTTTCAAATTTTATATGAAGATGTGTCTTAGTGAAACCTACACATCTAATTTCTACACCATCCTTTTGTTTGAGGGAGGGGATGGGGGAGGGTCTTTGTCCCTCCTTCAAATTTCTGCCAGTGCCGGGGGATACATTTAGCATTGCGCGGCCCCAGCAATGCACATTTCTAGTTTCTCTTTATATTCATTCTTCCATCATCTCTCTCTCATTGTGCCATACTGTTTCTGTTCATTATTACTACATGTACCACAATGCAAGGAAATTGTATGTTTTTGGAAGTGGCCGGGGACTGACGCCTCTTGCCCGGATAACAACTAACAATTTCAACATTTGCGAGCGAGCGAAGAGAGCGGCCAAACATTACTACAATTTATTAAAATGTGATCTCTTCTAAGAATATTATTGTACATAATCATTAAACCAAATTATATGAAACGTGTCTACTCAAAAAAGTGAAGGGGCTGCATGCAGCCCCATCATTTCTCAGCCTTTAAATATTTCTTCATAAAAAATAGCGTGAATGAAAAAGTATTATCAAACATACCAGACATCCGAGCAATGCATTTTTTTACATTTTATTGCCCGGCTTTGACAAGCCAACAAAATTGCGGGCCGATAAATTGTTTATTGCCCGGTTTCGAAAATCAATGGGATTTTGCGTGTTAAATAGCGGGCAATAAATTGTATTTTTTACAATATTTTGGAGGTCGCTCTAGATGTCTGATTCTGTTGATAATAATGATATGGACTGGCTACTTTTGGAGGATACAACATTAATTGCCCTTACCAGAATCGTATTAATTGCTGTTCTATGTAGAGAGCGATGGATTATGTGATTTTTTTCTTGCCATTGTTCAAAGTTTATGATCAGCTCCTCGACCCACGTCTCTGTAAACTAATCATAAAAAGGGAAACCACTAGTAAATCACCAGTTTATTTATTTTTTTACATTTGCGGTCGACATGTTATGACATTTGTGGTAAAAATGTAAATTGTTACATTTGTAGGCGAAATGTTTATACATTTGTGGTTAAACCGATATTTACATTTGTAGGCGATTTTTTTTTTACATTTGTGGTTGGCATGTTATGAAATTTGTGGTTATTTTGACATTTGCGGGTGTAATGTTTTTACATTTTTTTGTTATTTTTACATTTGTGGGCTCTACCCCCCCCCCCCCCCCCGTAATTAAACATGTTTAATTCACGACACAGTTTAAAAGTTTTCTTTATATAGTGCAAAGTTTGACTTTTCTAACATATCTAAAATAATGACACATCTTCTTGCTCTGACTACGTTCCTTCGTAGGAACCTACTACTACCACACACATAAAATCTAAAATCGTATGTTAGGCCACTTATACATGTACAAGCTTATCTGAATATAAGCTTCTTAGTTTCAAGATTCGAGATTCAAGATTCATTTATTTCACTCAATATATAAACAACATACATGTAAAAGTGCATAATTGCAAGTAATGGTCATACATATAAAATATGAAAACATAAAAAGTACATTAGGAATAAACAGTTGTATGGAAAAACAAGGGACAAATTAAAATGAGTGGGGGTCAAGATTAAAGATGTTTAGAGATCTTGGCTATTCCACCACATGGTAAAAAATAATTGTACGGGTGTATAATTGTACAAATGTACAACACAAAGTACAACACAAAGAGCACAAAAGAGGGCGTGGGTCGACGAGAAGGGGGATACAAAGAAGAGAGGGGGGAAAAGGGATAATAAAGGATAAGACAGGATGAAAGGGAAAGAGAAAGTTAAGAGAACAGAAAAGGGAATGAGTATAATGAATAGAAGAAGAAGTCCCTCCTAGAAGACCCACTAACATGATTAATTGTAGACATATACAAGTAACATACAAAGTAACAGACTAGATGATTAAATGTAACATATAGCTCCAACATTTGGCTGAATTATGCACTTTTGTCTAAAAGTAACAAAACTGGTACAGTTGTTGAATGATACATCCTGAACAATATTAGATATGGAAGCACTTCCAAAAAAAAAAGGTCTGGGTACCAAAAAACAGAAAGGTATAATAGGTGTTCAGAATTATTCGCTTAAATCGTTGATGTTTATAAGAGCAAGTCATTTTAAGACTTGAAGAGGTTGTATAAAGACTATGATATTCTATTCCAAACGTTCCCAATAAGCAATTGTTTAAGGTTCCTGAGATAAAATAGGGGCCTAAAGTCATGATACTAGTAGTATTGTGAGGCAATAGAAGAAAGGGAATAAGAGGAGAATTATGAAACAAAAAAAAAAACGGATTATTTTAACAGAAAGGGAAAAGAAGAACCATCATGAGTTCATAAAGGATTTTATAAAAGGGGTTCAAGAATGTAGCCATCCTGCTTGGTCAAATAACACCACGTGACCGTGCAAAAAAAGTGATAACGCACGGCAAAAAGGCTCTAAAGCACGGCTGAGCTGCGCGTACGCGTACCTCTGGTGCGTGCAAACTTAAAACGCAATGAAATCGCGTAGTTTAATTGTCATTTTAGCGCAGGGATTACATGCGCGCACTGAAACGCGCATGATTTTTGTTAGCTGCGCTTCTGTGATGTCATCCAGCAAAGCAAATGGTAGCCTCCATGACTGTGCGACTCTTGGGCCCGAATTCACAAAGGAGGTTTAAACCTAAACCATGGTTTAAACCTCTGTAAGCGTACTGAAATAGGCGTAAATAAGCGCACATTACCCATGCGCGCACTCAAAGAAAATATATGATTGGATTGGATTCCGTGCGCACGTACGCTTAAAACCACCAGGAGGGGGTTTAAACCATGGTTTAAACCAAACTTCCTTTGTGAATTCGGGCCTTGGCGTTTCTACGGGGTTTGTAACCATTTTTATAGACTTCATAATCATATTGCCGACCCGTTTTATAAATCTATTAATACATGGCCGTGAGTTCTTGCCTTATACGATCTGGCAACACGCAGGTTTTTATTGTGGTGTCAAACACACTCGGCTTGTGCCTGGGGCACCACGATAAAAACCTTTGTGTTGCCCGAACGCACCAACGCACTCCCAACCATGCCCAACCATGTATTAATAGCTAGTTCGAAAAACGAGTACAAGAATGAGAAAGAGGCCTCTTGAGAAGAATACGAAGCTGAATAAATTGATAAATGACAAAAGCTCTTTTCAAAAAATTATTCTATAAAATGCCCCTCTAACTACACGGCCCAAGGACAGAATATAAAAGAAATTATTTTGCATAAGGAGCCACGTTGTTTGATGCACTCTCTGGTAATGCTCACTCTAGTATATCCCTTTATAAGTAAACAAAAAAATATGCAAAGCTTTAAATCTCCACTCAGTGGAATTATATCATTACTATTCAAATTTAATACCATTACATTCACTCTCCATTTCTGTAATTTAATCATGTTACCTGATTATTATATATTTTGTATTTTCATGTAGAATGATTTCTTAAACTCCAGGGCGCCTTTGGAAAGCAGTTTTGCATAACTGAACGGGTCAAACCTGCAGTATAAAAAAAGAAGACAATATAAATAAAGAAATATAAATTACGTAAAAATCATTACTATACAAACGATGCTAATAAACAATAATATGTATTAACACACCTCCATAATAATCGGGGGCACTATAGCGTTTTGATAGGGGGCAAGTAATAATAATAATAATAAATGTAACTTATATAGCGCCAAATCCACTCTGTGGAGTGTTTAGGGCGCATGTAGAAATTAGTTAAGAATTGAACAGAAATGTTTTTACATGATTTTTAAAAGAATCAGATGTTATGCACTTTTTGATGTCTTCAGGAAGGGTATTCTATAATTTAGGACACGCATGGGCAAATGATATTTCCCCCAAGATTTAGCAACTTTAGGGATCACAAGAGAACTGGAAGTGGATGAGCGCAAACATCTCGCGGGGTGTAATTTTTAATTAAAGAGGTATTGTATCGGGGAGCAGAACCATGAACGCAGTGAAATGTGAGCAACAGAATTTTGAAAATAATGCGATGTTTGACAGGGAGCCATTGAGTGTAGCGACTGCCAAACAGGAGAGATATGAGTACGCTTGGTGTTCACATGTCGGTCACTGTGAATCAATTATTTCTATGTATATGGCGTAAATGAGGGGAAGGGTCAAAAAGGAAATGATGCAAAATGAGAGATATTTTGGCATTGCGTATACTTTATGATGTTCGTACAAATTGTTTGGGGATATGAATTCATAATCATTCGCCAATAAACCTCAATTTCAAAAGACATCTGAACATTGCAATTTTTATTCTTTTGTTAATTATTGGATGGAAGGATGGGGGGATATCCAACATTCAAAGTCATCCGAACAAAATAACACAACGGGGAAAGTTTTCTTTCTTGTGTGAATGATTCGATTAGTGGGGTCTAGCTCCAAGGACATAGTTAAACATCATTCTTTGCTGTATTTCATTAATTTCATTAAATGTCTTGTAGTGAGTGATTGTCCAATTACATGTACTGGTTACTCGTCTTCCAACTACATCATGCCAAAAATGACAGATCTTGATAGGGCCCCGTGTCATAGGGCATAGGGCATATTTAAAGGGAAATCCAACCTTAATGGCAAGTTGCTCTGAGAGAAAAATGAAAAATCCGAGAAGCAGAATGGTGAAAGTTTTAACAAAATCGGACAAGCAATAAGATTATGATTTTTTGAAAGTTGTAATCACTATACAAATGGGAATTTCAAACTGGCCCAATATGTAATGTCCCTGTGATGTAGTTGCGGACAACTCCTCCATTCGCTCCAACACATAAAATGTCATTTTATCAAAATGTATTACTCAGTAGGCTCTCTTTCTTTCAGGAGGACCTATAACAATATGCTATCTCCATTGTATTTTGAGTATGATCACTTCACCTAATACAGACCAGTCAGCGTATCATGGCATCTAGGGCGCGTCTTGCAAATCATCGCATGGGACTACGCGTAGAATGCCTAGCAACGTTGAGACCAGCCAATATGGAGCAGGATTAGGAATAAAAACGTAAATATTATCAATTTATTGTTAATTTTTCATATTTTCATTAAAATAATCTCTTTTCATAAATTGCCATTGACTTATGTGCAGGGGTCGGTAATAAGACGCACTTCTCCCTTTATGCGTAAAATGAGATTACTCTATTGTGGCGTCATTTCTACAAGAACGCGCAAGTATTATCGCTCGTCAGTAACTGGATCTTGTTCCCCAGTATTTGGGTAGTAGTCTGATGAATTTTCATTACGTTTCATGAAGAATCTTTCCCGTAGTCGTTGGAAACATCGTTAAGAGGTCGGTATTAGGTAAAGGTATCATACTGCCCCGAGGGTAAAAGGCGCTTCGGAGAAAACCGTAAATTAATGAGAAATTTGTGTACGACAAACGGAAGAGTTGTCCACAAGTATGTCACAATCGACTCACCAAATTGTCAATTTTAGATTCAAACATCCATTTTTAATTTTCTTATTCCTTGTCCGATTTATTTCAAACTTTCACCATCCTGTTTTTCATATTTTTCTGTTCTCACACAAATCAACTTATTACCAAGCTTGGATTGCCCTTGAAGCTCACTCACTCACTCACTCACTCACTACAAGGCATTTAATGAACTTCATGAAATACAGCAAGAAATTTGTGTTAATACACAAGAAAGGAAAGTGTCCCCTTTGTGTTATTGTGTACATATGACTTTAAATGTCCCCCAATAATTAGCAAAGGAAAAAAAATAACTCCTTTACATATATATATATATATATACAAATAATTTCCTGGTACTATAAAATTTCAATATGGCACAAAAAGGAGACATGATAACGAAGCTTTTCGTCCTGCACTCATCAGGTTATCACGCAGGTATGTAACAAATTACTCGAAATCAACTATATTATACTCGATGAACCCGGACGCAACCCGCACGCCGTAAACTAGCAAGGATGTACTACCAACCTCCCACTTGAGTAATGTTATTTACCAATTTCAGTGCCGGTACGATGACAGGTACATGGGCCGTACTTCTCAGCGGTTGGCTGATCGCATTAAACAACACGTCCCCTCGACTATTCGGAACCGTACAACCAATCAGCGCACGCAGCCCGTCCGTGCCTGCAAATCGGAAACGCACGCTAACAGACCAAAGACTATGGTGGGCCATTACCGCCAAAACGTGTGCCCAAAGCATGCGCGTTCCAATCATAACGTACGCATGGGTCTGACATAACGTACACATGGCTCTGGCAGAGCATACGCGTGGTTCTGGCAGAACGTACGTATGGGTATTCTTAGTCCACTGCCTGATCGGTCTGACGATAATAGCCGATGAAGCTACAATATATGACATCAGCCGATAGAGGGCCGATATTGTACACGATAATTGGAGTTGTCAGACCGTCCAGTCGATTTGTTAGATCTCCTCCGCATTTTGAGACCTCCGTAATTAGCATAAGTAAACAAACATGTCATAAATGATCCTGATTGGTGGTTTGAATTCATGACGCAATTTTGATTTAATTACCTAATGAATAATTACTAGCCTACTTCGAGTCCATCTCGTATTTTTTTTAGCAATTATTTTGTATTAAGATGATATTACAAAAAATATATGTGAATTTAAGCAAAGAAAAATACTCATATTGATTTAATATTTGCTTAAAATTTGTTGAAATATTTTTTGTTCCTTTGAGAAAATAAAATTATTCACAACATTTTAAAATGTTACGCAACACAAAGACTATCTTAAACAGATGTCACGCGTTCGTTCATTTCACAGTACACACAAAAGGGATCCATCAACATGCAGCCACCACGGGATGAGCAAGTGAGAGGTGCATTGGACTATGCACAGAGTAAAATTGGTTTTGAACTGCATTCACAACAACGTTCTTCACTGGATTCTTTTGTCAAATGTTAATGTCTCGTGGAGCCCAGAAAAAGTTAGCTGGAATCGAACTAATATTATACATGTATTGATCGGCATTTTCGCTATCTTCTCAACAAATTAAAATAAAAATTAGGAAGTCTCATTTCTTTCTGACTCTGATTTCGACAAATGCAAGTAAAACAAAATGTGAGTTGAATTCGGGACAGAATACTGGACGACAAGAAACATGTAATAAATACTGGTACACATGGATACAAGTCATGTTTTAAAGACTGAAATTTGTCCTACTTTTGACAATATTTCCAAGTTTTTTCATGAATCTTTTACACACATGACACATGCATTATTCTATGGGTGATATTTTGTGCAACATGAAAGTCAGGTACCGGGGTAGCATTTCATGAACATGTCAGACGAAAAAAAGCTTACAGATCTGACAAATACGTCATCATCTATTAACTTGTCATATCTGACATAAATACCGTTTCACAAAGCCGCCATTTGGTCATTTTTTGGTAGACGTGTCCTAATTTGTCAGTAGGCTTGTCCATTAGGATTCAGAGGTCAGACGGCTTTGTGAAACGGTATTATTGTCAGATCTGCCAAGTTGTCAGATCTGACAACTTTTTACGTCTGAAATGTTTATGAAATGGAGCCAGTTTAATAAGTTTGGTCATTTGTAGTGCTATTTTTTACCCTGTTCGATCAACCGACATTACTACTGTATGTAACCCTTGAATCTGCAATGTTTCTATGAATTCTTCAGTCACTACATGAATTACATCTCATTAATAAAATGCATCTTCTTTTCTATGAAAGATTTTAGAGGTCAGATTTTCATTTCAATTTTTATCGTTTTTTTTTTTCTGTTTTGCATCATCGGATGTGCACTGAACTACTGAACGAGACATTATACAATATCCCATAATGTCACAAAAAGTTTGAGTAAAAACCATATGATAATATGGTGTAAACATGACCAAAAAAAAGATAAACACTGATCGCAAAATACCCTCACTGAATATGCATGCATACATGTTATATTAACATTAATGTTAATATAAGATTGATGGTCACACATTTCTGACATATTATGTACATTTCTTGACGGGTAATGGCATCATGAAAGGGTCCACAAATGTCCACAATCTTTTTCTTCAGTTCAGTTCTCACTATCTTAGCAGAATTCAGTCTTATATAATGACAGGTAGTAACTAACTCAACATTGCAAATCATACACCATCTCAACTGAAATTTGCTTGCCATCCTTTATGCACATAATCCAATACACTTTTTGAAATGATCTATCCCAACGTTTCCATAATAAAATAAAAAGGAAACTTCACTATTCCAAACTGATTTAACTAATTCACAGATTAGGTACAAAAACATCCAATTACAGTTTGTTGAACTGTTCAAATGTTGTGCAATACTGTACGGTACAATTTGAAAACAATTTTCGGACGGCAAAAAAGTTCCAAAACTCTCGCTGACAAGATTATCAAATCCTATCAATAACACACAACGTTGACGAAGACATTCTACAATACAGTACACCGTTTATTTCATGTTGATAAACCATTTCACCCATGTGTGCGAATAGAACAGCTGATCAGATTGCCGAACTTTCGTTTTGAATATTAATTAGCTTGAAGGTTCAACGAAAGTTCAAAGTACGATGTTTACGTGAAAAGTTCACGCCCACTTTTCCACGCAAAACGTCTAGACCCTTTTTTCCTCGGGGTTGCGCGATTCACCGGGCGGTCGTGATCACTGGGGCCGCTACGCTAGTGGGGCGGGGGCGGCGGTCGGGAGGGGGGGGGGGGGGTAATAAAAAAAAGGTCTAGAATCTAGACTAGGGTATTCTTTATTGTAGTTCTATGCAGTTCTTAACGTACGCGTGGTCTTGCCATGTCATACGCGTGCTTCCAAAATATACATGCTTGTAGTCAAAAGAAAGCATACAACCACGCGTACGCTATGTCACAACCATGCGTACGTCATGGCACAACCACGCGCACGGTATGACACAACCATGCGTACGTAATGTCTCAACAATATCACGGTATAATCCTTGAACCAATGAGAAAACGCGATACAATAATCATCGGACTCGACTAGATCGACTGTACGGGGACTGCCATTCCTAGAATTTCCACAAATATCCTGACATTATTCAGAGTGGCCAGGATTTCTCTTTTCATGTCTTCTTCTTTTTTTAGGAGGGGGGGGGGGGGGGCTGTTGACAGAATTTTAGCGCCTAAGGCCCGGCGCACACTATACGATCCGACTGCGACCCGATTTTCACAAAATCGCAGTTTGCATTAAATGTGAAAGTTAAAAAAAGTGAAATTATCTCATTTGAAGTTCGGAATAATGATACTAATACTAATATCGAAATTTTGGTTAATTGCAATTCTTCTGGTTAGAGTAAAGGCCAAATCGGCTTCAAATCTTAGTCGATCGCAAGATTGGTATGACGTCACTACGATTTGGAATTGAATTCGATTTTATTCCTACACTTGGGCTCGCAGTAGCCCGGAATTTCGATTTTAGTGTTCATACTACTATTCGGAACTTTGATCACTAAGATTTTACATATTTGAAGGTTCACATGAAATGTTATAACAACTTTTTCCCAAAATCGCGGGCTTAACAGTTACAGTGCTAGAGTCGTCCGCTGTCATGCCGCATGCTGCACGAACGAGTATGCGGTATTTTATAACGGGAATTTCGATTGGCTATTCAAACACCAATATTATATGTTCCAACCCTTGCGTATGACATGGTTAGCCCACACGTATGACATGGCAAGACCACGCGTATGACATGACGAGGCCACGCGCATGCTTTGAGCACATGTTTTGGCGGTAATGGCCAACCATAAAAGACAGCCAAATCGGTCTCCATTTGCTGAACAATCCAGCTTGCGCACAAAGCTATGCCGCCGATCAATTCCCGGGCCAGAAGCGTTATGCATTTAGGCTTTCTGGAAGCCGCCTACATTCAATCACACGAACCCCTTTTGTGTAGACAAAAGGAGTTCGTCCAAGCTTTGCGATTGTTCTGAAATTACGGGTCCGGTTGCGTCCGGGTTCATGGAGTATAATAGAGTTGATTTCGAGTAATTTGTTCCATACCTGCGTGATAACCTGATGAGTGCAGGTCGAAAAGCTTCGTTATCATGTCTCTTTTTCGTGCCATATATATATATATATATATATATATACTATATGATGGTATAATAATATTAATGGTAGTAAAGTCTGAGTCAGAGTTCTGCTTTATATTGTGTTCTCATCATTTCATCTTATTTTAGGCTACATCTTTATCATCCTGTTCCCACACTCTGCCTTGTTTGTTTTCAATCTCCTACCCTAATCTCTTTACCTGTTTCCTATCTCACTAATCCCTGCTCCAACCACAACTACTGATACATTCCAGCTGTATATTATGTAACTGCCCTGTGCATATACTATGTATATAATGAGAGTAAAAAACTTCACTTGCAGTTTGATACTACATCAAGGCAGTCAGGAGTTGTTCTTTGTAAGCAATGACAGATATAACTTCGGAATATTTGAAAAATAATGAAAAAGTAGAAAAGAATAACGAATTCCGTGAGAGAGTAGAAAAATGATATTTACCTACACATTTTCAAACTCTGTAAACCTGAAGTAAATTAGGGTGTCACGCATAAAGTTTAATCTTAGGCCTCACCCGATCTTACATGCGGGGAAGCTGGTATATATATATATATATGATGATTCCTGATGAAGCCCTATGGGCGAAAATTTGAATTCTTTCATCTCTTAACGGTTGTCTTATTCATCATTGACTTTATATATATATATATATATATATATATATATATAAACAAAATTATGAAAGTTCTGCGTCGGTGTGTAAACAGTAGATATTGAAGAAAGAGTAAATACTCAGGAGTCAAATAAATACTTTACTTGCTCATTAATTATTCCACTTTGCGCAAGTTTCCTTTTATGACGTCTCCTTCTAGATGCGCGTTTTGCTTAATACGCTTCTCATCATGGACCTAAATTTATTTTATTGCGCAGAATCTTCTTTTGTGACGCCATGTATCTTTTGAATTTCGCTTTTCATTTTTTACTTTACTTTGTTGCGTCATTTATTAGTGCTCACTTTACGCGTCCAGCTTTTTTTTTTTACTTGTATCATGGCTATACTCATGCGTCTTTTTAAATTTTTGCCTTTATTGTTTGAAATTACGCACCAACTTTTCCTTCCTTTGTGGCGTCACTACCTAGCGCTTACATCATGCGTTGAGCTTACTTTTATTACCCACGCCGATGAAATCGGCAGGGTTATGTAAAGGGCTCCGTATGTTTGTTTTTTTGTTTGTTTGTTTGTTTGTTTGTGTACAAGATGTACGAGAGAACGGGTGAACGGATTTGCACCAAATTTTCAGGGAATGTTCGGAAAGTGACAGGAAAGAATCGATTAGATTTTGGTGATGATTGGTTGACCCCTGCAAATTCTGTGTGACCTTGAAGTTTGACCCTGTAGTAAAGTATAGGAACTTCAGTTCGGATAGTGACAGGAAAGAAACTAGAAAGTTTGATGACCCCAAACTTCGCCTGCCGATGCAAAAATATGTTGGCCAATCAAAACACTCATTACTTCGTCTCACCAAAAATCTATTTCAGGTTTATGAATTTTAGAAGACCCATTATTGGCCATTTCACTTCAAATCCGCACGAGCCTGCAATGAATATTCATATCTATTGTTCCCACCAATGTATCCCAGCAACAAGTGATTTTTCGCGCGCTTGAACTGCGAAATCGATAGCGGCTATCGCGATACCTTTTTTTAATCTATTGTTTAGCTTAAAAATTGTTTTGAGCCAGCGGCCTAGGCGGCTGGGCGGGTGTGGCGTCGCGCTTCGGTGCTCCATCTGTCTTTAGTTTGTCTCAGTGATAAATGAGAGACAGGGAGGCATAGCTTCTGGACCCTCTGCCCTACCCCCTTCTTTTCTTTTCTCCTTTTCCCTTTATGTTTGTTTATGTATCTGTGCTGTTGGTGTGGCTGTTCCTCTTTCCTTATTTGTTTTATCTGTTCGTTTGCTGTTTTTTGTGTGTTGTGGTGGGATGGAGGACGGGTGATAGTGTCTCTTACCCTTTTTTTTTCTTTCTTTTTTCTATTTTCTTCCTATTATGTTTTTCTTTTATTTTTCCTCTTTTAATTTAATTCTTTCTCTCTGAAGGAAATTGTTATATGACCCAACAATATATATTTTTGTTTTAAAGAATGTTAAGGTAATTTCATACGAAATATAAAACTTTATTTACGATTTGTTTATTGAAAATACATTTCAGTTGTCTTTTTTCCTTTATTTTTTTAGGTAATGAACTGAAATGTGTAACTTAAATATATATTTTTACATGCATTGTTTTTTGAAATGTGAAACTTCAGTAATATTTATGTGAAGATTATTTATATTGTATCAAATGTTTCTTATGTTTGAAATGTATATTGTATTGTATGAAATGTTTGTTATATTGTATGAAATGTTTCAAATTATGTTCAATTTTCTTTGAGAGAGAATAATAAAAACTTCTGAAAAAAAAAATCTACAACTTCAGTTAGTTTCAGGTTGTTACCCTAGCACGTCTAATTTCTCCTCTATTTCTTATCTTCTGTGCATTTCTATTTATTTTCCCCGGTTTTTTACACTTTGTTGTGGAAGTTTTTGTGATTTATTTTATCCTGGTGGACGTGTAGTACGTGATTTTAATTGTTTTCGGTGAAAATCTGGTGAGTTTGTTCGACGTGAGTGAGTCTATCGCACTCGCGAGTGTTCGCGTGTGTTGTGAATGGGCTGTGTGGTTGTGAGTACGGTAGTGAGTACAGTGCCTGTGTAGTAGGATTTAACTTTTTTCTTTGGGTTACTTACGGTCCTGTCATTTGAGCTTTGAGTTAGTTTGTAACTCATTTATGTCTGTTTGAGTGGATTTCGTAGTTGTAAAATATATACAAAAACTGTATGTATTTTTTTTTATATACGTGTGGATTTGCAAAATTTGGTGGTTCGCCGAATGTACGCCAGTATACACGTTGACTTTTTTGATGGGTGGTGACTGAGCTGAGTGAGTTAGCTCTGTGCCTCGCATGCATGCATGTCATTTTGAAGTCGAGATCCAACTTATTTTGTCGTCATATTTATTTTATCCAAGCCCGATGAAAAAAAAAAACAACCCCAATTGAAATGTAAAGATAGAACATGAAATCCTTTTGCTAACACTGACATGACTGAACACTGAATACAAATTGCTAACATTTTTTTTTCCTCACCACGCCACGCTCTCTGACATGTCTAATCAATTACTTTTGGGGGAGGGATGTTTCAATAATAAAATATCTTTTTTCAGAAGCATTTTTTTCAAGGGTGGGGACACACAAAGTTATGACCTGGATATGGCAAAATTTATTGGGGGGGGGGGGGGGGAGATGTGCCTCTTGTTATCCCCTGCTAAAAAGATAATCGCAACAAAACAGAACCTATATTGGGTTTACTTTTTTTATACACGACAGGGGAACCAACCAGTAAAAATATATCTATTTCTGCAGTTTCAAGAATAATAGAGCCGCTAAGGCGTGGGTCTGCCGCCTTTGACGGCCTTTCTATTTATTTTTATTATTTATATCTTGGCAACTTATAAATGCGTCTTCTTAATTTTTTGCATCAGATTGTTTATTTTCAGTCTTACTTTGATAAAGGTCTTTGACCGAAACGTCAGTCCAAATTTTTGGCTCCTGCGGTGTTTTTATTTGACTCCTGAGTATTTACTCTTTCTTCGATATATATATATAAGTTTAGGCCTCACCCGATTTCAAATGCAGAAAGGCTGGCATCTGTAATCCACCGATATCTAATAGTTACTATACTAACTGATCTGGGATTCCTGTCCGGCTAGCAGGGAGCTAGTGGGAATCAGCTGGGAAGGAGGGGGCCTTCTAGCCGGGGGAGCTATATACATGTAAATCTATATTCCGTGTTTATGGTGATTTAGTATACATGTGTTATTTTGTTGTTACACCAAAGTGAAAATGATGAATTAAGCGCGTTCATCACTAAATTTCAATAAAGCCGCGACAAAATCGCAAATACCGCTGTTTGTTTGTTTTGTTAGCCGTGAATAAAGCATTATAGCAACGCAGTGCTAATATTAATTATCCGTTCTTTTTACATGTTCCTATCGCATGAGGGAATTTAAATACCGGCCATATCACATCAAGGGAAAACATAACACTATTTTAGAGTAATTTATATTGCTATTAATCAACCAAACTCAAAGAAATTTTACCAAAAGATTTTCGGGCCCTACCAAAACTAACGTATATTTATTCCCCTTTTTTAAATCAGGTCCAGTCGTGGTAGCAGCCTATAACAGATGCTCTCATAGCCGGTTGTTTATGTTAGTTGGTACCTTGATAAGCCCCCTGCTGCATCGCCCTCGCGTCGCTTGCCACTACCAAGTACACTGTGTTCATAAGCTTTGCATTTTCAGGTATGTAAGACACGTTATGCACTTGGGCTACAGTTCACGAGACCAATATATCGGGTTTAATGCACAACTTGACAAGATTTCCGCTTTATAAAAACAGGCAATTCGGATTTTTTTTTTAAATTCATGTGGGCAATGAGGGATATTAATCATGCTGGATTCCTTTCTCATACCAGACCATTTTTTAAAGGATAAACCCCTACGTCTAAATAATATGTTATAACTTAAGATACGTATGCATCAGTTATTGCCGATTAACAAGATGCCTTTGGAAATCACAATATATAAACTTTTTTTAAAGAAATAGTGCAATTCACCAATACCCAACACGCCAAAGTTGCCTTTTCCACCTTCCACGCACATCAAATCTTATTTGCTCAACAGCATATTACTTTTAAGGCCCGGTCACACCGCCAGAACTTTGCTGGAGCGTTCCTGGAGCGGTGAAAAAAATTCATCACCGCTCGTAACCGTTCACCACCGTTTAACAGAAGTTGGCCCCCGTTAAGGCAACGCCGTATACGCTCGGCCACCGCTGATGGTCCATCCTACCGCTCCGAAAGTTTTGAGTTGCACAAAATATTGCGAGCGGTGAGGAGCGGGCAATTTTCCGCTCCGGCAAAGCTCACCACCGCTCCAACAACGCCCAGTCAAAGTTTGGCACCGCTAGACGCAAGTTCGCGGACGCTTGGGTCTGCTAGGCCAACGCAGAAATCTTGAACGCTGGACCACCGCTGCTTCGCCAGCTTTGCCCGGGCAGTGATTAAACGTTGCACAAACTTTGGTGGAGCGGTTGTAAGCGTTTTACGAGCGGACACGGGATTGCTGGAATGGTGGCGGGCGTTGAAGCAGCGATCCATTGCGGTGATGAACTTTGGTTTGGCGTTGGTATGGAGGTGTCGGAGTGGGACCAACGCTCGCTACCGTTAAACCAACGCTAAAGCAACGCCGGCTTCAGCGGTGCACCGCTAAGGCAACGCCCGTGTTTTCGATTTTTTTCCCCATTTTGTGCGCGGTGACGAGCGTTGTCGAAATTCGGCCCCCTCTCCCTACCGTTCAAGGAACGCTCCAACAAAGTTCTGGCGGTGTGACCGGGCCTTTACTGGTCCCAAGTTTTGGAATGACCCAAGGCCGTACGCAGAAATTTTTTCCTGGGGGGGCAAGATGATCGCTTTCAAAGGAACCCAAAACTTGAAGTCTAAAACCCTATTAAAAAAAAGTATGATTTTGAAATTTCTGGGGGGCAACTGCCCCCCCCCTGCCCCCCCCCCCGCTGCGTACGGCCTTGGAATGACCTACCTACTGAATTCACCAAATCAACCTCATTACATGTGCTTAAAACTGAAAGCAAGCTGAAACGTTATGTAATAATCTCTGAAACGATTGTGCAAAACCGGCACAAGAAAACATCCAACAATTAGGCCTATGTACTCATTTCGTGCCTTATTCGATACTTTTGTGTTAGATTCTCTATATATCCATTTATGTATTTTACAAATAAGACAGAGATATTAGTGTCATTATAGGTATCTTCTTCGCTCTCTATTCATCGATATATCTTGGCAATGCCTTATGTTAACATAATTTTCGGTGTTCGGCGTTTCGCTAGCGGAAGTGCTTAAAATTTCCCTCGCATAATTAGATTGGCATTTATTCTGGAAAGTCACAACATGCACAATGCACTATCGCAATAACACTTTGGTATGTCTCATTGAGTTTGCCAACAATGCGTATGGTTAGTGCATATTATACGATTATACGTTTATTACTACCTTGATAATACCCAGTGCCTTTCCTTAAGTCCTAACCAGGGGCGGGTCGAGGATCTTTTAAAAGGGGAGGGGCACACATATCATTTGCTTCTGACAAGCAAAAAAAAAAAAAAAAAAAAAAAAAAAGAAAGGTTATCCGATTTTGGGGGTCCATTTCTCCAAAATTCTTTGCAGAGCAAAAAAGAAAGAAAAGAATTATCAGTTCAAAAAAAGTGGGCACAATTTAAAAAGAGGGGCACAATGTACACGTTTCTTTCAAAAGTGGGAGGTGCGCGTGCCGGAAGTGCCCTACTAAATCCGCCACTGGTCCTAACCATCCACTTGCATGTATGTGCTAATTAATCAATCATTAATACATGTATATTCGATTCACACTTTCATGATAATTATCTATTTACATTTGCTTTACTCTGTACTTTTTTCCTTCCCACAACAAGCTTATAATTGTAATTGTATCCCCCGGCAGAATGCCGGAGGATACTTTTAATTCAGCAGCGTTACGCCACTGTCGCCGCGTTATATTCTTGTGTGTCTTCTGACTGCCACATTCCTTAAAGGGTAATCCAACCTTGGTAATAAGATGATTTGTGTGAAAACAAAAAAATAAGAAAAACAGGATGGTGAAAGTTTGAAAGAAATTGGACAAGGACTAAGATAGTTATGGATGTTTGAAAAATGAGATCACTACATTTCTGCGAATCTTGTGAGTTGATTGTGACATTTTTGTGGACATCTCTCGTTTGTCGTACACAAACATATCATTAATTTGTGGTTTTCTTCGAGGTGCTTTTACCCTCGGGGCAGTACTCAAAATATATTGGAGATAGCATATTGTTATATGTCCTCATGAAAGAAAATGATCCTACTGAGTAATATATTTTGAAAAAAGTGACATTTTAGTCATTTTGTGTGTTGGAGCAAATGGGGGAGTTGTCCACAGCTACATCACAGTCACTGACATTACCTATTCGGCCAATTTGAAATTCCCATATGTATAGTGATTACAACTTTCAAAAATTCATAACTTTCTTATTGCTTGTCTGATTTCGTACAAACTTTCACCAATCTGCTTCTCTGATTTTTTCTCTTTCTTTCAAAGCAACTTGCTATTAAGGTTGGATTTCCCTTTAACGGATTTCTGCTGCCCCCAGTGTTCCGTCTTTTATAGGGTAAAAGCAATATGTTTGTGGATGGTTTGTGTGCGCTCTATAGGCCACATTTCTCATTTTTTAAATCAAATTTTGAATAAAGGTGTATCTTGGTATAATCTACAAGCCTAGAGGTATTGGTGATGCTGCCTCCAGTGTTTCGTTTTTATAGGGTCAAAGGTCATATTTTGATAGATGTCTTGTGCACTCTAGTATGCGGTCTAACTGCCACACTTCTTGACAGATTTCTTTTAATATTTGTATGGAAGTGCATCTTGGTAAAATCTACGCACCAGTCACCTATAGTTTTGGTGATGCTGCCACCAGTGTCCGGTCTTTTATAGGGTCAAAGATCATACTTTGGAGGATGGCGTGAGTGCACTCTGCAGGCCGCATTTCTTGACGGATTCCTTTCAAATTTTGTATGGAAATGTATCTTGATCAAATATACACATCTTTAGTTTTTGATGATGCTGCCACCAGTGTTCCGACTTTTATAAGCTCAAAGGTCTATTTTGGAGGACGTCTTTTGTGCGCTCTGCACGGTCACATTTCTTGACATATTTTTTTCGAATTTTCTATAGAGATGCATAATACTCTAACCTACACACATATTGTTTTGGTGTTGCTGCTCCTAGATAGTGTTGACAATGTTCCGGGTGGCGATCTCTAGGTCATCCTTTAGTTTGTGGGAGGGGGGGGGGGGGTACTTTGCCCCTCCTTCGAACAAAAGGATGATGCAAAAATCGCTGCCAGTGCCGGGGGATACATTTGTGTTGAGCGGCAACGGAGATGTTCTCCTTGAAGCCTGTAACCAACAATCTGTGCTTTTACTTTAGGCTCCACCATATTCACTTCCAGTTCAGCTTACATGGTTCTTTAGTTACAAGTAACTATATACAAACCAATTTTATGTACTCATATCTATTTAAAATAACTCACTTTACTCACTTGATCCAGGATTATTCAGAATTAGACTGTTGCTCCTATCCGTGGTTTCTTTTGGTTGGGGTTGTCATCTTTCCACCACTTTTCCAGTCCAGCTTTGAAGCGGTTGATTGTCGTACCAGGGTTTTGTAGAGGAGAACAAATGTCTTTTCATCAAGGTGATGAATGTTCCTTTTGAGAAATACCTTTGTATTATTATATTTCTCGTAAACATAAACGACAATGTCCATGATGTGAATTGTGAAATATTAAAATGAATAAACTGAACCTGAAAATTATTATCATTATCATCATGATAATGATGATTATTTTTATTATTATTATTATTATTATTATTATAATATTGTTGTTGTTGTTATTGCAGGATTAGGTCATACGATGGTTCGAATGCCTAGCATTATGGCATTAAATGGACTTGCCGGTGAGAACTTTAACGTACTTTACAGCCTTTCAACGTGCGGATACTCGCTAGGAATGGTGCTACTTCCTTTCCTGGCAGACGCCCTGTTGAGTGCTTACGGATGGAGGGGAGTTCTTCTAATCTTTTCAGGTATCATGTTGCACACAATCCCCTGCTTGATGGCCATACAGATACCCTTGATAGACGAAACGTCTAGACATGGTGCAGAATTGGAAAACATCAGTTCAAGTGATAATGCTGGGTTTTCAGCTGAAAACATTAACTGCCAGGAGGCAAATGATGATAACAAAGACAGTGATCGAGCTCCACTCTTGGCTTCTCAAGGTGAAGAGAACGGAAAATGTATTCCTTTTAACATGACACCCAATATGAAGGGATACGCTCCTCTCCGTGATTGTCTTCATAGTCTGGTAGATGCAACACAGAATATTTGGAAGTGGTTTCGCAGAACAATGATTTATACGGACCCGTTATCACTTTTCATTTTATTATCCTTTGCGTCGTTGCAGTTTGTCACCAGTGGATGGGTTTCGTTTCTTGTTCCACACGCCGTGCAGAGAGGAATAGCCCTCCACAACATAATTCTCTTGACATTTTGTGCTGCCGCTGGCAACATATCTGCAAAACTCGCTGTAGCTTTTCTTACTCATCGATTGATTCGTCCCATCAACTTGTATCTTGCCTTGACCATCATGAATATATTTGCTTTGGCAATTGATGCATTCATTCCGAACTTTATTGTTATGTTAATGACAGCGTCTTGTTCAGCACTTTGTGTTGCGGGAAGGGGTGTCCTTGGGATCCTGGTGATACGGGAAAGGGCCTCGGCTGATCATGTATCGATGGCCCTGGCTGTCCTGGAAGGATTAGGTGGATCCGCAGTATATCTCGGTGGACATGTAGCAGGTATGCATTCTGGGTCTTAAGGGGCTTTCGCATTCCTTTCATGTCACTTTGGAAAAATATCATAAGAGAAATGTCCTCTGAAAAAGATTACTGTTCGAGTGCCCTCATATTCGAAATATGACAAGAAATTGTTGATTTTTTGTTGTTTCTTGTAAATCGCTTTTACAGGACACTGATCAGAGTGCTGATCGATACAACAAAAGTAGAATCTAACAATAACATACGTGTAGTACAAAGCATTAAAAATAGTAAATACTCATAAGTACATAAATATTAGGCATAATGTTCACAACAAAGATAAAGCTATTAAAGACAATGATAGCAATGACACAGATACGAGTGTATGCATAATAATCTGTTGAAAGAGAGATACACTTTTTTACGGCTTGCAACGTTCACTCACGTAATCACGTCACGGCGCAGTCATCACGTTTTGAGAACTGTCGTGGAAACACGTCCTCTAATCTACGAATTGTTGGGTCTACATTTCGCTATTTTACCTGCCGATAAATCACGAATAGTCACAGTTTTGTAATTACGTGACGTGAGTCTTTAGAAATTTTACCCAACATTTTATCATGATTTTTCTTTAATTGTAAGTGCTTTCATTGAGACTAGTCATGACGTTATTATCGTAGTGCAACAGGTATTGCGGAAGTCTCTGCGATGGAGAATGATTTTCAAGGTAAATTCTTTGATTTTACACATTTCGTTTTTTCTATGAATAAGATATTAAAGAATATCGAAAGAAATATTGCTCTGATTATTAGGTGGTCTGTCATTAACAGATCACCTCTTAATTTCGTGAGAAGTTTCTTTATTTATTACTTATCTTCATTCCTTCCGTACTCGTTTTTTGTGTCACACATAACTGAAAATGGGTTCTGTTTTCTTCAAATTATTGTCAGTCATCAGGACCTATAAGATCAAGTTCCAGAAATATTTTCAAGGTCATCAAGTCATCGTGACGTCATCAAGGCGCCATTTTGTGAAAATTCCAAGAGGATCAATTCATTGTCCATATCTCCAAAACGGAAGGTGCCCAGTTACCCTCCCCAGAACTCCAGGCGTTTCCGATGTTTAGAACAGTGTCACGACGAAATCATTTCGTTACCTAAGTTGATAATTTGTGTAAAATCTGTAATTTTGTAGGTTTCATTAAAGTTAAATAATCATATATTATACGTTTTAAATTACCTGTATGATATAATTTTAATAAGAGACGAGATTTAAGTAGTGTTAAATAGAATTTTTCGATGCAATTCTATTCATCGGGGGGGGGGGGGATGACCTACTGTTACATCCCCCTCCCCCCTGATGAAAAGAATTTCCTGCATATTTCCGCCCATGATGCCATGGTTGCGTCCGTCATCTCGTGTGAGCGCTTGACTGGGAGGAAATAGGGCTGTAGGACAACTACCCCCTGGAAAACTACCCCCGGACAACTACCCCCTGGACAACTAACCCCCAAGGACAATTACCCCCCAGGACAACTGACAGGTACCCCCCAGGACAACTACCCTCCAGGACAATTACCCCCCCCCCCCCCCAGGACAACTACCCCCAGGTCAATTACCCCCGGGACAATTACACCCCCGGAACAATTACCCCCTGGACAATTACCCCCCAGGAAAAGTTGTCCTGGGTAATTGTTCTAGGGGGTATTTGTTCAGGGGGTAGTTGTCCGGGGGTAGTTGTCCAGATACGAATATTACTGCACTCGTGAGGCCAGCGCTCAGGCGGCGAGTCTAAGGCCGAGTTGCTAGAAGTGAATCGAATCGCGGCAAAACCAGCTTATCCGAACTTTCCTTTCATTTTTTAAATTATAAATAGTTAGCCACTAATTGCAGTATTATTCTTACATGTTCAGCAGTCAAGCCCCCCCCCCCCCTGTCGTATCGACCCCAGTGATTTTTGGCGTTGTTTTCTGCATCAATTAGTGATCAATGTGAATGTTATTTTATCACCATTGTTATTTATTCTTCCTCATTAAGATGGTGGTAACCTGCACACTACCATAATATGACTACCTAAAAGGCTTTACAAGTGTGACCTATTTGTGTGATCTGTCCAGTATTAAATGATGTTTGTTGATCCATGTACAGTTGTTTTGGAAAGGTGCTGTCGGAAGGGTAAGTACTTTCCTCTGTCAGGTTTTCTTTCTTTATGCACTAATACATGTATCAATTAGAAATGGTAAGCACATTTCCAAAGAGAAATTAATTAATAGCCAAACGTAATGAAAGGCTAGAGATTTTGGGCCCAATTCAAATTTTGCTTATTATTTGAACAAAAATGATGATCAGTAAATAAATAATTGATTAAGTAATTAAACAAGTATTAAACCACTCCCCCCCCCCCCCCCATGGTAGGGATATATCTGCCCCCCCCCCCCCCTTCATTTCGGTCAAAACATGATTTCTTCTGCCCAGAGCCGTGACTAGACACAAAGGATGGTCATTTTTACTCCTAAAAGTGGTCCTTTGCACACTGACCTCAACTTGAGATCCCCAGAAAAAAAAGTTAGTATGGAGCCCCTCCTAAGCGTATTACTGATATTGTTGAGTTTGTAAATGATAACGATTTTGACATTCTCACGCTCACAGAGACGTGGTTGAAAGAATATGACAATGTTATTTTGGGAAACTGTACACCTGAGGGATATACTTTCAGTCATAAAGCTCGACAAGGAAAAGAAGGAGGTGGTGTCGGATTGTTAGTAAAATCTACACTGTCGGTCAAGTCAGAAGCTGTACCACATTTTAAGTCTTTTGAAGTTATTCGAGCTTGTGTGTCATGCCAATTACGCTCCTTTGTTATCGTTGTTATCTATCGCCCAGAAGTAGTGGAAGAGCATGGACAACGAATACCATATAGTGTGTTCCTGGAGGAATTTGCGTCCCTACTTAACTCACTTGTTCTTGAGCCATCTGAGGTTATTTTGACAGGAGATTTCAATATATGGGTTGATGATTTGAACGACGTACGGGCAAGGCAGTTTATGAACATACTTTCTTCCTACGGAATGAAGCAGCTTGTAAGAGAGGGGACCCATCTGCATGGCCATACACTGGACTTGGTCATTACTCGGGATTCATCTCCTCTTGTTTCTGATGTATCTGTCATCTTAGGAGTGTCTGACCATTATGCCGTCCAGTGTAAGCTTGATTTAAGAAAACCCTCCCCATCTCGAAGGTCTGTCACAACTCGCCCTCTACGATCGGTAAACAGAGATCAATTCCAGTCTGGAGTTCATGAATCTCTGTCACAAATTGATATTGAGAATAGCAGCATCTCTTCATCTATCGAAAAATATGATTTTTCTCTTAACAATCTTCTTGATAAGCTGGCACCTAAAAAGACTAGAAGAGTTATTATCAAACCATCAAGTCCATGGATGACTGAGGAAATTCATGCTGCTAAGTGTCACAGGAGACGCCTTGAGCGCAAGTGGAGGAGTACTAGAAGTGAGGAGGATCGCGCTTTATACCAGAAACAACGTCAGATTGTTTCCCAGGAAATTCAAAAGGCAAAAACTAAATACTATTCAGAATTTGTTGAAGAATGTGAAGGTAATCAAAGACGTCTTTTCACTGTGGTTGACACTCTGCTTCATCGTAAGAAGGAGACTATTCTTCCAGTTGCCTCTTCAGACCAGATACTCGCTGATGAATTCTGCCAGTTTTTCTTCAACAAGGTCACTAAGATACGTGATGACATTGAAGCCGAGCTCCGGGTAGAACAACATGTACAGCACTACGAGTTGCTACCTGTTCCAGTTATGACTGACTTTGCACCAGCTTCTGTAAGTGAGATCAAGAGAGTTGTCATGGGTTCTCCAACATCATCATGTGAGCTAGATCCAGTTCCTACTTCCTTGATAAAAGAATGCATTGATGTATTTGCACCATACATTACAGAATTTGTTAATAAGTCTCTTCGAAGTGCGAGTTTTCCTGCGACTATGCAACAGGCTCTCGTGAAGCCTCTCCTCAAGAAAGCAAATCTGGACAGGCAAGTTTTTTCGAATTATCGACCTGTGGCAAATCTAAGTTTCTTATCAAAGGTTATTGAACGTATTGTTTCAATACGTATTCAGTCCTTTCTTAATGACAATGACCTTCAAGATAACTTCCAATCGGCCTACCGAGGAAAGCACAGCGTTGAGACTGCACTTTTACGAGTGCAAAATGATATCCTTGCCGGAATGGACTGTGGAAAAGTGACTGGGTTGATTCTGCTCGATCTAAGTAGTGCATTCGACACAGTAGACCACGCCATACTGCTGAAGAGACTCCAGTCGATCGGAATTGGTGGACAGGCTCACCAGTGGTTAACATCTTATCTCTCAAACAGATCCCAGAGGGTTTGCGTTCATGGAGCTGTTTCTGGGAAAGTTCATCTTCCCTTCTCTGTGCCCCAGGGATCGGTGCTTGGGCCGCAACTCTTCAATATCTATACTCTTCCCCTCCATGATATCATCAAGAGGCATAATCTCAATCACCATATGTATGCCGATGACACGCAAATATATTTTTCGTGTTCTCCTACACAATGTGAAGTTGATGCCTGTATTGCTCGTGTTGAAGTCTGTATACGTGAAATTAGGAACTGGATGAAGGATAATTATTTGAAGCTCAATGATGAGAAATCTCAGTTTATTATGCTGGGTTCCAGGCAGCAGCTCAACAAATTGACAATTCCTAATTTGAATATTGGTTCTTCATCAATTACTCCAGTGGATAAAGTTCGGAACCTAGGAGTTATTTTTGACTCAAATATGACCATGGATTCACAGGTATCATCGTGTGTTAAACTCGCTATCCACAGTCTCCGTAACCTCCGTGCTATTCGCAAGTATCTAACTACAAAAGCAGCTGAGCAGCTTGTGCATGCATTTGTAACATCCCAGATTGATTGCTGTAACTCGTTGTTATATGGCATCTCTCAGTCTCAAGTAAGGAGGCTCCAACTTGTTCAGAATGCTGCTGCCCGTCTAGTTACATGTACGCACAAGTATTCTCACATCACACCAGTCCTTAAGTTCCTTCATTGGCTTCCTGTTGAACACCGTCTCACATATAAAACCCTTCTGATTGCGTATCGTGCCCTGACGTTCTCCTCTCCACAGTATATTTCATCTCTTCTTGACTTTCACAAGCCTGGTCGTCCTGGTCTCCGCTCTTCCAATACATCTACTCTTGATCTTTTCATTCCTAAAACCAGACGGTCATGGGGAGATCGAGCATTTATATCAGCAGCTCCCCGTTTGTGGAACAGTCTTCCAACTAAACTAAAGGACTGTAAATCAGTAGAACATTTCAAGTCCTGTCTGAAAACTCATCTAATGGCCCAATATTATTGTAGTAATTTGCATTAACATGAATTTTAATGTCTTTATACCCTAACCTGTAATGTTATCATTGTAATTGTATTTTAGGTTAAGTTTATATGCAATTGAATTGTAAGCGCCTTGAGCACCCTTTGGGTGGATATGTTTTTGCGCATTATAAGTGTCTATATTATTATTATTATTACATCCCTGAATTCAACGCATTATATGTGTTTTAAATACTTTGCTCAATGATAAAAGCAAGCTTGAAATTAAATTATTAGGAAAAGGTATACTTTTACTGCAATAAAATATGACTCCTTAAAAATTTGGGTTTGTAAATCACATGAGACTTTTATATCAATAATTTTAGACGAATACATTGCTTTATGTCAGTGTAACTTTTTCTTCCTTTTACTTTCTTCTATTTCAGTAGCATGATGACCGATGAACAAAGGACACTCAAAGAACATTGTGACTGTTGGCACTCTATGGAGGCTGAGTGTAATATGTCCATTTTTCTATCAGTTTTCAACCTGAGATGAGGTTATTTATCTTTTACTGACTTTCATTCAAATAATCAGTTCAGGCATACAAAATAGAAGATCAACCATGAAATTTAATAATGTTGTTAGAACACCTGAAGCTCGTTGAAAATGTACTCCTTTTGGAAGTTTTACGGTAGCTTCTGTCTTCTACCATGAGCTTCCTTATTTTGACATTTCAGATGTTACAGTATAATAATGAGTCTTGTATTTGTATGCATTTGTACGTTAATTCTGGCTTGGAACATGATTTTGAATCTCAAGCCAAAATATTTCGAAAATGATTGGACACATTTTTGAGATATTTTTGTTTGTATTGCTACAAACTCTGTCAATTCTTCTTCGGGCGTCTTCCTCGTAGGCCCACCTCATGCCTCATGCCTCATTCCACGGAAAACAATTATAGCAATGCAGCAGTAGTACTGAATTATATAACATTGTGTGTCGGGTCATTTTCAATAAAGATGCTTACAAAATGTACCTAATATACAAGATAACACTTAAATTAAGTACGTGCAGCTTTTTTTTTCACTGTATCAGGAAATACATTTTTTGATAATGAAAACATAATTATTTCTGAATATATCGTAAAGAAATGTAAGAAAATTACAATGCCCCGACCGGGATTCGAACCCGGGACCCTGGATTACATGACCAGTGCTCTACCAACTGAGCTATCCGGGCTCCCGTTGAAGCAAAGTAACAATCTCACATATATGTGTGTATGTGTGTGTGTAATTGGGTTTTTACAGACGTGTATCAATCAGATATGATTATTTACGTCTGGGACCGACCTTTAACGTCACCATCCGAAAGACGTGACTCAGTCTCGAACCTGGGTCCGCTGAATCAGTTTATAACTTCCACTGGTAGCTGGATTACAGGCGCACGCCACAACGCCCAGTTAAAGTCTTGGAGCTCGCTGGCAATGCTGCCCGTGACAACAAGAAATCCAGGATTTCTCTGTCTTGAAGTCCTGTGCAATCTCACGAACTAGACGCTGGAATGGCAGCTTTCGGATTAGAAGTTCGGTGCTCTTCTGGTAGCGGCGAATCTCTCTCAGTGCGACTGTACCGGGCCTGTATCGATGAGGTTTCTTGACTCCCCCAGTAGCGGGGGCACTCTTTCTGGCAGCCTTGGTTGCCAGCTGCTTGCGGGGAGCCTTCCCTCCTGTAGATTTGCGAGCCGTCTGCTTGGTACGTGCCATGGTTGTTTGCGAGACAGTGGGGTCAGTGCATCAAACAAGGGTGACGAGATGAATGAAATATAGCCCCTCTCTTTCCATCGAGCGTAGAGGGGGTACATCCATACCAATTCCATGCGTACGCTATATAATGGCCTACAGGTCTTCCCTCTAAAGTCGGGCAAATCCATGCCAACGAATTTATATAGAGGACAATTTAAATTCGTAATTAAATATCATAATTGATATGATTGAAGTAAATTGAATATATCATATAGAAATGTGAGAAATAATTATTTCTATAACAACCATTTACCACTCACATTTTGCGTACGAAAATTACGCATCATTACCGTTTGCGAGATCAAAATTGACAAAGTATTCTTTCCATATATACATGTATATATATAATTGTAAGGAAATAATATACAACAGCTTTGGCAACTCTCGTGGAAATAAATACAATTTGAAAGGAAATGAGAGAATAATGGTTGCGTAACTTAAATCAAAGTTTTCCAGAGATGTCCTCACTCTTTGAAATTTTTGCAAGGGTTGAAAAAATGTCTCCGCCGGGAATCGAACCCGGGTTGTTGGCTCAGGACGCCAACAATATGTTATTTCCTTACAATTGCTTATAATTATTCTAATGTATACATGTATCTCAAAGCATTCGCTTGGATCCAGCTGAGGCATGCGGCTTGTCTTTGTTCAAAACTCACCTCACCCGACAAAGGAATTCAGAGGTTGAAGATTTGTCAATCTGTCGGTCAATTGAATCTGGGGTTGCCGAAACCACTGACCCGTCTCCGTGGTCTAGTGGTTAAGGCATTGGCGTTGTAAGCCAACAACCCGGGTTCGATTCCCGGCGGAGACATTTTTTCAACCTTTGCAAAAATTTCAAAGTGGGAGGACAGCTGTGGGGAACTTTGGTTACGCAACCATTATTCTCTCGTTTCCTTTCACATTATATATATATATATATATATATATATATATATATATATACACTCAACCAAGAAAGTAAGTTCCCCCTGAGCATTTTTGGATATATCTCAAAAAGTATTTTACCGATTTCCATAATTCAAACGGGAATAGATAGGAAATTTTATTACTCATAACATGAATGGCATATCATTGCCACCAGATATCATTATTGGTGTGAAAAAAATGCATTTTATGTCAAAATGCATGGGAAAAAAGTTGCACTTAAGGTTATATGAAGCATATTGTGTACATTTCCTCTGCAAGATAGCAAATGACCTTTTTAAATTGTTATGTAATTCTCAGGAATTTCTTCAGGTACAAGATGCTTCCCTATTAAACTGTATGCTCATGAAAAGAAAGAGATAGTGAAAATAATATGCAATAAACCATGCTTAAAAGTTCAGAATCATGAGTGTTTGTTTGATTATTTGTGTAAAAGTCAATGCAAATCACTAAAGTGCAACTTTTTTTCCATGCATTTTGACATAAAATGCATTTTTTCACACCAATAATGATATCTGGTGGCAATGATATGTCATTCATGTTATCAGTAATAAAATTCATTATCCATTCCCGTTTGAATTATGAAATCGGTAAAATACTTTTTGAGATATATCCAAAAATGCTGGGGGGAACTTACTTTTTTGGTTGAGTGTATATATATATATATATATATATATGTATGTGAGGGAATGAGATATAACTCTGATTTTTATGCAAATTAGTCAAGAGCAAGAAATGTTCTGAATGTGTGTAAGGGCTTTTGTTTGGGCAGGGACAAAGGAAATGTGCCTAACTAAGGAGGTTGCCCCAGTGGACATGAGCTCACTGTACAGGTCAGAGCTTACTGGCAGATAGGTGAGCAGTAGATGAGGTCAGCTCTCATTCATGGGCGTCAATCCGAGTAGAGAATCTATTGTTCATGGGGGGGGGGGGGCGGCTATTGTGTCGTCCCCCCATGATGAATAGAGTGACGTCACGATTTCCGCCCATGCTCTCATTGTACCTACATGAAGCTGTGATTTGATGTAAGATCCTGATATTTTGGATGTATATAGTTGATTTTGGACACCTCAATATCAACTGAATCAACATTTTGAATGTAATAAAGTGATTTAAGGCAGAAATCTAGGCCTCAGTGACAGCATATTGGTCATGGTTGGTTGGTGTGAGGTTGGCTGAATATTGGTGAAAGGTTGGCTGAATGTTGGTGAATGTTTGGCTGAAGGTTGGGAAAGGGTTAGCTGAAGGTTGGTGAAGGGTTGGCTGAAAACAAAACAAAACAACAACAAACAAAATTATCGCTTGCCATTCTGTGCCTAAATAATTTTTCGGTGTTAGTGTCTTTTCAATGACCATTTACATTAATTTTGTTAACGTGTGTATCAAGTTACGTGACCATACGTGGTTTGTTTATCGTATTTCAACGAAATGTTGGGTCACGTAACCCAACACTTTGTAGTTTAGAGGATGTATTGCTTCGAATGTAATCAAAACGGGATAATCAGTCTGCGCTACACTCGCTAGTCATAAGGACCGCTATTCATAAAAAAAAAATATTCATAAGGACCGCTATTCATAATAAGACATAAGGGTTGCCATTCATAAGGGTAATTATTCATAAGGACCGCCATTCATAATAAGACATAAGGATCGCTATTCATAAAATGGAAAGAGGGTCGCTATTCATAATACCAAATCAGGGTCGTTAATCATAAGGGTCCCTATTCATAATACGAAAATAGGGTCGCTATTCATAAAGGTCGCTATTCATAAAGGTCGCTATTCATAAAGGTCAATATTCATAAGGGTCGCTATTCATAATCGAAGAAGAGGGTCGCTATTCATAATCGGAGAAGAGGGTCGCTATTCATAATCGGATAAGAGGATCGCTATTCATAATCACATAAGAGGGTCGCTATTCATAATTGGAGAAGAGGGTCGCTATTCATAATCACAAAAGAGGGTCGCTATTCATAATCACAAAAGAGGGTCGCTATTCATAATCGGAGAAGAGGGTCGCTATTCATAATCACTAAAGAGGGTCGCTGTTCATAATCACAGAAGAGGGTCGCTATTCATAATCAAAGAAGAGGGTTGTCATTTAAATCAAATAAGAAAGGGATATGGAGGAAGGACAACCCAAGGCCCAACGGTATTGTATTTAAGAAAGCTCTATACAATGCATTGCCGGTTTTTGTCAAATATATCCCTATTTTCTAAAAAAGTGAACTATATTTATCAATACTCCCCACACTTTGAAAGGCGCTTTGCCAGTGCCTTAATAATTACAAAAAACGATGTCTAATCCATACATCTACGTGGGAGGAGAGGACCCCCATCCACACACCCACATACACGCAGACATGTGCTTTTTTGAATATTGGAGTGTCATTGCCACACCTATTTTAGAGTTAGGGGAAGTACTGGTTGTCTATTTATGTACCCTTTTCGTTCTTTCTTTTTTCTTTTTCCTCCTCTCTCTCTCTCTCTCTCTTCCTCTTTCCTTCCTTTTCCAGCTTCTTGTTTCTTTGTTTCTGCATGGTTTTCTGCAAGACATGGACCTCTTGCTTGTACTCTTATTTCCTTTTGTATACTGTTTACGTAGATTTATCATGGAATAATTATTGTCATGCCTCTTTCTCAATGTGTTAATATATTTTTGATACATGTGCATTAATATATTTTTCTGTATTCATTCTTATCCATCACGTGCAATTTTTTATGCTTGAAATTGGGAAATCAGATTGTAACACAATTTGTATCCTTGTTCCATGACAATAAATGAATCGCTGAATCATCCAGATCCTCCCGTTTCTCAACTCCTGTGAAGACCTAATCCTTAGCCTTTATCTCAAGTTCCAGCAATCGTCCATTTGGGGGGAGATGAGGGGAAAGTTGGGCGGGGAGGAGGGGGGGGGGGGGGGGATTCTCGTAGGGGGTATTTGTCCTGGAGATTAGTTGTAGGGGTAATTGTCCGGATACGGGCTTAGAAATTGCCGCGAAAAATTTGCTTTCGTTTTTATTTTGGGGTGGGATAGTAATATTTTCATAATACGTGATTTTAACGTACAATTCATTGGCATCTACCGTTTTTACAGTGTGCCCCTGTTTATGGGCATGGATGGGAATGAAGTATGCCCTCCCACGGTTGGGACTTTCAAATTTCCCCGAGTTAAAAATCACCTCTCAGAGCATTTGAGTGCATGTTCTTTCATGGTAATTACTAACTTATTTATTTCATTATATTCTTTGAAATCTTTATTTCGGTCTTCCTTATCATAATCTTAACAAAAATCATGACAAAAATTATCACCATGTTGATCGATCGTGATCCTATGAATAATAATCATCATGGTCATCCTCCTCCTCCTCCTGATCATATTATTTGATCATGTCATTTATTGAAGGTGAATTATTGCGGGGGGATGATACAAGCCAATCCTACAGGCCACCCCCCCCCCCCCATTACAAGGGCATGCGCATCATGTATTTTCTATGTTTGTTTGATCTTAATTCAATTCTATCAAATTTATTCCCATTTCTTTATACTGTAAAGCATATTGGTTGTATGTAAACAACCACAGGACCAACGGCTTTAACCCTAACAGAGCCGGGTTATTTTAGACCCATCTCACAGCCGGGGGTGGGGGCTGATTCCGCCCCCTAAGATCTCGGCCGTCCACCGCGCATTCGCAACGAAAATCGGCACACACGTCGCCGACCACGTAATCTACAAACCTGTATAGTCAATTTCTCCGAAAAATTTAATAACTAATTAATTATGCTAATTTATTCATAAAATTAATTTGCTCTAATTAATTAATTAAAGCCCCAAAACTGCTAATTTCTGGTATAGAGACTCTTTGTCAGATTCTGATCAAATAAACCGATAAAAATCCTTTTTTTCTTATGTTTTTTATTGTTTTTTCGATGGAATTTGTCGGCGACACTATTTTAATCCTAAACAACATAAAATTAATTGTTTTTAAACAGTAAAAGTAAAAATAATGAAACATTTATGAATTTTAGCTGGAAACACAATTTGGATTGGATTTGTACACGAAATCACGTTTTTGAACAATTTTGGGTCTGACATGCACTTACGAAATGTTGGGTAACTCCGGAACCGCACGCGCGGACATCACAAATTTGGTCTCAATAGTTGCGCAAGACTTGAAAGAAAAAAGTAGTGAAGCGGCGTGGTGACTGCTTTTCGCAATGCGAACATATTACGGGAAACGTCGAGGGGGGGGGGGGGGAATCCGCCCCGGGCCTATTAGGGTTAAGTCCTCTCCGAGGGACTTGAGGTTAATGCCTTACCAAATGACATGAGTCCATCCTGGTTTCAAACACGCATCCTTCAGTTACAAAGCCACTGTTCGACCTCTGAGCTATCTCGCCTATCTCTGAGGATTATGGACATGATAGAACAACACCTGGTGGCAACACCTACTACAGCACCCCCCCCCCCCCCCGCCACCCGCACACAGACTATGTCATTTATGAATTGCTTTGACGAAAATTGTCAGTACTATGTGTTTGTACCGAAACAAGATGGGTAGAATAGCGCAAGGTGATCGGACTGATGGGGGAGGGGGGTGTGGGGGGGGGGGGGGGGGGGTGTGACACAGGCGTAGCCAGGATTTTTCAATATGGTGCCAAGCGTGCCAATTTGGTGATGAGCACTCTTTGCGTGCTCCCCAGGGGGGTGGATGCAGGGAGGGGGAGATTCCCCCATAGAGTTGTTAGGGGTATGTAACTATATGGTTTTCCCCCTCCCGTGCGAAAGCTCTGACGTTTTATAGCAAATCTGAGATAAAGATAATGGCTCGTCGCAATACTGCACAGTATGTAACAGGGGTGGGTGCATGGAGAGGGGGGGGGGGGGGGGGGGTCCCTCAGACGTTTTGTAGCAAATTTGAGAGAAAGATAAAGGCTCGTACATTTAGCACCTCCTTTTAGGCGGAAAGTTAGTTCGACACCCACGCAATGCTGCACTGCATGTATCAGGGGTGGATGTATGGATGGGGAATTACTTCCCCCTCCCCACGGGAAGCGCGAATACTGACGCAAATTTCGTAGCTTTTATCGTTCTCTTCCTCCGCTTCCTCACGCTTTTTCGCTCTCGCATGTTTTTAAGGGGTGTATTTGTTTCATCGCCCGTCCCCATATTGGCTCGACACAGCCGTGGGGTGTCTAGATCCCATCCAATATTATTATTTTTGTTCTTTCATATTTGATTGTTCATTGAACAATGAAAATCATATTATAATATTTGACAAATAATCCTAACCCTAACCTATTCTTCGATTATGAACAGCGCCCCTCTTTCGTGATTATGCATAGCGACCCTCTTCTTTGATTATGATTAACGACCCTCATCTTCGATTATGAATAGCGACCCTCTTCTGTGATTATGAATAGCGACCCTCTTCTGTGATTATGAATAGCGACCCTCTACTTCGATTATGAATAGCGACCCTCTTCTCTGATTATGAATAGCGACCCTCTTCTGTGATTATGAATAGCGACCCTCTTCTTCGATTATGAATAGCGACCCTATTCTGTGATTATGAATAGCGACCCTCTTCTTTGATTATGAATAGCGACCCTCTTCTCCGATTATGAATAGCGACCCTCTTCTTCGATTATGAATAGCGACCCTTATGAATATTGACCTTTATGAATAGCGAACCTTATGAATATTGACCTTTATGAATAGCGACCCTTATGATTAACGACCCCGATTCGGTATTATGAATAGCGACCCTGTATCTGTATTATGTATAGCGACCCTTATGACTTATTATGAATAGCGGCCTTTATGAGTAATGACCCTTTTCTTCGATTATGAATAGCGACCCTCTTCTCATATTATGAATAGCAGTCCTTATGAATAATGCTCCTTATGAGTTTATGAATAGTGACCCCCTTTTCGCTTTATGAATAGCGACCCTACAGGTATAGGAAATTACACGTTATGACTAGCGGTCCTTATGAGCCACTGATCCTTATGACTAGCGGTCCTTATGACTAGCGAGGTTACCCCATCAAAACGTGATATTGCGCCGTGACGTGATTACGTGAGTGAACGTTGCAAGCCCATTTAACCATGTCAACACCACCCAGCAGACGATTATGTACGAAAATTTATTACGATGGGGGGAAATGAGGGATTTTAGTTTCTTTTCCTTAAAGGACAATTAACCCCACGTGATATTCTAGATGCACCTATTGTCTGCTACGTCTTTCCATGGAGGCTGCCATTTTGTGCATGACACGGATCATTAGGTACCATATGCATTGATAATAGCCTACCTTTACAACAGATACGTCGCTTTGTTCTGATTGTATTACGATTGTTATTGGCCATGGGCCTAGATAATTGACGACCCATGAGTTCTAATAGCCATCCTGTAAAGCAGATTCCTCGCTTTGTTTTGGTATTGTTACGATTGTCTCCGTCCTTGACGTCAATTCTCCGTCCTTGACGTATATTTTTTATGAAGTATATTTTTTATGAACAAATTAAGACCTTTTAAAAAATATATAAAACTAAACTTACATTTCAGAATATGTGACTTTATCTAATATATATTTGTCCTCTAAAAATCAATTACAAGTTAACGATGAAGGAAATTTTACTTGGGATGAAAAATATGTTCGTGTACACATAAAATAATGGCAGCCCCCTTATTATTGCTAGCAGACGATAACTTGGCTGGAAAATAGTGATTTATATCTATATCCTGTGTTTTTACATGAAATTGCATGTATCAAATAAGAGGCATATACTACACCATTCAAAATAAGCTAATTCATACGCTGAGGTTAATTTCCCTTTAAAGTGTCTTCTGTATTATATACATAAATATAGGTCATAGTCGGAGATATGGAGCTAGAAATAATACTCCGATCAGAGTTCATGATGAGTATCGAATTTTCAACCATTTATTCATGATTATCTTCAGGAACTAAAACATCGGTGAACATGAACTGTTGATACATAGTCTGAAAGTTTGGCATCAAATGAGCTCAATCAAATGAATTGCAAACAGAAAAGGAATTTTGGAGAGTTAAATATTGCAAAGGATAGTGATTAGGTAGTATAATGGAATGTTTAAATAAAGGGGACAATCAAATTCTTTACAACAGGAACTTTGATTATAGGAGATAAACAAATTTGTATACAAAGAAAAGTGAGAGGACATTGTAATTGTAACAGGGTTGTAAAGAAGATGTTAAAGGACTTCAAGTAATTTAAAAATATTTTATTGAAAAAGAGTTGCAATAAGGTGTACAACATGTACTCGTGGATGTTGTGGTAGAAATGGCAAACGGCACGACGTCCTTAAATATGGAATACGTACTTCCAAATGCTTTCCACCTGGGTTCTCTTTCATGAAACTTGTCATCAATAACTAGTAGCTGAATTAATCTAAGCTACTGAGATCATTGCATTTGATTGTTTGTCAGCAGTTTGTAAGTTGTAGATTGTGGCTGTGGTTATTCATAACAAGATTTATGAATCAGGGTCCTGAAGCCTCCTGAAGGAAAGTCAATGGATGATTGAATAACCATAGTACCTATAATAATAATAACAATGAGGATAATGATAATGATAATAATGAAAATAATACTAATAATATAGCTATAATGATAATAATAACGATGGTAATAATGATACTAGTACTACTACTACCACCACTACTACTACTACTACTCTACTACTACCAATAATAATAGCAATAAGGATAGTAATAATGAAAATAATAATCAAAATAATAATAATAATAATAATAATTGAATATGATAATAAGTATAATTAAATAAAGTAAATCTAATAATAATAATAGTAATAACAATAATAACAATAACAATAATCTGGCTTTCATACATCTACCATGTTTTTTAACACTTACAGATATATTTTAACCCCCTCCCCCATCTATCTTTCTCCAATACAGGGTTAGTTGCTGACGTGTTTTCTTCGTACGATGCATCCTTCAAGCTCCTTGCCTTGGTTGATGTTCTCACATTTATATTGATGGTACCACCCTGGAAAGTGAAAAAAACAGAGTCTTACATTCAGCAGTCAAACTGAATTGAGATGATATGTAGCTTCCAAACAGCAGTTGTTGTTGTTGATTCGTGTTAAATGGCAGTCAGTCAAATTTTGACTGCTATCACCCAGAATTTTTATTCATCTTTGTTTAAACAGAATTAATTACGAACTGATACTTTTGACATCTCTCTCTTTTTAAAAGTTATTTTTACTTTATTTTCACAATTATGATTTTTTTTAATAAAATGGTATCATACCAGGTTACCGAATAAAGAATAATGACCACTCGACAACCGGAACGAGCGTCTCATCGTGTCGTTTGTGCGATCACTTCACTAAATTTTGACGTTTAAGGGCTGGTAACATATGTCCGATAACTTTTAAAAAGATATTTTTATTATTTTCTCTCAAATCAAATGCATATGGTATAAATAATTCATAACAAACTTGAACCTAGTATTCATAACAAAACTGAATGCATTATACATTGATATTTGGCTTTAAAATAATTTGCAATAATAAAAGAAAGTACATTTTCATAATTCAAAAAACTTAATTCAATTAAAATCACATTTCTGAAAAGATTCCTCCGATAGAATGGTATAACTACTTTGGCACTTCGATGAATAAAAAATATACATTAGATGATAACCATCGTATAATCGAGGGGTACGTAAATGATAAGAAAATTAAAAATATTTGACTTTTCAATTTCGTCAACTGAGGTTTTTTCATCTATTCAAATATTTAAAAAAAATAAGGCGCCCGGATGTGATGCAATCTTGTATGAAATGTTAAAAGCAGAGAACTACCACTTTTCACCAGCTTTAGTAAGTCAGAATATTTAGCATGGCTTTGATAAGCGGGAAGTTTCCAAGCAAATGGTCAGACAGCTGTAAATGAGCATTCCATTATTCAAAGGAAGTTGTAAAACCGATCCATCAAACTATAGGGGAATAATGTCTCTCGAGTGGGAAGTTATTTTGCAGCATCTTGAACAGACGTTTGGTAAATTACTTAATGGCAATTGATATGTTTGTTAAAAACCAAATCGGTTTCAGGGAAGGCCAGAGAACCTCTGATCATTTATTCACTTTAAAAACAATAATTGATAAAAACGTAAGAATTAATGATTCCAATGACCTATGGGATCGGGGACCACTTTTTCGAGATAATGAATAGTATGTATAATAATCTAAAGCTAAGCGTTAAAATAAATGAGGGAATTTCCCAGTGTTTCGAAACAAACTGTGGTGTCAAACAAGGATGCACTATAAGCCCTACTTTTGTAACAAATATTTGAATGATTTATCCAGTGAACTTGGGATATACGTGACACCAGAACCCGTACAACACAATGGAAAACTAATAAACTGTTTATTATATGCAGACGACACAGTATTAATATCAAATACAAAATTAGCATACAAAGCTTATTAAATTGACTTAATGGATACTGCAGTAAATGTATATTGGAAGTAAACATGGAAAAGACAAAGATATTGATTTGCACCAAAGGTGGACAAATGTTAAAACACCAGCATTTTATGATAAAAAATGAAAATATAGAAGTTGTTAAGCAGGTAGCATATTTAGGACTTATCATTAATAAGTATTTTCACTGACACATTGGTGAATTTAGCGGATAAATCAAGAAGGGTTACATCTAAATTATTCAAATCATTTGGATATTGCCTACCTAATATCAGAATAGCTAACCGTTTATTCGATTGTTTAGTAAAACGTATTGTTTTATATGGATCGGAGGTACGTGAAGCTTTTGCTGTTGATTTTGAAAAGCTAGGGAAAGCTACAAATGGGAATTCTAAAATATGTTTTAAGAATAACAAATAAATTGTTCATTTGCAATGGTTAAGAAATATGTTAGGTATCAATCTTTTCTTCTCGGGTCGCTACACTTTTCCAAGCCACTGCAAAACACAGGCTCTGGCACGTGGAAAGTATTCGTTGAGATCCTGTGGGGTGAGGGGTTCTGGTAGCAGGGAGCAGGTAAGTAGGTTCTCCAATGTTTGAGGGGCCTCCCCGCAGTCGCATTCGGTAGATCCATCAACGTTGTATCCCCATTTCTGCATCAGGGTTTTGCATCTTCCAACTCCAGTTCTAAGGCGAGTCAGACAAAGCCAAAGTGGCCATGGCTCGCTGGCTCCTATTGGGAGGGACTCCTTGGACAGGTCATGGGGTTTCAGTTGTAGTACGTTCTGTTGACCATGCAAGCTTCTATCCTGCAGGTCCGGGGATTACAATCCAGGGGTTGCACTGTATGTAGAAAGCTCTTCCTGGATTTTAGCCTCTTTGGTGGAGGGACATGCTGGAAAAGGGGGTGGCGAATGTCATCTTCCTGTTTGATGCGTTCCACTCTTGCAGACACTTCCTTTCTTCCTGTAGGAGGGGCAATTCCACACAAAAGGTAGAGGTCATCAAACCGAGTATGCTTAAAGGAGAATTAACATTAGAATATAAATGTACTTATGTTCAAAGGTGTAATATATTCTTAATCATTGACCTGTATCACTTTAGAAATAAAATATCAGAATAGGGTTTAAATCAAGACATTCTAGCACACGGTATCATCTGCTAACACTTCATGGGGGCTGCCATTTTCTTGATGACATGGAGTTGTACATGAACCATTGGAGACTGTTCCGGTCAGGAAGATATTTTTAATCCCTGAGCTAAATTGCTTCTATTCATTTTAAAAAGCCCCATATATGATGGAAAATACATAACAGGTGTATACATTTATTTTAAAATTTGAAATTTATAGATTTCTTTTTAAATTCTCCGGTTTTGCTAACTAGAAATCTATTTCTTGGTCTTGCCTGGCAGAGCAGAACATAATTTATACAACGCGCATTCTGTCTTTTGAAGTATTATCTCAAAGCAGGTGAATGCATAGTTTGTCACTATGGACGCTCGGGAAAGTCATCATCCATAAATGTGAATTAATTCGCTCCGTCACGTACGTCATAGTATTAAGAACATAGATTGATATTTAGTAAAATCGTAATTTTCAAAGAAATATAAAACACATTTTCGTTTCTAGAATATATGTATATATCTGTTAAATATTTTAAATCTCAGATGGAATTTTGTATCAGGAAGAAATACAATTTTGGATTCGGATTAAAAATATCTTTATGTACAACACATCAAGAAAATGGCAGCCCCCTGGTATCGCCAGCAGACGATAAATCTTGCTGAGAAAATCCTGATTTATACCCATCTCGTATATTTTAATGCAAAACTACGTAGGGCAACAAGAAGGAATAGATTACATCTTTGAATATGAGCACATTTATATTCTAATGTTAATTCTCCTTTAAGACAATCAGAGATGGCCCTGCAAGCTGTATTTAGAACAGGATCCACCCTCTTGGCATGTGAGGAGCGTCCCCAAACTGGGCAGGCATACTCAGCTGCCGAGTAACACAGGGCAAGGGCAGTACTTCGAATGGTTCCTGGATCTGATCCCCACAAGGAGTTTGCCAGCTTTCTCAAAATGTTATTCCTGGCTCATACCTTTGCTTTGGTCTTGCTGACCGGTTTGTCTGTGTGTTCTAGTCTCTTCCCATACCAGTGGACATTCAGCTTGCTGTTTGCATTACAGCTTTTGAGATAGAAAGCACCGACTTGAGTCTTATCTGGATTTGCCTGTAGATGGTTTTCAGCATATAGCAGATGGTTAGGCTCTCGATAAGTTAGGTATAAATAAGAAAATCAGTCAACAGGCAGTGTTAGCCGCAGTAGGAGCGTACCCTTTGATCACACATATCGGCAGAAATTTAGCAAAACATTTTCACGAATGAGAAGTATGTTAACGATTCACTACTATATCACTCTCTTGAAGAAAACCAAAAACTGGTAACGGAAAAATCTGTATGTTGGCTAGGGAACGTGCACCAGCTGCTCCGTGAATGTAAATCATATGCAGATGACAATAATTAATGCTTAGAATTAGAATATAATGCAGATAGTGGCAAAATTGTTAGAGAAGAGATATAAATGAAAATGATATTATATGATTGTCAGTTCAAGATGGATTTATGTTGTGACTGTATACATGGTAATGAAAAAAAAAATAAACTTAGAACATACAGCTTATTCAAGCAGGATATGAACACACAGGAATACTTGGCCCATGTTAAAAATTACAAACTACGCAAAAATATATGTCGACTTAGAATTAGTTCACACAACCTACCAATAGAAACCGAAATATGGGAAAAGTTGGAGATGAATTTCAAATTAGAGATTTAGTACTGAAAGAAATAAATTTCTGCAGAAATTACTGAAATATATGAAGCATTAAAAGATTTTAATAAGAAAGAGAAATTTGTATATATCATGAAATAGGACAATGAAAATGTCATCGATTGCTCTTTAAGATATTTCAAATCCATCATAAATACCCGTGGTGAATTTTGATTTCCTGATTATATTGTTTGACTGTATCGAATTTTAATCTGTAATATACCTTGTGTACTGAGCTCATATACTGACAAGTTTATGATTTAGATTGATTATTCTGGCAAAGCAATTTGTGTTTTGACCCAGTCATTGTTTATATCAATATAATATTCCAATTTACTGTTCTGATTTGTCTCATGTTAGTCTGACTCCTATTATGATTTTCCATTGCATTGTTTACATCAATATGATAGTCAGTTTGATGCAATGTTACATAATTTGTCACATGTTAAATATGAGTGGTGACATTATGATTTTCTATTTCAGTATTTCTATCTGTATGATATCCAATTTGATAATATTTCATAATTTGTTTGTATAGTTTTATAGTTTTTATACTTTAAACTGTGAAAATTGTATTGCGCTCTCAAAAAATAGTCAAATGATATATTGTCAGAATTAAGTAAACACATAGTAGATTGAAATAGATTGCCACTATTACTTTGTGTACCATTAGTATAATAGTGAGGATTAGCTAGTCAGCGTGTTTGCGTGTGTGTGTGTGTGGGGGGGGGGGGGGTGTTGCATATGTATATGACAATTTTATGCGTAAAGCACGATTAGCCACTCGCGGCTTGGGGGGGGGGGGGGTAGGGGTTCATGATGTGTTCAGTGATTCAGCTGTTTTCCTAAATATGTTCTAAAGTTACATGACCTTGCCATTTCCTAAATTAATCAGTTTTGTACATTATCATGTTTTTTGTAATGTACTGCTCGATCTCGGTTGGCGGACTTTGGGATCTGCTTGTTTGGGGGCTCTGCGCGTGTGTGACTGGATCGTATCCATAGAGTTACATGCATTAACTCTATAATGAATCTGTCATGTCTTGAGCATGCGCAGATCCTTGAAACACGTTTGCCGGTCCACCGAGATCGAGAGGTCCGTCCTTCTCAGGGGCTCCACTCACAAGCATAATAATAATAATAATAATAACGCGATGCTTATATAGCGCATATCACTGCCATTGCGTCTCTATGCGCTTAATAATAAATAAAGCATAGCTTTTTGGAGTCCCAGTTTGCATCATATTTGTTCGTCATGATTGCTATGTCTGGTTTTTTAATACATTGAATGTTACTGAATTGAACACGCCCAATTTCCATCTGCCCATGTTTTGACAATACATAATAGAGAACCTTGTTAAAGGAGAATTAAGCCCTGATTACAAATTTACTTATATTGGAAGGTGTAATATATTCCAACTTATTGGCCTAAATCATATTCTAATAAGATATCAGAAAAGGCTATAAATAAAGATATTCCAACACCCGGTATCGCCTCCTACTCATTTACATGGGGGCTGCCATTTTCTTGCTGATTTGGAGTTGTACATGAACCATTGAGAAATGTTCCAGTCAGGAAGATATTTTGAATCCAAATCCTAAATTGATTTTCTTCATTACCTAAAATCCCATATGTGACGGAAAATATAAAGTGGGTGTTTACATGTATTATAAAAATTAAATCTTTATAATGATACTTTTAAATTGTCTGGTTTTGCTTAACAAAAATTTATTTTCTTGGGCTTGCCAAACAGAGCAGAACATAATATATGCAGCATGCATTATGACTTTTCAAGTCCATTATCCGAAAGCAGGTGAATGCATAGTTTGCCGCTATAGATGCTCAGGGAAGAAGCATCCATAAAATTTGAATTAATTTGCTTCGTCCCATACGTCCAGTATCGAGAAAATAGATTTCTATTAAGCGAATATCGATTTTCAACAGAAATATATAAGGAAATCTTCAGTTTAAAAATAAATTGACATATCTATTCTATATTTTTAATCTCAAATGGGTTTTTAATTTTGAAAAAGGCAATTGAGCATTTGGATTAAGAAAATCTTCTTGTACACATAAACAAAATGGCAGCCCCCATGTGCTGCTAGCAGACGATACATATTGCTAGCAGAAATTTTTCAGAAAAATTTGATTCGTATCGATCTCGTATATTTTGACGCAAAGCCATATAGTCTAACAAGTAGGAATAAATAACACCTTTGAACACTATTGTCTTTATTTTTGAGCGTAATTCTCCTTTAATTATCTAGGCTGCGTTGGGTGTCATGCTGAAATCTGCCATTCATGTGTTAATTACCAAATACATATGTACCTTGCAGGCCCCCTTTCACTTTTTGAGGTGGGGAATAACATGAACATTTATCCTCCACCTTCGGCCTGGGGTCTTAAATATTATATTACAACAATCCAGTTATGCACATGATTATATTTTCATAATTACATTTTCATAATAAGTATTACATGCATGTAGTATTCATATTCACATATTCATATTTTATTTTTTCATTTCCAACAAAATACAACTACAAAAAAAAAATTCATAATAATACAATGCAAAATTTATACAAAACATTACATTTGAAACTAAGATCCATACAATGATTAATACCTTTGAAAATTAAGAAAAGTGGCATAATTACGTATGCAACTTTCTTAAAATTCTGTGGAAATGGAGAAGTCCGCTAAAAACATTTTTGTATAAAAAGGATCAAGTTTGTATTTATTGCCTTTAAAGGGGGGAAGTCCACCCTGATTACAAGTTGGTTTTAAAAGAAGCAGAGGAATTAAAGAAACAGATCAGTGAAGGTTTGAGCAAAAATACGATTAGAAATAAGAAAGTTATGATTTTTTAAAGTTGTAATCAATCAAACACAAACTCCGTAACGAGCTCCTGTACCCCAAATATCATTAATTTCCATTTTCTCTAAAGAAAATATTCAATCATACATGCACCTTAGATATAATCATAGACATTGCTGGTATGTTTTTCACAAAATGAAACTTTAAACGATTTTCTGTACTAAGCAGACGGGAAGAGGAGCTCACAAGATATTATGTCACGGAGTTGCCAATTGGTGTTTGATTGATTACAACTTCAAAAAATCATAACTTTCTTATTTCTTATCGGATTTTGTTGAAACTTTCTTTAATCTGTTTCTCTTATTTTTATTCGTTTATTCAAATCAAAACCTGACCCCACCGTTAATGCACTTGCACTGCGCTTGCACTGCACCCTCATGACCTCTTTTGTCCATTTTTTTTTATAGTTCTATATCGCTCTTTACTTTGAGGCCGTCATCGACATCAAGCAACTCGCTCATGATGACGGTCTCCTACGTTCACAAATCCTGTTGAAAAATGTTAATTTTCCCATATTGTATACATATTTTCTTTGTATTTAGAATTATTATTGTTAATGTCTAACAATGTATATTTTTTTCTGTAATATTATTATATTTTGTATCATACTATTGAACGCAGAAATAAAATCAATCATAATGGTTGTAAACTTTGTAATTTTCCAAGTGTTTGCTTAATGATTGACATTTTCAATCAATATCATTTTATTGTAAAATGTCACTATTATCACCATTGTTTTTTATCATTATTATGATAATAAACATAATTGTTTGTATTATTGAAGTCGTTACGAACACATTGAAATAAAATCAATCAAACAAACAAACAAACTTTGTAATTTTGCCAAGTGTTTGCTTAATGACTGACATTTTCATTTTTGTTTTACTTAATATCAATGTCATTTTATTGTAAAATGTCACTATTATCACCATTGTTTGTTATTATAATTATTATGATAATAAACATAATTGTTTGTGAGTATTATTGAAGTCGTTACGAACACATTGAATTAAAAACATGTTTCATTTCCAATAAGTGTATATAGGGCGTATACTCAGGATATTTCTTTTTTTTTTTTAATCTTCCTCTCTCTTTATGCTTCATCATATTATACTTTGATGGTTCAAAATATTTTTATATATTTTCTGTTTTTCTGTGCGCGTATAATATAGGTTTTCCCGGTCAATTTCAAACTTTCTCCAATCAATTTAACGTTTCGAGCAATCAATTTCGCCCGAAATGCGATCGCGGTAACAAAACAGAATTCAAATTCGTCTTTGGCCGCTCAAAATCAATATCTCAGCGATCAAATTGCAAATTGCGCCAAACAATTTAAAACAATGAGCAATGGTATTCGTCAATCGTCATTCAAATTCGTCCATTCGTAACAATTCTGTCTTTGCGGTCATTCAAATTCGTTAATGAGCATGCATATTTGAAATAACTGCAATCAAAATAATTAAGAATGTGAGGTTCGTATCAAGTAGAAAGTCAAAATGGGGAGGGTTTGGGGAACGCTTTATGTTAATACTTGGCCACGGGTGTTGTTATGCTCCTTTGGCAAATAACCAGAAACATTTTCCTTCTTTTCATGTCAAATTTGGGTAGAAATTTGATCTCTTTTTTGATATGGCGTTTTGATTTCTTAAGGGGTCTATGCCCCGGTTCTCCCCCAATCCACCGTAAACTAAATATTTGCAATTTGATCGCTGAGACGAATTTGAATTCTGATTTGTTACCGCGATCGCATTTCGGGCGAAATTGATTGCTCGAAACGTTAAATTGATTGGAGAAAGTTTGAAATTGACCGGGAAAACCTATATGGAAAGATCAACTTTCAACGAACCTGATGAAATACCCCCGTTTGTGGAACTTTTTTGAACTTTGAACTTTGAACTTTGAACTTTATTTCTTTCGACCCCTTCCGGAGTATGAGAAATATAACATATTTACAATATTGTACAACATAGAATGATTATAAAATGGCAGTTTTCATACACATGAGATGTATTATTACTACCTATACTTAAGAACAATATAAGAACAAGAAACAAAACAAAAGTATTTAAAGAGGTAACAGCATATCTTAGAAGATAAATTATCTACTAAACTTCTGTAATATCGCTTTAACAAACTTGGCAAGTTTACACAACAATTTCATGTCTTTAGTATTAAATAGCTGCAAAAGTGTATCTGGCCGGAATACGTCATGAATACTGTTGCTGTTCAAGAGACTCGTGTAAGCCAAAACCAAAGACTTTAAATAGTATCAAGACAGATTACTCTGACCTACTTCCGTAGTACATTTTGGAGGCATAATTTGCTGTGTTAAAAACAGACTCGGAAAAATACGTTCTCCATAGGTATAACACGTGAAAAGATGTCTCACTTTTTCTTGATATTTCATATCTTACTCTATATTTTTGAAGTCTGATTTTTGCACGAGAAAAAGGATGGATACTTCAAAAAACATTTCTTGAACCTTTTTTGTCAATAAATGCCGCTATGAATCCCTTGGATCATGCCTGCTTTTTGACAGAGTCATCTGCCATAGGGTTAATTAACACGTGAAAACATGGATTTTAAAAATGATTATAGTTCCTCTAGTATTACCTTGAATTTAGTGCAAATGTGGCTTACATGTAATTTGAGACTCTGAAAAAGGCTCAAAAGGTGCAAGGGACCCCACATAAATCCCCGGGAATATGCATGCTTTTGGCCTTCCATCTCCCATAGGTTAACACGCAAAAACGGGAATTTTTGAATGATTATAATTCCCGCAGAATTAAATCAAAAGCTTGAAAAATGTGCCTTGAATAAAATTTAAAGCTCTGAAAATGTATAATTAAGACTCAACTAGTTGAATAGACCCCGCATAAATCCCCGGGAATATGCATCCTTTTTACCCAAAAAAAGTCTCCCCTGCCATAGGTTTACACGCGAAAACAAGGAATTTTAGGATGATTATAATCCCCATAATTTTTATTTGAAAATATAAAAAACGTGATTTACATGAAATTTAAAGCTCTGAAAAGGTATAATTAAGACTTGATGAGTCCAGTAAACCCCCCATAAATCCCCGGGAATATGCATGCTTTTGACCAAAAACGTCTCGCCTGCATGCCATGACAGGTTAACACGCGAAAACAAGGAATTTTAGGGTGATTATAATTCCCTTTGTGGTCAAAATTTAACCACGATTGCGTGGTCATTTCTGCATAACTTGACCCCGCATACTAATGATCATTACCTTATAACCCCGTCAAAACGTACGGGGTCATTTCTTCCGACCACGCAACGTGGTCATTTCCCGTCGGACGGGGTTGATACTTCTGCCGGATGCGCGTGTACCATCCACGTTTCAAAGATTAAAAAAAAAAAGCTAATGTCAAGTAATATCATAACATAACATATTTTGTATATTTTGCTCACTATGACCTATAACCTATCGTATAGCATATCATATCATATCCCTATCATCCTACTTTAACCCTACTCCTATTATAGTCCTACATCCTATACATCCTGAAAGCCTTTACTTTATTATATAGGGACTGTATTGCAGTGCTTGCTAAAAGTGGTTAAAGATTTTAATTTAATTTTCTAATGTAGATTTTTAGATCTTAAACCTAATTACATGTTTGAATATGTACAACATAATAATTAGTATACATACACCTTTCATCACATTTCAAAGTGCAATCATTGCATAAAAACTTAAAAATCAAGTGTCATTTATATATATAAATTCTGGTTGTTTAGGGTTGCTCATGGGTATTCAGGATACATCATGAATATTCATGACAATGGCCCAACGTTTAACCAAGTAGAAGTCGGACCAATACTTTGCTGATGAATAAGCAATATTTCAAATGGTTAGTGATTAACCAGTGAAATTGGAACATTGTGACCAACATTTTTTTGGAAATAACCCATATGGTGTTGACCAATCGCATTGGTACATTTTTTGACCAGTCCTTTTTTAGAGTGCATTAAAATGACCAGTGCATTAAAATGACCAACTGGTCATTTTAATGCAGCGGGAGCATTATTGATCGAAAACAACCCCGAAACCTGGTCGAATAAATTCGACCACGCAATATGCGACCCCGCATTTTTAAGAGTGTAGTATTTATGTGAAATTATGACAAATGTGATTTACATGAAATTTAAAGCTCTGAAAGGGTATAATTGAGGCTCGATGAGTCCAATAAACCCCCCATAAATCCCCGGGAATATGCATGCTTTTGACCAAAAACGTCTCGCCTGCCAGGTTAACACGCGAAAACAAGGAATTTTAGGGTGATTATAATTCCCTTTGTTTTTCTTTGAAAATGTAAAAAATGTGATTTACATGAAATTTAAAGCTCTGATAAGGTATAATGAAGGCTTGGTGAGTCCACTAAACCCCCCATAAATCCCCGGGAATATGCATGCTTTTGGCCTTCCAGCTCCCATAGGTTAACACATGAAAACAGGGATTTTAAAATGATTTTAATTCCCCTAGTATTTATTTGAAATTATGACAAATGTGATTTACATGAAATTTAAAGTTCCGAAAGGGTATAATTGAGGCTCGATGAGTCCAATAAACTCCCCATAAATCCCCGGGAATATGCATGCTTTTGGCCTTCCAGCTCCCATTGGTTAACACATGAAAACAGGGGTTTTGAAATGATTTTAATTCCCCTAGTATTTATTTGAAATTCGGAAAAATGTGATTTACATGAAATTTAAAGCTCTGGGAGGGTATAATTGAGGCTCGATGAGTCAATAAACCCCGCACAAATCCCCGGGAAAATGCATGCTTTCGACCAAAAAAAATAATTTGCCATACTACACAAAATGTCATGCATTCCAATATTTGTTATCGATGACCTAATGTGGGCGTGTACCGATCACGTGAGTCGTGATATCCAATGACATCGTGCACTAGCAGACGACCATGTAGCAGACGTACGACCGCCCGAAAGCAAACCCAGCCTAGCCGGTGAGAAGAAAATCTCCCGCCCCCCCCCCCCCCCACTCAGTATTATTTAGGGTATACGCGTATGCTTGTTCCCTCCCTTTGAAAGCACCCCCCTATCTCAGGGCTGCCAAAATTTCTGAACCCCCCTATCGCGGGCTTTGCGCGGGCTTTTCCTGCCTTGGAGACCCCCCTAAATTCAGAACACTGCTTAATGTACCCCCTATCTCAGGTGAGCTCTCATTCCAACCCCATATCTCAGGACAGACACCAACCCCCCTCCCAAGTAAGCTGTCATTACAATACCTTGGAAGAGATGTTTTTTTATGTTCAAAATGGTATCTCAGAACTCAATGCAGTCATAAGAATGAGCTGAATGAGCTATCAAAACTAGCAGGAATTTCAGGAATTTCATCCTGGGATTTGATCAATTTTTCAAGATATTTCATAACCCCCCTTTTTTAATTTCTCAGGTGTCGAAGGGAGAGAGAGAGAGAGAGAGAGAGAGAGAGAAAGAAAAACACCACCTTTTTTTACAATTCACGGGCCGGATTGTGTCGCCCAAAAAGTACCCCTTTACCGGAGATTTTGGGAAGACGCATGCGGTCCCTTCGACCTCCGGGGGGGGGGGGGGGGGGGCCGGGAAAAATCTAACTAAATTCCAGTTCACTATTATATTTCTAATATACCAGATGCAAAATTCAATGTGTTAAACTCATAAATTCGTATAATCAATGTTCTATCACCACATTACGCCTAGCCTAATGGCTGATGTTCATGCAAGCAGCATGGAATAGCTGAGCGGAATAGGTGCAGAGCGGGGGTGGCACAATTTTTCTTCTCGCCAGCCCCCCGAAAGTCGCTCAGTGGAGGGGTGTGTATCAGATTTTGAATATATCATAAAGAAATGTGAGAAAATTACAATGCCCCGACCGGGATTCGAACCCGGGACCCTGGATTACATGACCAGTGCTCTACCAACCGGTCGGGGCATTGTAATTTTCTCACATTTCTTTTATTCAATTTACTTCAATCCTATCAATTATGATATTTAAATAACAGATTTTATGAGTCCAGTTTTCTTCCATAATTCTCTGACAAGCAAAAAAAGTTATCAGTTCCAAAAGAGGGATACAATTTTATTTAAAAGCCTCCTAAATCCGCCACTGATCCATGCCCGGACTGTCACGTCAGTTTGCGGGGTTTTTTTCTCGGAGGTTTAATAGAACGACATTGTTAGCCTCTTGGGCTTCCAAACTAAATTTGGTGCTCGATCCGGGTTTTTTCACAATTTATACAAGAGCCCGTATATGCCAACTTGGGTTTCAAGAAGGGGGCCGCGGCCGATTCGCCCCCTCTTGATCCGCCCCTGCTATTCTGTCATGGATGTGAAGAATATGATTGCATAGTGTTGGTGGTCCATCTTATTAAATTAAAAGATTGGGCGAAGCAATAAGAGATCATTTTTATTTTTTATTTTTTTTTAATTTTGTCCCAATTGCTTTATTTTTACTGTTTGTTTTTGTTGTTGTTTTTTTTTTTTGCTCAGTGATTTTGTTTTTAATCACGTAAATCACTTGTAATTGTTGTGATTTCTGTTGATTTCCTAATAAAAACAAATAAAAAAAATAAGAGATAATTATTTTTCCTCAATTCTATTGGAGTCATTTTTTACAGATCGGTTGTAAGAGAGAAAAGAGAGTATGAGAAAAATGAGAGGGGGAGGAGAGAGAGAGACAAAGAGAGCTGGGGCAAAAGTAATGGGATATTCCTACAAAGACAGAATAGGACTGGTAATAAATAAATTATATCATCAGCTGCTATATTGTTGGTTACTAGTTAATTCAATTCAAAACACGGAGGCCATCTCCCTTTTCGTACAATCGGTAAAGGCCCTATTGCGTTGGTGATGGCTTCGGAGCAAGCCCCTATACTGTTTTCTTCGCCTGTCGTCTCACATTAATTTCTACAGCAGAATATGACAAATAACTTACCGTAAGTTGGTTATATTGGTGGCGTATCCAGGAATGCAGGGAGAGGGGGGAGGCTCACGCCTGACGAACAAAAAAATCATCAGATGCATTCTATTTTGAATTTTAGGACAAGCAAGGAAAAAAATTATCACAGTTTTCAGATTCTTTCTGTGCGGGGGGGGGGGGGTACACATTTCCTTTCATTCGATGTGTAACTGAGATATGCCAGATTTGGTTTTGGCTGGCACATAGGGGCACGTACATTCCTGGAGATAATCTTGGATACGCCACTCTTAATGTAATCTTTATATTTGTATAAGGAATTGCTCGCACGCAATCTCATTTTATTAAAGCCTTTTCTGTCTTGAATTTTAAAAGAATAAGGCTAATAAAATTACATTGCAGGTCTACAATCCCTATAATTTCCATAAATCATATCAAATGAAATATTCTGATTTAATAGAAAAATAAAGATAGCACATTATTATTTTTAAATAACCTTTCTCGACATTCCCGTCAGATATCGCAGTGTTTGCTCATATAGAGCTTAATATCAGGGAACATGTTTGGACCCCCCCCCCCCATCATCACATAAATATTGATAGAAATTTCATAGCAAATAACTTTAACAAAAATACAAACATCTAGTCCGAGGCCACCCTCCCAACTCTCTCCCTCTCCTCCCTGGTGCAGTTAGAGTTGATTCCTATCTGTTTATGGACATAAGTTTGTATTTGAAGGGACAATATCAAGATTATGCCCTTTAGTTACGGCTTTACCAAAAGGCAAAAGCGCTGTCCAGAAAAAGAAGAAAAAATTAAAGAAAATAAAAAATACAAACATCTTGATTAAGACTATAACCTTTCCCTCTGGGCCGATCGATGTGTGTGACATGATATATACGCGTGCTTTATTTCGGCACTGAGCACTCTTCGTATTTAAACTCTTTGGCGCAACGCAGGCGCCGCGCCGGGGCCAAAGAGCGTCGTGGCGATAAAGAAAGTGGAATTTAGCAACGTTATCAAATTACTGTATGACTCAAAATATTCTGGAATTTTACCCGTATCTATGGTAATGTGGCGGATCATGGCATGCAAGTTGTGTTTTTCTACAATTTTATATAATATAGGCCTACATGTGTAACCGTAATTGTAACATAAACTTACCTGTTCTTCTCCGTACGCTGAGCGGAAGCCAAGACTTCTCTGTCCCCGCAGCTCCTGGGAAAAACCCATCGAGTGTCCGTACACTGATCTGGCTGCTTGGACAGACATCAAATAATGGACGCGGTTGAAGGAGAGTACGAAGTAAGCCCTTCTTTCCACGAACTGACAATTGAGGAACCTAAAAGGAAGCCATGGAGCTCTATTCAGTGGACAGAGTATGTACCATGTCTAGAAAGTAGAATCAATTTCAGTGCAACATGATTAACAATAACATTAACAATTGTTGAATAAGTCATGGCATAGTATTACTATTAGTAGTACCCTAGGCCCTAGAGGCCTACTACTACTACTAGTAGTAGGCCTAGTACTACTAGTACTACTAGTACTACTACTAGTACTACTACTTTACTCGTAGTAGTAAGTTACTGTAGTAGGCCCCTACCTAGTACTACTAGGCCTATTTCACATCAGCAAGCAATGGTCATATTGACCATTAGGATCATATACATGTGTGTATACTGGGTATTGGAGATACAGATGTAATTTTGTTTGAAATGGAGGTTTTTGTGGGCAAACTGATAAAAATAAAAAATATTACGTACGTACGTAATAATTACTACGTACGTACGTAATATTTTTTATTTTTTTACGTCGTCAGTTTGGCCCTTCCAGGTCTTCGTAGGAGATCGACGAACCGATCTCGCCGGTACTACTACGAGCGCTGAGGGCTCCCTTCATCATAATCGTGAAAAATACAAACTGGATGCTGACGGGACAGTCTCGATAGCAGTTATCGACAAAAAGGACCCAAAATTTCAGGAAACCCTCTTCAAAGGTCACAAAACAACCTGGTAAGTTTTAATCATCTATTATTCAACATAAGTATTTCCATTTAAGTAAACTGCAATATATGAGTTTCAATTAAATATAGCCAAAAATGCACAGTGATGCAGTTTAGGTATGGGATGTGTGTTGGCTGCGTTACTACACAGTCGGCAATGGCGTGTACCTATGAGTGGCCTATTTAGACTATAATAGTATAAGTATAACTATTTAGTAGTAGGCCTACTCTAAAGTTAGTTACCATGGTTACTGTACGTCACTGAAGTGTTTAAATTGATGAGTAATAATAATCCTTTGCCAACAATTTATTAAATATATTTTTATGATTCATACCAGTAACAGATAGATAGACCCTGCCTATGGCCCGAATTCACAAATGACAAAGGAGGTTTAAATCTCCGTAAGCATACTGAAATAGGCGTAAATATGTGCACATTGCCCATGCGTGCGCTCAAAGAAAATATATGATTCATTGGATTGGATTCCGTGCGCACGTACATTGTATGCTTAAAACCACCAGGAGGGGGTTTAAACCATGGTTTTAATAAACCAAACCTCCTTTGTGAATTCGAGCCTAGATGGCTAGAAGAGTCTACACAATTTTTTTTTCCTTACAGTGGAATTGTGGAGTGATCCCTTCAAGTTTTTGAGCCCCCCCCCCCCTTGATTTGGGTTGTAAATCATAAGATTTCTAAATACAGTAGTTTTCTTAAAATACCTCACAGAGTTTCGTTTCATTTCTTTCTACCCTTCCTACATATGAACAGGATTGTTATTATTGTTTGTGTGTGAAATTCTAAATTTTTCATAATTTGATACTATTCTGTAAAACATAGATATTGGTAATAACCATACTGTATTGCTCACTTACAGGAGAGAGAGAAAGATATGGATACTGGTCCTTTTCATAGGAACATCCTCAGCGTACACTTGCAGAACTGCCATGTCAGTAGTAGCTTTAAAAATGGCTCAGGAGTTTGGCTGGGACAAGGCCCAATTGGTAAGTTGATTACAGTAACTTTTAAATGAAGATACATGTAATCTATCTTATTGTTTATTTTTTCTCATATCTGCTCTTTGATTGTGATGATCATTTTATTTAGTGATAGCAATCAGAATAATGAATATAAGAATTAAATTAAGGGAAATCCAACATTAATGCCAAGTTGTTCTGAAAGAAAGAGGAGAAATCAGAGAAAGTTTGAATCATATCGGACATTCACAAGCAGTAAAAAAGATGAATTTTGGATTGTTTAAATCAGGTATATGTGTACATGTATGAGAATTTCAAATTGGCCAAATTGGTAATGTCACTGTGATGGAGTGGCAGACAACTCCCCCATTCGCTCCAACACACAAAATGACTAAAATATCAATTTTTTCAAAATGTATTATTCTGTAGGATCATTTTCTTTTTACGAGGATGTACAACAATATGCTATGTCATATATATTTTGAATACTGCCCCCAAGGAAAGAGCGCTTAGGAGAAAACCACTTACATGTATGGGAGAGTTGTCCTCCAATACTACATGTCACAGCCAACTCACCGAATTGCTAGTTAGAGATTCGGATAGATTTATAGTGATCTCATTTTTCAAACATTCATAACCACCTTTCTTATTCCTTATCCGATTTTTTAAAAAACTTTCACAGTCCTGTGTTCCATATTTTTCTGCTTTCATACAAATCATCTTATTATACTAAGGTCAGATTTTCCTTTAAAGGTCCCCTTTTATGGAATTACAAAGGAACTTCTTTTAATTTGTAAACAAATCTTTCGGCATATTACTCCCAGTGTTAAAGATCGTATGCTCGATCTGTAATGAAAAACACAAGTCAGAAAGAAGAGGATCTTGGGTATTTGATTCTAGTTCGTCGTGACTTGGCCGTGAACCAGAATAGCCTGGTGGTTAAGTCGCTGCCCGGCAAGCAGTAGATGACAGGTTCGAATCCCGCTGGTTCCAATTTTTTCTGACTTGTGTTTTTCATTACAGATCGAGCATACGATCTTTAACACTGGGAGTAATATGCCGAAAGATTTGTTTACAAATTAAAAATTCCTCCCCAGTCAAGCTTCTTCGCTTATGAACTTCTTTTAATAGACTTTTCTACTGTGAATCCAGATCTGTCAGTCATATTACCTGAATTCCATTCATTAATCTGTAACCTAGAAAATAAAAAAATAACTGGGAACGCCCCTAAAAATTTTGGAAAATCGGTCCAGCGAACGATGACGTCATGTGACGTCACCCACAGAACGCTCGACTCTACACAAGCTGGATCAGTATCGATGTGTGTGTGTTATGGCTATTGAGCTTCGTGTAGATCCCTTCGACTTCGTGCCATTTCAGCCCTTCATTTTAGCTTTTTAAAGACAAAATCCTACATCAACGATGGCATCATCTTCTTCAGCCAGGACACTTATTCAGGATCAGATATATCTGATTTGGAGCATCAAGTCCCAGAAGAAATTGAAGAGGAATTAGGGGCCCGGCCGAATACTAATATGTTTGAGCCAGACATGTCGGATTCTGGGCAAGATTCTGATGATGACAGAGACGTCCCTGATTTTAATAACGGAGAGGATATCAACGGGAGACTTGGGAATAACAATTGGTAATTATTTTTTGATAATAAATTACCGATTAAAGTTTAATTCACGCATATCCACGTATTATGAATCTTGTTTACGCTTGCAAATTGCCCGAGAGGCTGAGCTGATACTTCGCTGATCGAGGCAGTGAGCTCGATGTGCGCAGGGCCGGGGTACACGCCGCGCCGTTTGGTTGTTCGCCTGCTGACCCTGCATGGGCTTGCGCTTGGGCAGTTTTACTGGTGCATGGGGTGGTAGCGTTTGATTCTAGTAAATTCTAACATTGATATCCAGAAAACTCTTAGCTCTCCTGTTATCTTGTTTGTTTTCTTTGTGCTGCTACACTAAGTAAGTGTAGGTACCGTTATAGTTGACAATAGATATGATCTTCTTCTTCTTCTTCTTCTCCACCCAGGGTTTCATCCAGTGTGTCTGCATGGAGCGGTATGTGATGGAAACTGCTTACTATTTGTATTGACAGCAGTATGGCGGACAGGCAAGGCAGGATGCAACTGAAAATCAGTGAGTACACCATATATTTTGTTTTAATCCTTACTGCAGTATTCCTGTATTATATAAAGCAGTTTGGATGCAAAATGCCAATTTGGCTCCTTATGAAATAAATGTTACGATATTCTATAAAAGAAAATAATGTTTTAGCCTTAATGTAAATAGAGGAAGATTATTCTATTCGCAGTGTACATGTATTTTCTTGTCCTATGTGCAGATTAACGTTTGTTTCCTCTTTCCCCATCACAACATTTTACACTGCGGTGTTGACAACTAAATTATTAGCTAATCTTCTATTGTTTATTTGTGAAGTTCAAAGTAAAAGTTAGCTCACTATCATCTACATCATAGACTACACTGTGCATTGTTTTGAAGTTGTCTAATCATAGTTTCCTTTGTACTCTTAAAAAAAATCTTTTATAGGAAAGCCAGGCAGGGCAGGACGTGTTCCTCTCCCATCTTGTGCCGTGACAAGAATCCGTGCAGCATTTCCATCAAAACCATTGGCGGATCCAGGGGGCACAGCCGGCCTGGTCCCCCCCCCCCCCTTTTGGAAGAGAAGTATGATTTTTTTGTTGCTTGTCAGGGAATTATGGAGGGGAAACTGGACCCCAATAACCCCTTACTGACCGATTTTTGAAGGTTTGGCAAATTTCTTTCCCCCCCCCCCCCCTCACTGAGCGACTTTTCGAGAAGCTGGCGAGACCAGAAAAATACGGGTCTACCTTTTGACAAACTTTCATTTTTGTGCCCCCTCTTTTACTCAATCCTGGATCAGAACAGAACAGGGGCTTTGAAGAGGCGTAGACCTACATACAATTTTGCTGTTGATATCTTTTCCCCCACCTTGTCAAGATCTATGTTTACAAAAAAATAAATATTATATGTTTTACTTCCACCTTATTACTGAGATTTTTATTACTGTTCTAAGATAGATTTTCAAAGATATTTTTTTTAAATTGGAAATATTCCCTGCATTTTACCTCTTTAGGGTATTTTCTTTTCAAAGTTTACTGTATGTATATATATTTAATTTAAGCTATGCAACCATTATTCTCATATTTTTTTTTTACTGGGGCTTGGATATGACATGCACAAATCTCAACATTATGCAAAGGTGATAGTAGAATTGAACATTTTAAAAATATTTATGTATCAGAACTGTTGTTCCATCAGTGTAAACAATTACACAAAGTCATTATTTGAAAGAAAAAAATATTCAGTACTAATGACTGGCAAACATCTTTTATTTAATCGGGTCATTCATGTGATCATCATTATTGTTGCTTCACATCATATTTCTTTTCAAATTGACATTATTTTTTCTACAGATTTTTTTTTTCTTCTTTCATTTGATTTATTGTTGTATTTATTATGTACTTATATATGTTGGTCTAGTTGTTAACTTGATAACGCTTAGATAGCATATACACTAAAGGAAAAAAGAAACTTCTAAAAGTTCAAGAGATCACCAAATTAAATTCTCTGCATGGAAATGTACCAAATTTGGATATAATGTTGATTCAATGCATGGCTTTAAATGACAGTCAATAACAAAAAGTTTTCTTCAATGCCACAAAAGAAATGTGCACTGAAACAAAGGACTCTCTAATCCCAAAGTCACAAAGATAAACTGCAGTCTTGTACACCATATGCATGTCAATGAATGAAACAAAAGAATTTCAGAAGGGATTTGCACCCCTCGAGCAAGAGGATATTGATGTTCTGCCATGGTTCGCCCGTTCACCAGACCTTTCCCCAATTGAACATCTCTGGGAAGAGCTTGGTCGACGTGTGTCAAGGCGTGACAATCAACCCATCAATAGGGAGACGCTCATTGCAGCACTGCAAGAGGAATGGAACAATGTTCCCCAGGCTACCATCGCGAATCTGATCGGAAGCATGCGAAGACGGTGTACAGCTTGCCAGCAAGCTAGAGGTGGACATACTGGCTATTAATCTGTTTGGATATGAACTTGCAAATCCCTTTTGAAATTCTTTTGTTTCATTCATTGACATGCATATGGTGTACAAGGCTGCAGTTTGTCTTTGTGACTTGGGGATTAGAGAGTCCTTTGCTTCAGTGCACATTTCTTTTGTGGCATTGAAGAAAACTTTTTGTTATTGACTGTCATTTAAAGCCATGCATTGAATCAACATTATATCCAAATTTGGTACATTTCCATGCAGAGAATTTAATTTGGTGATCTCTTGAACTTTTATAAGTTTCTTTTTTCCTTTAGTGTACATTTATCATGTATATAACTGTTTATAAGAAATGTTAAAAATGCTAGTATGTCATTGTTCAGTCTGTCTTTTCATGATATTTAATTCCTATACATGGATATCAGTTTCCCTGAAAATTGGGTTTATTACATGAGGGTGTGCTACACTGTGACAATGTGGTAAAAATTTTATTGCTGTTTTTGCTTCAAGTATCAGAGGAAAAGAGGAGTCTAGGAGGCTTATTTTGAATATTCATTTTCACTGTCAGAAATAAAATTGGAATTGGGTAACTGAGTTCACATCTAAGTATTTGCCCAGAGCATTTTTTGTAATTGATGTTGTAAAGATGCATGTATCTCAGTCAAGAATGATAACTCTATTGTTAATGGCATATGAGGTCTGTTATTTTTTATGGCATTTGTTGTTTAATTTGTTAATGAACACACTTTGAAAGCTAATCAGTTTTGTTTGTTTTGTTTTGTTATGTTTTTTTTGGGGGGGGGGGGTGGGCATTCTCCTATTGAATTTTTGATGTTCAATTGTAAGACAATCATTTCCTGGATACAACATCTATATCTACATTTCTCCAGAAGTAATAATATATTTCAAATCAATTGAATATTTTTGTCATCTCTGGAAGAGCTCAAACACATTTACTATGCAAGGCTTGTCGTGAATGAAACTAACAATTGAAAAGAAAGGTGTGAGTGCGTGAATGAGATCAAAACCAACAATTGGCAGAATGGAAAAAGAAAAAAAAAAGAGAGATAAAAAGTTGAGAGGAGATGTGTGTAATTGGAGAATATTGGGCAAAAAGAAGGAGAAAGGGAGACAGAAAGCACAAGAGAAGAAATAGTGAAAAAGAGAGGGAATCACTGGGGGAAAAAGGGAGATAAAAAAGTTGAGGGAAGATGTGTGAAAGTGGAGAATTTTGGGCATAAAGAGGGAGAAATGGAGGGAAAGCACAAGGGAAGAAATAGAGAGAGAGGGAATCATTGGGGGAAAAAGGAAGAGATAAAAAAGTTGAGGGAAGATGTGTGAAAGTGGAGAATTTTGGGCATAAAGGTTGAGAATTTTGGGCATAAAGAGGGAGAAATGGAGGGAAAGCACAAGGGGAGAAATAGAGAGAGAGGGAATCATTGGGGGAAAAGAGAGATAAAAAGTTGAGGGAAGATGTGTGTAAGTGGAGAATTTTGGGCATAAAGGTGGAGAAAGGGAGGGAAAGCACAAGAGAAGAAATGGTGAAAGAGAGAGAGGGAATCATTGGAAAACAGATTTTCTGTCAAATGAACTACATGTATAAGGTAGAGAAGTAGGAATCAACCTGTAACTGTGATGTATACCCCTTTTTCCTGCCGAAGGGGGGGGGGGGGGGGGGGGTTTCAGGTTGAAAATTGCCGTTACATTTTCACTACATTCAGGGTGGTAACAAAAATCAATATTAAATATACGGTGGAAACTTAGTATAACGAGGTCCTTGGGACTACTAAAATTACCTGGTTAAATCCAGAATCTCGTTATATCAGTTTAAAAAAAAAAGAATATTGAGACCAAAATATTGCCTTGTTATATCAGGAATATTGTTGTATCAGACCTCTTTATAGTTTCCACTCTACCATGATAAACATTTTTATAACACTATTTATGGAGAAAGATCTTTTTATTCATCAAGAACAACAAAAAAAATCATTTTCAATAGTAAAGACCAATTGAGAGAGGTGCTTGTGAGGTAAAGCTCAGAGTCGCCAAATTTCATATTATTGATACATGTATGATCAAACTTGTTTCAGGGATGGCCTCTTCTTGATGCCATACGCAGCCCCGTGCTATCGACGAAGTCCTCCGCACAAAAGTGCTCGGAGCACACAACACTGTGCTCACTCGGCCCCTTCCAATGGGCGCGAGTTAATTTTACTTTTGCGGTCCATTTCCTTCTTATATTTGGGTCTTTAGGGAATAAATGTAGACTGACACCCTCCTTTGTGGTGTTACTGCAACCTGCAACAACGCAGCGTTGCGGCATACTTCGCTTTAGAGGTGGTTTTCGAGGTGGTATACACAACAGCAAGTTAGTTTGCACATGTAATACATAGGCAATATTGTAAACAAGCATCGGCAATGTCGGTTTGTGACGTCACACGTCAATCATGCTCGCGGAACGAGAATTCGGGGTTTAAAAGGGGGCGGAGCTTAGCAGACTGTTTTGGACATGAATACCTGGGGGAAATATTATTTAAAAAATATTTTGATACGTATTTATTGCAAACGGATGTGATTTTTCAATTTAGATGAGATGCATGTACAAAATACCAAGAATTATAATTTCATAAAAGGGGACCTTTAATAATAATAATAATAATAATAATAATAATAAATAATAAATATAACTTCCCTATGCGCTTCCAAAGGTTTAGATATTATTACCCTGGCTTTAGGCTCCGGCGGCCGTAATCAGCGCACAATGCATTTTGAGGAATAAATCCTGCCACGTATCCATTTAACACCTGGGTGGAGAGTGCCAAAAGACGTGAGTGGCCGGGCTGAGATTCGAACCCTCAACCCTTGGACTGAGAGTCAAGTGAATGAACCACTGTACCACAACACCTCCACAAAAAGCACTTTAACCCCTACCATGCCGTAGGCGGCAAATCCCGCCCAAATATTGGAGTGTTGAACATCTTGTTTAGGCTCAGAATGGCTTGAAGATTTTTCCTCATTCAGAAACCGGTGCCTTCAATATAATGTTTTTTCCTATGGAATATATCTTTGCCCAGTTTGCTCAAGAAAAAACTAGTTGAAAATTAGTATCTGACTCGTGAAAGTTCATTTTTGACAATTGCTCAAAATCAGGTGGCATGGAAGGGGTTAAGAACAATAAGGCCTTCAAAAAGAATTTTGCAGATTCCCACATTAGAGATTGGCTGTATTCTCTAGTGAATAAGAAATCTTAATCATTTGTTTTTTCTTTCTCTCTTTCATTTCTCTCTCTCTTTTTACCGAATTGTGAACAGCATGTTACAGTGTATATTCTTAAAAAATACTGTCTATTTCGACCTGCAATATGAATTATTTTTTTTTTGTTTACATGATCATAGTATTGAAAGATTGATCAATTTCTACCACCATCGGATGAGAAGCTTATACAGGAATTTGTTTTTATTAATGATCTGCAGGCAGTAGCTGGTGGTTTCTTTCTTTATTTTCCACTTCTTCTGTTATTGTAATTTATATTTTGTATTCTCTGTTATTGTTATATTGTATTCGTAGAAATGAAATAAAAATCCATTGCAAAATCTTAAAAAAGAATTTTATGAGTACTCGGTGTCAGAGATCAACTTCCTGGGGCCGTATTCTGAAAACTATGTTATCTTTTAAGTTAAGGAAAACTATGTTAATTGTCATAACAAACTGAATTGAGCGCAATAAACACTAATCATTGGTGCTTTGATGTCTTTTTTAAAACTATATGCGAGCACAGCCATCTTTGCGCAATCATTAACCAATGACTGATTTTGATTTGTTATGACAATTAACATTGTTTTACAAACATAAAAGATAACTTCGTTTTCAGAATGCCACCCCTGATCTGCATATGAGAGAATATTTTAGTCACATGCATAGTTAAGAACCCACTGCACTTTTTGTAGACAAGTAGGGGGAACCCCAATGGGACCTGACTTACTAGTTGTATGACATGCAAAGAAAAAAGAGCCAACCACCAGGCAAGAGAGGGGTGTGGAAGGGGATTGTCATCTTCCTTATGAGGTGCCTTATACATGTACATGTATTTCCTCATTTCTTTCTCTCCTTTTGTCTTTCCATTTTTTTAAAATTTTTTTTTGTGATTTTGATTTTTTTTGGGGGGTGGGGGGCACTGTACATGTAGCTACACTTCTTATTTTAGTTATAATAAAATGCCTTTCTTTAATATAATATAATTGGTTGTTTATAATTTTTTTGCCTTTTTCACACTTTTCATCTTTGTCAAATCACATGTTTTCTTTGCCAGGGCTTACTTCTCGGTTGCTTCTTCTGGGGCTACCCCATCCTCCAGATCCCAGGAGGGGGTCTGAGTGATCGTGTAGGCGGTGATAAGGTCATCGCTGTTTGTGCTCTATGCTGGTCTACACTGACGCTGGTCACGCCCCTTGTGCCTTATGCATTCTCATCCAACAAGGCCGCACTTACTGCTATGATTATCGTAAGGTTTCTACAAGGTCTAACTCAGAGTGAGTACTGGATATTCATTCACATTTCTTTTTCATAAATACGTTATGGCCCAAATTTATAAAGGAGACTGTTTAAACCATGGGTAAAGTTTAAACCTCCATATTTATGCGTAAATAAGCGCACATGGCCCATGCGCGCGCTGAAAGAAAATATATAATTCAGTTGGATTCTGTGCGCACGTAGGCTTAAAAACCCCAGGAGGGGGTTTAAACCATGGTTTAAAATAAACCTCCTTTGTTAATTTGGGCCTAAATGTATAGTAGATGTACAATTTTGTACATTTCTGTTTGTATGATAATATGAAGAAGTAGAAATGGTAATAGTGCACTGGAGCCCTACATGTATCAGCTTCTATTGATGCAAGATGCAAAAGAAAAAGCATATTTAATTGGTGTTTTTTTTTGGGGGGGGTGGAGGTGGATGGAGGCACAATACTGAAAAATCCCTGAGAAGCATTTTTCAGGTGCCTCAGTGCTCTAAAATTTGCAAGAACTGAGTGTGAGAGGGTGGGGGGGGGGGGGGGGGAGAACTTAAGAAATGCAAGTTTGCACTTTGTTTTAAAGCGCCCATTGGCTGGTTGTGCCCCTTCACCCTCCATCCCCACATATCTGCCACGGCCTACAGGAACCAACAGGTTAAGCTGTTATGCAACTTTCTTTGCACCGAAGAAAAGATTTTGTGGTAGTTTCGAGTCTTTGAATTGAATTTAATTGAATGGTTTATTTGAATGAAAAACGACGGCTCCAAACATTCACATTTGCAGTTAGAAGGCTGCATGGCTGAGAATAAATTACTGTTTTTATTCATGATCGAAAAAGATTATATTGAGGGATACATCGCCATAGATTTACAAAATTATAAAAGTTATTTTGTCACTGAGTATGGGAAAATATAAATACATGTACATACTTGTACAAGTAGCTTTGGTAATGAAATGGAACAATTAAAAAAATTACCACTGATTGAATTTATAAGAAATTGTACAAAGAGAACAATAATTTTAAAAAGTAATACTGTAGTTCCAATGAAATCCAACAACATTATCACCCAAAATTAATAAGTATATGTCAGACAATGTTAATTGGCCATGTCCACCAAACTTCACTCACTGACAACCAGTATTAAGGGATCCCAAGAAACAATGAATTTGGTTAAAGGGAAGGTTGAGTTCTGGGAAAGGTAAAAAATAATTTGTGAGCTTTCTCATTTTTTTAATGTCAGTTTGGAAGAACATCATAGAAGAAATGTCCCCTGATAAGGATTGCTCTTCTAATGCCCTCACATTCAATATATATCACAAGAAACGGCTGAAAGGTTTGGGCCAAACATTTTGGTGTACATGTAGTCCCATATGCACATTTCTGTGTGCAATGCATACTGTGACTCTCAGCAGGATTGAGTCAATTTCTTATCATTTTGGTGATTCCAAGACATTACAGCATACACCAATTCTTATGTGCTGTATAATCAAACTTTTTTTCCAATTGCTTTGAGACGCTTTCTTTGAGACACTTTCTTTCACAATTCAATCCAGAACTCAACTTTATCTTTAAATATAAAGTTGAGTTCTTGTCCTACGTTTACACCTGTGAAAGAAACTGTTTCAAAGCAATGGGAAAAGTTTCATGTCTACAGTACACAAGAAATAGTGTACATGAACACTGAGGTTTCGAAATTATTAAAATGGCAATATATTGACGCAATCTCGCTGAAAAGCACATGTACCGCATACAGAAATGGGTATATGGGACATGCAGCATGAATGTTCGGCCCGAACACTTCAGCTTTTTGTCGTCCTATTTCGAATATGAGGGTGTTTTAAGAGAAATTCTTTTCAGGGGACATTTCTACTATGATGAAGGTGGTGGTGCTGGAGGCATTATTTTTTGGTTGTCCGTCCGTCCGTCCGTCCCGCTTTATCGTTCTCGCGATAACTCAAGAACCACATGAGGTATGAACTTCAAACTTGGTGCTAGTATGTATCACCATAGGAAGACGATCTGATTAGATTTTGGGGTATGTAGGACAAAGGTCAAAGGTCAAAGGTCAATTTCTGAAATTGCAGGTGTTAGACTTGTGAACGCGATATCTCAAGAACCATTTGATCCATTAACTTCAAACTTGGAACTAGTATGCATCACCATAGTGAGACAATTTGATTAGATTTTTGTTGTTCATGTAGGTCATAGAGGTCATTATACAGGTGTATGTGAAATTAATGTTTTTTTTACCTTTGTTATCACCATATCTCAACTATTTTGTATTCATGACTAGGAGGAGATAAAGTGATCAGACCTTTTGGGTTATAAGGTGTAAGGTCGAATTTCAAAGAGGTCGATTAACATACATGTATTTAGAGGCTTTTTATTCTGGTTATCACAATATTTCAAGCCATCAACTGAATTTAGGCGAAGGCATATACATGTAGGAGACGGAGAAAGAATGAGAAAGCTCACAAATAATTATTGTTCTTCACCTTTCCCAGAACTCAACCTTCTCTTTAACCCTGTCAGGACAAAGTCAACAACACTATGTACAAAGTGAATAGCATTTTAGTCTTGTGGTAACGAGAGGGTTAAAGGAGACTCATTAGTGTAAGTTATTGAGGCCTGACCTGCAACAACCATTTCCAATTCATTTTCCGCATAAACAACAGTTGAGCAATTTGGGAATGAGTTATTGTTAGAGTCTGACCAGCTCTTAATTCTTTCTTCCAATGCAACACTTTGATTTCTAGTACTGAACGGGCTAAGGGAATTTGAAATACATGTAGTCAGTTTGACATTGTGATTTTAAATGCTGCCCTCTGTTGTCAGGTCCTCACTACCCCTCCATGAGTAGTCTTGTAGCAGCCAAGGTACCTGTCATCAGGAAAGGAAATGCTATAGCAACACTGTTCGCTGCCACAGGCTTTGGGTAAGATACAAGCTCATATCATGATGTCATAAAAGGAAATATATACAGGAATTATGTACTGTATATAACATAGCAATCTTTTTCTCTCCCACATGGTTTGGCTGAAAAAAATGGCTCAAGTCGAAATTATCCTAAAATTAGAAATCACTCTGCACAGTCTGCTTCATTTCTTCAGACGCATTAGTGTCTTCTTTCCCCCTCCATAAACTTTGCATGCGACTGTGTGCATGCATGTACTGAATGAGTGGTTTCCTATTCCATGATACAGCTCTCAAGTCAAATACATTTGACATGCTTCAGGTCAAGCAATCAAAGGTAATAGCTCCTTGACTCATTCCATTGTTCCTCTCTAGAGTTTTACATGTTTGTGCATTCCCAAGTCAAGCATCCAATTTGTGCATTTTAGTTGACTGGTTGCTTGGTACATGTACATCCTGGCAAGCACTGATGTGTATTTTCCTTGATCCTGCTTTATGGTGACTTTTTATGATTTATCTGTCACCGATGAACTTCGCCTGTTACAGTGGATTTATTCAAATAATGATATCTCACACTCACAGATTGAATTGTTTCTCAACTTACAATTCACAAATAAGCATTCATTTTTTTGATGACTTTCAATGAGGGAAAAAAAATGGAATTCAGAAAGGAAGACCAGAGCGCGTTGATAGAGAGAGTGGTGACACGCGCATAATAAGCCTACGCGTACGCGGTCTTTTTTTAAAACGTGGCGGATCATGGAGCTCCCAATAGTTTCCTTTCACGTACATTCTCTATGAGAGGGAACTTTTTGAAGCTCCATGAAATGACTGACCAATCAGAAGCGACCTCCAGTGTCAGGACTCTCTATATTTAAAGCTCTGAGGAAGACAGTGTACTGCCCTCTTTTGATTTTCAGATTTAATTGAAGAAAACTAATCATTAATATGATCTTAGACCAACTAGATATGCCAAGAAAAACATTTTCACCAAATTATCCCCTCCTTGCCATGGGCGGCGAATCTAGCCTGAGCAGCCATAGAACTGTGTTGTTGAACACTGTGTCTGGACTATGAAAGGCTACATTTTCGTTGTTTGAGCGTAATCTGATCTGGTCGATGTGTTATTAAGTGTTTTTAGGTCTCTTAAAATTTAGCATGGGTTGTTTCAAGATATTTCAACTCAAAGTTTGGTGTCTAATATTTGCTTAAGCAGTTGATGGGACAGAAGGGACTAGTGACCATGACCAACACTATGTACATGCATGTAATATCTTTAAAATTTAATCTCTTACAGGACTTTGGTAAATGGTTTCCTTGGGTCAATCCTACTGGAGCAGTATGGCTGGCACTACGTGTTCTACCTGTTTGGTACACTTGGGATCATCTGGTCATTAGGCCTAGTCCAGTTCTCTAGGTATGCCAGGAGAAAAGATGCAGTGAAGCTAGAAGCCCAGCGCAGCGAGGACATTGAACCATTAGTGAAGAATGGTGCCACAGGAACGGAAGAGGAAAGAACAGTGAAGCCATTCTCGTGTAGGACTTTGATTACCAAAATACCTTTTTGGTGAGTTGGTGTGGACTCTATATTCAGTGATGTAACCTTGCACGGTGCACACCGACGTTGGTGACCATAAAATAGTTAAACCTGAAGAACAGTTGAAGTGGTTACAGTTAAACGAGCTACTTTCATGACCATAAACTTGTGTGAATTGTGAAAATCAGCTAATTTCATAGAAACATAATTTCGCAAATTGTTATAATTCAATTTATACAATTCAAAATGATTGTATTCATCATTTTGCTGCATGAAACTTTCATCAATCTTGACGTCTCGCAGGATTTGGGAAAGTTGCATGCAAGCAATATTTTTTCAACTTTTACAGTCCAAGGTTTAAATGGGAGACAACTGCCAGGGATGTAAGTGGGTAGCAAAAAAAATCCGGAAAATATTTGACGAGCGCAGTGATTCAGTCAAGTGTAGGTGTCCGAACGTAATCGCTCAAGAATACTCCGTTCGCATCCTTCTCCTCTGTCCATTTCCAATTCCACTTATTCTTGATTCCTATGTCGATTTTCGCTATATTTGCAGTCCTGTCCACTTCCATTTTGATTTTTTATTCCAATAAGAGGCAAAAGAAAATCAGGAAACGAAGTTGAAACGCTATCACAAAGTCGTAAACTTCCAAGTATCTGTGCAGCTGCGTGATATGCATGCGATACGCGACGTCGACAGTACACATACAGCGCAATATCGCTGTGCACGTGTGCTAGCGCTAGCTTCGCAATCCGGTCGTCCTGACAATGCATTCCAGAACGTATAGTCTCATACATCAGTCCACTTTTCCTGTCGCCGCACGTTCAAAATACAAAATCATTATCTGGATGTTACACGAATTTTAGTAAAGCGCATGGTTTTACAGTCCATAGCACTTGTCCACACATACTCGTTACCAGGATTTTTATACAAAATTTGTGCTGTGCGTACGAGAACCACTTCACGCTATATTAACATACTTCGTATGAAACGGCCCGTACAAGACTATATTTCATTTGCGAGATTTTTTTCCGCCACTAGGTTAATGCACACGAAAGTACGATAATGCCTTCAACACATAACATGTCACAGAAAAAACCCGGAAATGTTTCTTAAATTTAAAAATCCGGAATTCCGGAAAAATCCGGAGTCTAACATCCCAGAACTGCTAATTTGCATTATAATGTTTGAGAGTAGTAATCCGTAAACAAGGGATTTCACAATACTTCAGAATGAAATGTTTATGTGGTCATTTTATTTGGAGGCTGTATATAATGTGTTTGCCTTTATACCAAAACTCTTTTTTTCTAATTTTCACTTTTCATTATTCACTTCAAACAGGGCTATGCTGTTATCTCACCAATGTGTAGACTTTGTCTTCTTTATATCATTGTCATGGTTACCAACATACTTCACTGAGACGTTCCCAAACGAAAAGGTAAGGAGGGTTCAGGATGTGTTCTGATCTTCAAGTTAATTAAACATAATATTTATCCATTAACAGTGTTAAATAGTACCTGTATGATCCAGTTCAATCCCTTGATGAAACCACTGCTTCATTATAGAACCATCATGCCCCACCCCCCGTCGAATGTTTCTAATTCCTTTTCAATGAAGGTGCATACATGTATATCTCAGTTTTATTATGGGTTAATAGTCTCACACGTCGCTGTTTTGTTATTAAATTGGGGAGTGTATTTCAACTTGCAATACCTCTTCATAGAATCGACATATAAAGCTCACCTTTTGAATATGTGACCCGCCGCCTCAAAACCTACAATAAGTCGCACGGACCACAACATAGCAAACAGCCCAAAATAGTAAATTTGCTTGGATCAGTCGATTTTCTTTTTTTGATAGAAATGGGTATTTTCTTTATCATTCTATCATGTCTCAAGTTTGTGAGTCGTAATTCGACTTAGAAATATGTTTTGGGGGAATTTTAAAATGACTCCTTTTGTTCACCTGTCGAGCTAATGGATGTTTGGAGAGCTTTAATTTGTAATACTTTCATTCAATGCCAAATTACTACTTTACCTCTAAAGGTATTAAATTGATTTTTGGAGTGAGTAATGAATAGGTCCTCCTGGAGGAGCTTGCCTAATCAGATAATCCCTTCATACTGGTTGCTATGGCCGTTTGAATACCCAGTTTTACTTGGGCGCGTATAGAGAGCAAAGGTTTAGCACTCTTTTGTTCCGAACTTAAAGGGAAATTAACCTCAGCGTATGAATTAGCTTATTTTGAATGGTGTAGTATATGCCTCTTATTTGATACATGCAATTTCATGTAAAAACACAGGATATAGATATAAATCACTATTTTCCAGCCAAGTTATCGTCTGCTAGCAATAATAAGGGGGCTGCCATTACTTTATGTGTACACGAACATATTTTTCATCCCAAGTAAAATTTCCTTCATCGTTAACTTGTAATTGATTTTTAGAGGACAAATATATATTAGATAAAGTCACATATTCTGAAATGTAAGTTTAGTTTTATATATTTTTTAAAAGGTCTTAATTTGTTCATAAAAAATATACTTCATAAAAAATATACGTCAAGGACGGAGAATTGACGTCAAGGACGGAGACAATCGTAACAATACCAAAACAAAGCGAGGAATCTGCTTTACAGGATGGCTATTAGAACTCATGGGTCGTCAATTATCTAGGCCCATGGCCAATAACAATCGTAATACAATCAGAACAAAGCGACGTATCTGTTGTAAAGGTAGGCTATTATCAATGCATATGGTACCTAATGATCCGTGTCATGCACAAAATGGCAGCCTCCATGGAAAGACGTAGCAGACAATAGGTGCATCTAGAATATCACGTGGGGTTACTTGTCCTTTAAATGGCCATTTTCTCTGAATAGGAGTTATTGATTGCTGGCTACATGCTGATTCTAAATGTGATATTTAAAGGTGTTATCATTGAGTAAACTAGGCAAGTGATATACCGTTGGAAAGCTGAGAATCTCTACTTTCAGAGAATGTATAAAACAAAAAATATAATTTTGGCGACTTATTGTAGGTTTTGAGGCGTCGGGTCACATATAGTATAGCCACATGGAACCCCTAATATATATATTGTTTTATTGTCCACATCAGGAAACTCGTCTTGTTTACATGCATTATACAACTGAAGATATACATACAGGTAATAATCAACAAAAATACAGATAGATACATAATAATATACATGTAGAGCATAATATTATGAGAGTTCTTATGAATATTGTTATCATTCGCTAATATTCTTCTTCTTTTCCTTCTTCTTTTGTTATTGTTTCTTATTATTATTTACAAATTCATCTTCAATAACATCATTAACATAATTACTCATGTTCCCATATCTACATGTATATTCATTGACATAAGTTGTATTATCATTCATCATCATTATTATAAATATTTATTTATCAATGGTAATTATCATTCATTTTTTTTTTAAATTCATCACATTAAGAGTTATATATTTAAATCCAATCTACATGTATATTCATCCAAATCCAATAATATACGGAGCAAAATATTTGTTGGTGATTGGTACAGTATTCTTCCATTTTGATTCCCAGGGTTGGGTGTTCAATGTTCTACCTTGGGTAGTGGCTACGTTCGCATCTGTTGCATCAGGTTGGATTGGGGAATGGATGTTACAACATAAATTCTCTATTACGGTCACCAGGAAAATTATAATGGTAAGTACATGTACATTATTCACAATAATGGAAGGGTCTCCAAGAGGAAACAAGAAGAAAGTTTATTTGAGAATGTAGGTGCAGATTTTTTGATCAAAATTATAACAAATTAGGAAATGAATGAATCTGTATTTACACAAGTACATGTATCCAGTATTATTACAACTATTATTGTTATTTTTGTTTTTTATATCTTTATTATTCTATTATTATTATTATTATTGTTCTTACTATTATCATTATACGCTTATCTGCGACTTAAGGCAAATCCTAACAATACAAATTCAACATTAAGGCGAAAGCAACCGCGCGTTAAGGCGGATGAGAACAATAGGTTGAGATAAAAGAATTTGCCCTAACGTCGCAATAAGAGTAATTATTATTATTATTATCATTACATTATTTTCTACATCAGGGGGGATCCTATCAATGCGGTTTATTCCGTAGAAATTTGATGTTAAGGCGAAAGTGACTGTGTGTTAAGACGAATGATAACAATACGCTGAGATAAAAGGATTCCCCCTAACGTCGGTATAAGAGTTATTATTACTATTATTATTGTTATTGTTTATTATTATTATTATTATTATTGCTGTTATTATTATTGTGATTTTAATTAATACATATTATTACCAGTATCTATTTTTACTCTTTTCAAACTCTTTTTTTACACAGGCAATAACTTTCATAGGTCTATCCATCCCATGCTTCATTGTAGCTGAGACCCATAGCTACGCGGTGGCTCTAACATGTATGGTATTAGTAGTTGGATGTCAAGCTTTCTCTAATGGAGGCGTCAGTGTCAATGCTATCGACATAGCACCTGACCATGGAGGGTTGGTCCACGGTGAGTGCCATTCAACCCATGCTCCGGCGACCATTTACCACTTACCGAATTCTAAACTCTGGATCATACACTAAACCTAAACCTAACCCTAAACCTAACCCTAAACCTAACCTTAAGCCCAATTGCGACCCTAAGGCCCGAACTCACAAAGGAGGTTTACACCTAAACCATGGTTTAAACCTCTGTATAAAGTGTACTGAAATAGGCATAAATAAGCGCACATTGCCCATGCACGTGCTCAAAGAAAATAAATGATTGGATCGGATTCTGTGCGTACGTACGATTAAAAACCCCAAGAGGGGGTTTAAATCATGGTTTAAACCAAACCTCCTTTTCTGAATTTGGGCCTAAAGGGCTGGCCAGACTTGTTCGATAACGATAACATGATTTTTCATTAAAGGTACACCCTAGAACTGCTCTACTTTAACAGGCTCGAGCATACTCTCACATACGCACAATAATTATACCAATGATATAGTACCTTTAACTCTTTGCCCTGTGCATTATGAAACCCAAGGGTGCTGAATTATTTTCAAAGGTGATGTGACCAACCAGTACTCAGATGCATGGGTATTTTTACCCTGTGATAACGACGACCGGAAACGCAATGCAGCGAAAGCAATGTGCATTAAGAATGCATCGGTGCACAGGATTACAGCGTGCGTGCGATCATGCAATTGAATAGGCACTATTTCTTTTGTTCGTGTGGAGTGTCGACTGTAGTCAACAGAAGCGAGCCCGTGCTGGTTACAGGAGTCAACAGTAGAGGGAAAATGATTAACTAAAAATCTTGTTATCGTTATCGGACAAATTTGACGAGCCCTTAACCCTAATCCTAATCCTACATGTATATCTTTGACGAAGTACAGCTTGGAGCAATTGTCCCCAGAGCTTATGTCGGTACACCGCCATTGAATGTTTTCTGTATGCCTTTTATACATGTGTATGTAGAATAATATGACGATGAATAGGAGCAAAGATCCTTTTTAGAGTCACAAAATGATGACCCTTTGCTGAAAAACAAATCGAATTGGGAAAATCTTTAGTTTTTTAAGTGTACATTTCACCTAAAAATATAATTTGTGTACAGCTAGAATGTATAATGTTAACCTCAAAACACTTAGTATGCATTACCAACTAGGGAGTAAGAAGAAAATAAAGGAAAGCATAAAAACCTTTCTCGAGGAACCACGTAAAGGTGCGTCAATTTGTCTACTCGCGAGTTTCTGTAATGTTTATATAGAGAGTGTTTAAACTTACACTATCTCTTTATAGCATTAACATTTGAAGCTTATACTTTGAATTTTGTATGCGGACATGGGACCCTTAACATGCAGAGCAAAATAAAGTAAAGGTAATCATGACATACCTGGTGGGTGTTTCACAAAGAGTAAGTGTGACTTAAAGTCATGCGTAAGTGCCATTGCACATACGGTATTAAACACGTCATCTCATTGGTAGATTATCCAATATCGCGCGTTCCCTGAGCATGATCTGACCAATGCGGTGATGTGTCATATACCGCACGCAACAAGGAATTTAAGTGCGACTTTAAGTCAAATTTGACTCTTTGTGAAACAACCCCCGTGTTGTATTTATAGTGAAATAAAGTCAGTTCAATCTTATGTTTTTCCTCTGCCAGGTATGAGCAATGGTCTAGCTAGCGTTCAGGGCTTTGTAGGAACCTATCTTGTTGGGATCATCCTTCATAACACAGGCAAGTGGAGTATTGTCTTTCAGATGGGCGGTGGTATTGCTCTGGTTGGTCTCATAATCTTCACATTCTTTGGAAGCGGTGAACCTGTGATATGATCATTCCTTACCTCTATGCCCAGCAGAAAGGTGGGAACCTTTTTGGGGGGTTGCAGTTTTGTTTATGTTTTCTTAGGGTTTTTTTAGTATAGAATACACATAAGTTTTGGAGATACAATTTGGACAATGTAGTGACTGAAATACATTGTGTAGAAGAAGAAAAAGGAAGGTGAGAATTTAAAGGTACTTCATCCGTTTTGCAGACTTATACAAAATTCTGCGAAACTTTGCACAGGTGTAGTAGATATCCTGTACATACTGCCTATGAAATTTCAAGGTCACAACTTCTATAACTCCTTTGTAAGAAATGAAAATTTTGCTTTTGTCGCAGAGGGATACCTATTCAGTAATCAGCGCAGTTACTAGTACATGTACTAGTAACTGTCAAAAAATAATTTTTTAAATGATGCAATTTTTTATCAAGTCAAAAGTAAGCAAGTGTTACCAAATAGTTGTTATTATTTAGTTAAAAGCAAATTATAATCCTTTTCACATCTGCACAATTTTTCACACATACTCATTATTATACAACTTCAAAATTTAGGGCTGCAAAGGGATGAAGTACAGTGTATTTCTAGCATTGTGCATCATATGCTGGGTGTCAATCTAAACACCCTTCTGTCATGTGCACAGCTACTGTGTGAACGTGTGTGTGTGTGTTACAAAATTTGTTCACAACCTTTCTTCCCCCTTTTTTTTAACATTGTCTGACATAGATTTTTCACACGTTACGTACGTACACATATGGCGTTATTTTAATGAGCATTTATGTGAGCTTGGCAAACTGCAGTAATTCGAGCTATACTTAATCAATATTTGTGTCTAACTAGTACACTCTAAATTTATATTTTGTTGCCAGTTCAAGGCCTTGGTCTCTATCAAAGTCAGTGTGACTGTGAAAGATGTTGACATAATTTTTCATATGAAAGGAAATTATGAAGTAGTGTACTCTGTTTGGAAGACACTGCTAGATGTTTATAAGTGTGTTTGAGTGTGGCGGCATGTGTGTGTGTGTGTGTGTATGTTAATCTAATGCCAAACTGAAATGTGTATTTTAACCTGTTGGAGAGGGGAAACCCAATCCTGTTTTATATTTAATGCACAAATGCACACCGAACTGAAATTGACTGAAAGTATACCAATTCAATGACTGCCTATTGAGAAATAGAGGACTCTGTCAATGTATATTTTTCCTATATTTATTGGAATAATTACCATAATGATATTTTTCTGTTATCAGGATAAATTCTTGTTTTTCAGTTGCTTCTTTTGACAATGATATGCCTTCGAGATAAGGATACTATTGATGCTGAATACAGTCGAACCTCGTTTTAAAGAACACCTTTGGTCCCGACAAGGAGTTTGTTATAACGAGGTTCCACTGTACTAGATTTTTAAAATTTTAAAACAAAACAATTATTGGAATGGTAAACACATTTCATGTTGTTTCCCTTTTTAATGTTCTTGTATTCTATTTCATTTCTTCTTAATCATCACACATTCCTAGTCTCAGGACAGTCATGATAACATATTTTCTTTCTGCCATGTCCTGTATGAGCCACATTTTTGTCATTTCTTATTTCGTCTGGTTGCAGCTAGAAGAGTGTTAGCTCGGCTTATTTCGAACCATCGTGTGATCACGTTCACGTCAACGCCGTCATGTTACACGACCTTTCGTGAATACTAAGCTCTAAATTCACGAAAGGTAGGGTGCAACGTTTGTGAAATACCCCCTCTTATTTACGAAGTGACGAGTTTGAGACGTGAGTATTCGTAGATTTCCAACACTTTCTTATAAGCACTTTGCCAATAAGAGGGGGTATTTCACGAATGTTACACCCTACCCTTCGTGAATTTAGGGCTTTGTATTCACGAAAGGTCGTGTAACATGACGACGTGACCTGAACGTGATCACACTATGGTTCGAAGTAAGCCATTAACTCTGTACCAAAGATGTGATATAATGCTCTTCTGGCTCCAGACGATATATGGATGTATACAAGCCTTAACTTATGTTTGTATTTGCATTAGAAATTTAGATTAAAAATCAGTATTGTCGGTTGACATGGTAGCACAATGCAATGTGGCATATACTTCAATTAAAGAGAAGCTGTCTAGATGTACATATACTTCCAAATTTCATGAGGATCACCTTTTATTGTATCCGCCGGCAGAATGCCGGAGGATACTTTGGATTCAGCAGCGTTCCACCACTGCTGCCGCCTTGCTTGATAACTGCCACATTCATGGACGGATTTCTTTCAAATTTTGTATGGAGTTATATCTTGGAAATCTAGAACCCTATAGATTTTGGTGATGCTGCCGTCATCTATGCTTTGAATTCATATTTGGGCACTCACATTATATGACAACATTGAAATGGTTCGTTTTTGTAGTGTATCTTAATCTCAGAGTATCTGTATCTTAGACTAACAAGATATTAAATTTATACAGATATATGGATTGCACAACTTCTGAAAGTTTAATCTAAAAAAAAAATCCTCTTCACTTCCTCGTGATTCTTGTTTTGTGTTTAAAAACACCACTGCCAAGAAATATGTTAGCTTTGTGTATAGAAACCATTCCCAATGTCATGCATGTATGCAAACACTCTCCAAACTGAAAGTGAAGATTAATCACCAATGTGGTATAAGAGAGGCTCTTAAAATTCATCTATGTCAAATAACCATATAATACATTGTATTCCTGGACTTGAGGGGCCTTGATTAGAGATAAATCAGAATTATTACAATTTGCATCACTTCGAAACACTTGAATAATACTGTGTCACCGAAATACAAATATATATATATATAAATATGTAATATGAAAGTTCTGCGTCAGTGTGTAAACAATAGATATCGAAGAAAGAGTAAATACTCAGGAGTCAAATAAACAAATAAAAACACTGCAGGAGCCAAAGATTTGGACTGATGTCATACAAGTATATAGTGCATGATTTTGTACTTCATATGTAACACTTATGTAAAAAAATATTTTATTTTATTTGTGTTTAGAACACAGAAATAAAATAATAATAAACAATATACAGTGTATATACATGTACATGTAAATATAGTGGAAACTCACTATAAAGAGGACCTTAGGACCATGAAAATTACCTTGTTATATCAGGAATATCCTTATATCAGGGTTAAAAAAAAAAAACCTAAAGAACATAAAGGCCTTGGACCAGCAAAATGACCATGTTATATTAGAAATCTTGTTATATCAGGGTGAAAAAAAAACAACCCAAAAGAACTGGGACCAGCAAAATTACCTTGTTATATCAGGAATCTCCTTATAGCAGGGTTTTAAAAAAACCCAAAGGAACATAAAGACCTTGGACCAGCAAAATTACCTTGTTATAACAGGAATCTTGTTATATAAGAGCTCTTGACATAACGAGTTTCCACTGTATAGGACCAAGGAGTTATCACAGAACGTAACTCCTTGATAGGACTTAAATAATTCTTGAGTAAAACTTGTTTGGTTATATTATGGTTTGAAGACGCGTGCTCTGGCGACAGTTGCTCATTGCTCAATATCCTGCACCAACTAATTTGTTTTCTTCAACCCTGGACCAAACACTATAAACCTAAGCCTAAACCATAACCTTAAACCCCTAACCCTAAACCATAACCTTAAACCTAACCCTAAACCTAACCTTAAACCTAACCCTAAACCTAACCCTAAACCATAACCATAAACCTAACCCTAAACCTAACCTTAAACCTAACCCTAAACCTAACCTTAAACCTAACCCTAAACCTAACCTTAAACCTAACCCTAAACCTAACCTTAAACCTAACCCTAAACCTAACCTTAAACCTAACCTTAAACCAAACCCTAAACCTAACCTTAAACTTAACTCTAAACGTAACCCTAAACCATAACCTTAAACCTAACCCTAAACCTCACCTTAAAGATCACATTACAAGAAAATCACAAATATGGCAATTAATGTATCACTAGAAACTGGGAAGCTTACAGATGGCAATCGTATAAGTTTTATGTCAACTGCGTATCTGATGATTATAAAAACAACATAAATAAAAGCTCTTCTAAGCATCTGGAATATCCGAGGATTCGCCAGAAATATAGCGATGTTTTGATGTCGTCACACAAGGGATCGATCCTGCTTAAGCAGACGACGTCCTATAATGAATGAACGTAATTGCAATGCAATTATTTATCAAATTATAAAGAGTTTGGTATATTTAAACATGACCTTATTTCACACCATTCTAAAAGGGAAAGTGAAACTGATTCTGATAACTAAAACCGTTTGATTGTAAATACACAGGAGAAGGGTCAATGATCAATGAAATAAACCCCATTTTCAAATTGAAAATAGCACGGATGGTATTCGTTCCCTCTTGAAACGCCGAACATGCCCCGGTGCAAGCAGCTGAAAATACAATGGCGTCTTATTTTGTTTACAAGAGACTGATTCCTTTATTTTTTAACGCTGCATTTTTCATCAAAATAATACCATACACGAAGTTAAGAGTGAGGCAACAGACTAACATTAAGACTGACGCTAGTCAAGTAAGAGAAATAAGTGAAGAGGAGATGACAAAACAGGCACTGAAAAATGTGTAAGATGTTATGGGACATCGTCTGCTTAGACAGGACTGGCCCCTGGTGTGTCGTCACACATCTCAGCAGCGTTCGAGGAGCTCTTCAGCTGCTATATCGGGGGCTGTATTTTACCGTTTTATAATTGATAATAATCATTACTTCAAATGTTTCCAAGCGTTGAATTTGGATAACCTTGTTTAATTTATGCCATATATGCAATATAAAGTATTAAGCCAATATTTACTTTGATGGAATTTTCTTGTAATGTGATCTTTAAACCAAACCCTAAACCTAACCTTAAACCTAACCCTAAACCATAACCCTAAACCTAACCCTAAACCTAACCTTAAGCCAAACCCTAAACCATAACCTTAAACCTAACCTTAAACCTAACCCTAAACCCAATTATAACCCTAACCTTAAACATATATCTATGACGAAATAAACCCCAGAGCAATTGTCGCCGGAGCAAATGTCTCAGTTCCTATGTTATATAGTGCAATTATGAATTAATAATACATTTCTACCTAATGAAATCACATAGTTTGGAATAGAAACCAAGATGCTATTATTCACTAGGAGACTTTGGTTTTCAGCTGACGATTGGTTTTTCACGATTGGTTTCCAGCTGATTGGTTTTTCAGCTGACGACAAGGAGAAACCAGGAAATGAATATGCCAATTTATCCTGTCAATATTTTTTGTTTTACTTTTTCGTTGTTTATTAAACAACTCTTCTATAATAAACACTTTTAAATTGACTTTGATCAACAAGCGATAAACATGTTTCAATCTTGTATAAATAAACGGTATATTATTAGAAAATTGGCATATTCATTTCCTGGTTTCTCCTTGTCGTCAGCTGAAAAACCAATCAGCTGACGACAAGGAGAAACAAGGAAATGAATATGCCAATTTGTCCTGTCAATATTTTTTTAATCCCGGCGATATGTCTTCCGAGTTATAAAAAGAACTTGATATGAATATTCTCTTTTACTGCATGTACGTGTCCATCAAGCACGCTGAATTTGAAAAAAAAATGGGTCAGTCTTTCAAACCGAATTTGATTTACATGTACTTCAGAATTTGCAGGGATTACAAAAAAATTATTATTTCATAGAATTGCATTTTTATCACTAGAATAATCGTTTGAATAATTGGATATTGTATTTAAAAAGGAGTGAATTTGATATCAAATTTATATTTTTTGTATTATCATCTGATCCAAGCGTAGAAGGTGCCTATATGAAAGAAACGCTAATAATATACCGTTTATTTATACAAGATTGAAACATGTTTATCGCTTGTTGATCAAAGTCAAAAGTATTTAATAAACAACAAAAAGTAACTCCCCCCTTAATCAAAATGGCATAACTTTTCAACGAAAAGGTTTGAGCAAAACAACTTGGCAGGAGTGTTCCTACACTTATTGACTAACTTTTCTGTGAAAATGAGATTGATCCATTGAGTCATGCATGAGTGAGCAAACACTCATGCACAGGGTAAGAATATTCTTGCCAAGTTATTTTGCTTACAACCCTTTCATTAAGAAGTTACGCCAATTTGATATAAGGATGAAGTTACTTTCTTGGTTGTGCTTACATGTATTATGCACTTGACCATTTTATTGTGGTTTTTATCTGTTATAATTTGCAATAATTAACTATTTCGACATCTTTGCTTATAATTATATGGTGTGTCATGTATAAGTGCCTTTGCTGACTGTGTGTACTTGTAGTTTTGTGTCTCAGCAGACACTTTAGCCGAAAGTGGAAGTATATACATTATGAGAGATATCATTATTAAATAACTATTATTATACTTGTTAATTCTGCGTGGGGATTTTTGAGAGCCAAATGAGGAATCAATCTGTCGAGATGACTTCATTTCTGTCTCAATTCGGTAGGAAGTGGGGACATTCAGAAGAAGAAAGTTTATATTTTCTGATCAGCTTAATGTGATAAAATGTCCATGAATGTTTTCATGTACTCATTATAGAGGGTGTCGGGTGGAACTGTGTTATTATTCTACCGCTTTGCCTTCTACTTTTTTTTAAACGTAATTTTTTATTCTCATGTAATCTTGTGACGGAAATGCTGCTTCTAGGAAAATCTTTTTTTCCACTAGAGAACTGAAAATACCTCTGAGAATGCCTCTGGGATAGTTGGTGAATGTATTTTTCTGCAATTTTCACAGGGTATATACTTGGTATATTACATAATGAATTTCATTCCATTTACGTAGTTTATAAAGAATCTGACGATATGGTTAGAATATACTTCATTGAAGTTACTATGAACGTTACATTGAGAATAATGTCAAGCAATAAAGATTATTTACTGCTGGATATTAGAGATATCAACCATGCGTGTGAATTATAGTTTTATGTAACCTTAATATCCGAGAAATGTTTGTTGGTGATTGTTTAATGTGGGATGTAGGAATGGAATGATTATAAATTATAATACATGTACTTCTGAAGTTTTTAAATACATAAGTCATATGTTGTTTACGGAAAGCAAAGGGCGACGCAACAAAGGTTAACTTGAGAGAGTGAGTCAGAAAGAGAGGGGGTGGGGGGGGGGGGGGGGGGGGGGGGAGAGAAAGGCAGAAGAAAGGAAAGTTCGAACCAAAAGGTATATGATATGATATATTATTTAACCATATAATGAAGTACATGCACGATATACAAAATCAGTTGGCAAATTATAAGAGACAAGAAGTGAGAGAACTAGAAAATGAAAGAGGTTATACATGTATAATATTTTAATTGAGTGGAAGAGGGGGGGGGGGGGGGGGGGGGATGAGGGATGAGACAGAGAAGACCAGAAATACTGAAGCCCTCAGAAGATGAGAATAGTGTACCTAGAACTTGATCTGGACAATGCAGAGAGGTATAGTGCAGGGACCGTGGAACCCAATTTTTTCAGTAAACACGTGCAAACGTATGGCAGTGCAAAAATGTGGTTATACCCCGCCCCCATTAAGCCCCTCCACTTTCCAAGGCGTTCCGTGGCCCCTGTAGTGGACGAGGTGTCCGCTCGCTATTCATAAGGACCGTTATTCATACAAAACCGCTATTCATTTTAACACACATTATGAACAGCTGTCCTTATAAATAGTTATGAATAGTGGTCCTTATGAATGGATGTTCTTACGAAGAGCCAGGTAATTTGTCTATATGGTTTGCTCGCTATTTAGAAGGACCGCTGTTCATACAAAACCGCTTTTCATTTAGTCACGAGTTATGGATAGCGGTCCTTATAAATAGCGGTCCTTATGGCAAGCGAGGTTACCCCGATGACGAAGGAGTCAAGCAGTGGCATATCTTCGAATAATGAAATCCAACGTGACTGTTCGTTCCTAGATTATTGAGAGTGGGCAGGCAGGCAATATGCCATCACGTGATTCTGACAGTTCAATTGATATCAGATGATACACGTCACGTGATTTGCCATAAATACAAGCCAATGGAGCTAGGTTTCGTTGAGTTTGTAGAAATAAGTACATGTATTTGTCTTTTCAAATGTGGTATCGAAACAATCAGTACAGAATGCCTACAGTGGATGTAGTTGTCCAAAAAATAATTGTGACGGAATGAAAACGGTTCACTTACATTAATATTATCGATCTCTACACCAAAGATCAATTGTGTGTGTTACTATATGTGTGTGTGTGGGGGGGGGGGGGGGGGGTTAAGGGGTGTGTAGTAGTGGTATTTGATAATGACATTGAAGATATACCTGATCCCAATCAGTTATGACTCTATGTACAGTGCGTCCCAGAATAAAAGTTAACAGTTCGGAAATACCAATAATTATTGACAAGTCTGAATTTTGCACCCTTTCACAAAAGTGGTTTTAGATCACTCAATCGTATTAACTAGTCAGATTTTATAGGTATTATTGCAAAAGAGGGACCCTAAACTATCTACAAGAATTAAAAATTATTGAAAATATTCAAAAATATTTATTTGGGGAGACTTTTTCAACTGGTAGCTTTTTTTTTTTTTTCTTTTTTTTTTTGGGGGGGGGGGGGGGGCTCAGTGTATATCCACACGGTGAAAATATACCTGATCCCAATCAGTTATGACTCTATATCCACACAGTGGAAATATACCTGATCCAAATCGGTTATGACTTTATACCCACATTAAAAAGATACCTGATCCAAATCAGTTAAGACGGGGTCATACTAATACTATTAACCAACATGATTGGTGCCTGTGACTTATCCGTTTTTCGGCACATCAGAATATCCTTGACAGCGCGACGGAATGATGGAAGGCACACAGAATAGATGATAGGGTTGGGTGTGGCTGCGTTGAGGAATGCAGTGGTTAGACAGATGCGGTAGATGTTACTTCTCCTGTATTTATTGGGAAGGAACCCTGTGTTGTAGAGTAAGGTCCCCACCTGATCGGGCGCCCATAGCACCATGAACGACGTACAGATAAAGATGAACATGATGGATAAACGCCTCCAACGCAACATCATCTTGGTAGACCGCTGGCTTGAGGAACAACCTCGTCGGACCGACTCCCGTCAGAGAACATAAACTGCCCGTATGCTTGTGTATGTGATAATGATGACCGGGCAAAGGAACTCAAATACGAACAGAAGAACAGTGTAGATTCTCCTGCAGTGCTCTGGCGGATAATCCAAGTCACATCTGCCGCAGTCGTCAACAGTAAACAGGTAGATCTGAGGAAATCGAATGACTAGCGGAAAGATCCAAATGGCTGCGATCACAAACCTGACAGGCTTGTTTTGCACCAAGGTCCTGTATGTAAATGGGTATACAATCGCTAAAAATCGTTCAATCGCGATTGTTGTAAGCGTATAACCAGAAGCCCTGAAGGAAATCCATAAGAAATACCTTGATTCGATAGTGTGGCAATAAAGCTTCCCTACCACGTTGTTCGGGATGTTCTCAAACTTCGGTATCGGCGCCAGGAATATTGCTGTAAGAATGTCCGCAGTAGCAAGGCAAATGGTTAGTCGGTTGTCGATTTTGCTTCCCCAAACCGAGCATTCTTTAATGGGTGTAGATGACAAATGTGTTTCCTACGAGTTCAAAAGAGGATAAGAAAACATTTTAATACCATCAAGCAATTCGAAAGGTTTTCTAATCACGCTCCACGTTTCCTCCGTCGTGACGTTTGTACAGTTCGCCATTTCATTATCATCATTTAAACAAATTTCGTTAGAAAGATGAAATTTTCGGAATAAATCTATAGAGTCTAGTCACAAAGCTAGGTTTTTTTTGAGAATGCAGATTTCTTTCCAGGCACTACCAAATTAGCAACTTCCAGTTTGTCGTCTTCCTAAGTTCATGGGGTTCGATACTGAGTAAGTTATAAAGACAAAGGATCGTGGGAAAAGCACTAATAAAAATTATAAAAATCGACCACTGTACTAGCCTTTTGACAAGGCCCTCGTGACGTGGCTATTTTTCTCGGCAAGTAAGCTAGTAGTGGCTGCATAACAAGACTAGCCGCCCAGCCTGGTGAATGCGCGATCGAGCGACGTGAGTCGCGAGGGCCTTTTGGAACCTGGCCTGTATTTCGTATGCTATCCTTTGTTCCTAGCGAGGATCTGCTACCTTATAGGTAGGAGCCAATCAGCGAATGTATCTTCGCATGACGTCAGCCTTCATCTCGAGCTAGCTCGCTCGGCACCCGGCACATGGAAAGCAAGCCCCGCAGATACCGTTGTGATTGGTCGACCCAATCAGCGAACGTATCTTCGCATGACGTCAGCATAAATTTGGTATGCAAATTCGCCTTCATCTCGAGCTAGCTCGCTCGGCACCCGGCACATGGAAAGCAAGCCCCGCAGATACCATTGTGATTGGTCGATAATCCTCGGTAGGCGTGTTACCATACGAATGTCAACTCGTGAATAATTCATATCGGACGATGGAAACCCAGGTTCCAAAAGGCCTCGCGACTGAAGTCGCTCGATCGCGCGTTCACCCGGGCCGTGTTGATTCTTTTCGTCGACGGCTAGTCTCATCTCAGGCACAGCATGACGAGGAAAATAGCCAAGTCACGAGGCCTTGTCAAAAGGCTACCACTGTACTTGATATGCTATCAATAGCAAATTGATCGTGGTAAAAGCACGAATAAAAATTATAAAAAGCAACCACTGTACTTGATATGCTATAAAAAGCAAAATTGATCTTTAAAGACGTACTCGTGTTTGGCACATGACATGACACTCCCGTTACTCTCACAATCTCTTTCTTTCTCTCTCTCTCTCTCTCTCTCCCTCTCTCCCCTCTCCTCTCTCCCCTCTCCTCTTTCCCACCTTTTCTTCTCTTTCTGCTTTCTTTCTCTCCCTCTCTTTTCCTAACTATTCACCATCTCTGTATCTCTCCTTATCTTCCCATATGTCTGTTTCTCTCCCTCTCTCTGAGTCTCTCACCTTCCTTTATCACTATCTCTTTCCGTGTATTTCCCCCATCATCTTTTCCTATAGGCCTTTATCTATTTGTGGTTCTCTCTCTCTCTCTCTCTCTCTCTCTCCATTTCTTACGGTTTTCTTTTTATAACATGATCGTTCATGATTGACCATCTTGAAATCTACTTTCTACTTGAGAGTCTGATAATTGCGGCTCTGTTTTTCATGAGCACTCAAAATACTAAATCAAAACTGAAAATATTCTGCTTTGTGATAATCACTGAAAGGAGATATTGTAATAAAATGAAATATTTATTTGTGAGCTATTATACTGAATTGCTCACAGGGTCACTGGAACAGAAGTGTCGGATCAGTTTTCAAAACATGTTCCTCAAAAAATAAAAGAAATATTTAAAAGGTCTATCAGTTCTTGATTTAGTTATATCATACAGGGGGGTGTTTCACAAAGAGTTAAGTTTGACTTAAAGTCATGCGTACTGGGTACCGAGTGCCAATGCGTACACGGTATTTCACGCGTTATCTCATTGGTAGATTAACCAATAGCGCGCGTCCCCTGAGCATGATCTGACCAATGCGGTGATGTGTTAAATACTACATGCAACTAGGAATTTAACTGCGACTGTAAGTCAAACTTAACTCTTTGTGAAACACCCCCCCCCCCCCCCCCCCCCCCCCCCCCCTCCGCCCCAGGAAATATAAATAAAACATAATTTTATATACTTCGCATTGATCCCACAATGAAAAATATGCAGGCATTGCAGGTTATTCATATCTCTTCTGATTATCAGCCGTTCGAAAGGTCCAATCCTAAAAGTCAGACAAAACTTCGGGAAAACGGAGCTCAGGTATTAAATACGCCGAAAACAGAGTGTGACGCATGATTATATAGAGCTCTCATCGGTCAATGCGAGGCAGTTAGGGGCATTTTGCAAAGTCAACTTGCTGTTGATTTTTATTTATTTGTTTTATTTATATTTTTATTGAGTAATGCTCAACTATCTTCAAAATAATATATCATCATGTAAACAACATTTCAACTTTGCAAGATATTCACCATACCTTTTGTACACACTGCCTCGCATTGTACGATGAGGGCTCTATATCCATCGTGCATTATACGGTGTACATGTGCTTGGTTTTCAGAAGTTATGTCTGACTGCCTACAATCTCAGAGGATAACTGACAATGATCAACTTCACACAAAGAAAGTTTACACGCGCCATGCAGATTATTTTATCCTTATTTATTATATACACAATGTAACTAGAATACCAAACAGCAAAGGGAAATTAAATTAAGTTCTGAAACTATTATAGCATTTCATAATCTTGCGACATTATTTCAACTACTTAAAATTTCTGATGCAATATTTACAAATAATTATCAAGAAACAGTGATTCTCAGTTTATGATATAGGTCCTACTATACTTTCAAAGACATGTTTTGCTACTAAAAGTATTACATTTGAAGAGACATTTTAATAATATCAACCACTTGTGAAGTCATATAGTCTGAGGACTGAATAGATGATTAGTAGACTTACTACACAATCGAAGAATGGCTTTATTAATGTTATTCTCCTCCATGCTTCATGATATATTTTGTAATTTGTGCATGTAGTTTGTGCAGTACATTTCATATTCACACGCTAACTTTATACAATCATCTGATCATAAAGGTTTACGACACTGTATATGATATCATACAGTAGTGATTGTATGATATTATACAATACTTAATACAAACATTATGGTGACGTATTGCCATTCCAGAAGAAAGGGGGAAAAATGAAAAAATAACATGCTTAAAGCTAACGAATTACTAATTTACAAATCAGTTTCACAAAAGTTTTGAGAGTTCTATCTCTATATCAATGCAAGTTATACAGACTGCTTAATTTAAAGATCAATAACAATTCATCTCTCATTCATTTATCATTGCTTATGTTTATATTCTGAAAAAGAAGCGTTGGGGCACACATAGAAAAATAAAGTTATACTTCCATAAATGTGGGATTTGTCATGAAAAAGAAGGAGGCACATGCATCCAGCGCCTTCGCGGGATCCCCAAATGAAAAGGGTGTCATGCTTTAAAAATGATTTGCAAGCTGACATGTTTCATCGCCAGAAGATTAGTATTGTTTCACATGAAGTGAATGACAAACTTTCTATATGGTACACACTATCGCACTTTCACATCCAGGTACAGATTTTGTCAATTTTTTTATAAGAAATTCATTTTTCTTCCATTTCTTTTGGTTTATTTTTGGTATTACATATTTGAGATAATTGTACTGTCTTCTTTTAGACAGTGATTTACAACTTCACCAACTCATTGTCAGGCAGAAGTTGGTGTCATGCTGCTGGTGGTGGTCATATGTCCACCATGATTGGTGTCTGTGGTTTATCCATGCCTCGACCCATCAGAAGATCCTTGACAGCACGTCGAAAGGTTGGAAGGCATACAGAGTAGATGATGGGATTGGCAATTACCGCATTCAGATACGAGATCGTCACAAAAACGTCGAAGACCTCCTTGGAGGTGTATGCCCTTGGGATTACCCGTAGGCGGTAGAGGAAGATGCCAAGTTGATCGGGAGTCCATAGAACCATGAATGAAGCGCAGACAAAGATAAACATTATCGTGAAACGACGTCGCATCGACTGAAGCTGAGTTGACTGCTGTCTTGCAGAAGGATTACCTTTGTCACCATGGTCAAACCTGCCTCGTCTGAGTACAGTTATTATCCTGGCAGATGTGTAAGTCATTATTATCAGCGGGAAAAGGTACTCTGTCAAGAACAGAAATGTGTTGTAGACTGCTACACCGTTGGTCGATGGAAATCGTGTGACACATCTACCACATTCACTTACCACACGGAAATACATTCTCGGGAATCGAATGATCATGGGACAGAGCCATATTGCAGAAATGGCGTATTTGACGTAGTGGCCATGGGCCCAAACCTTGTAGGTGAATGGGTGTACGACTGCCAAGAACCGTTCAATTGCGATTGTAGTCAATGTGTAGACAGAAGCCCGGAAAGACATCCATAACAGGTACCTTGAATTAATGACATGACAGTAGAACTTTCCTGCAGCGTTGTTTGGAATGTTCACAATCGTAGGAATAGGCACCAGGAAAATGGCGGTGAGTAAATCTGCTGTGGCTAGGCAGATAATGAGACGGCTAGTGGATGTTGCTCTTCCAACTCGTGCTTCGCTCAGTGTAAATTGAATGTAAATGACGAGAGAATTACCAATTATTCCAATAAGAATAAAAATACAGTCAAAAATACGAAACCGTTCGAATGGTGTAACGTACCAGTTTCCCGCACTCTCCAAATCAGTAGACCTACAGTCTGTATAATTCTCCATTTAAAATGAAAATAATAAATGAGCTACGTGTAAAAATACAGCATTCAGCAACGGATGCACTGCCAAATTGGCAATAGTGCCTGGTATTTATACTGTGTTAGATTCGGAGTTCGTTTCGTAAAGAAAAAACCAATATAACACACTTAATACAATGGCCAATAAAAACTAAAGCAAATGTCATTGAGGAAAGTAAGTTGCTGTTGTTTTTGTTGGTTCAAGGCTGATTAATGATAGAGACTGTGTAATCATATGTAATTTTCTACATATATTAGCATAACACTGAACACCTTCGATTATACTCGAATGATATATTGCATTCTAGTTTATATCTGTCTTTTAAAAATGCCTTTTCGTAGTCCTCAATGCATTATTTATGCTGACTTTCCGCTTCCTCTCGAAAAATAGTTCGTGTTTTCTCTGTTCGAAAAGCTTTGACGATAGCGTGTAGGGGTTGGGCACTGGAGAACATTATATTTCACGAGGCAAAATGCCCTTTTATTCGGTCATGTTGTCTCTAGATCATTCTATATTGCTTATAAGGTATGGAATGTTCCATTTAAGAGTAACATGTAGTGACAGGGATCAGGATTTTGTCTAGCGGTAACTCCTACAAACTGACTCTGATCGGACCCACGTTCGAATCTCAGTCACGTCTTTCGGATGGTGACGTTAAAGGTCGGTCCCAGACGTAAATAATCATAATTTCTTAAAGCAGATATTTCTCCATCTATTAAGTAATCAAATACAAACATTGCATACAATAATGATACAAATCAGAATTGATACAAATAAAGTGTGACAACTGAATTACAAACAGAATATATATACATGTACTTTGTGCAGTACATTTCATATTCACACGCTAACTTTATACAATCATAAAGATTTATGTCACTGTATATATAGTCGTTGTATATCCAATATTGCTTAAACTGTTCGGTGATATCATTCCGGTTATACAATCAAATGTAATATGATGGCAATAATACTTAATATATACAAACATTATGGTCGACGTGTTGCCATTCCAGGAGAAAGAAAAAAAATGCGAAAAATATCATGCTTTAAAGCTAACGAATTACTAATTCACAAATCAGTTTCACAAAAGTTTTGAGAGTTCTATCTCTTTATCAATGCAAGTTATACAGACTGCTTTTATTTAAAGATCAATAACAATTCATCTCTCATTCATTGATCATTGCTTATTATTATATTCTGAAAAGAAGGGGTGGGGGCGCACATGGAAAATGTTATTTTATTTATTTTATTTTTATTTTATTTCACGTTTTATTTAATCAGGGTAGTCCTTTCAGTCTCGGGGAATGCTTTACAAAGGAGCCCTGAGATAAAAATCAGTATACATAACACAACATTTATATACAATTAATACAAACGTAACAAAAAAAAAATACGAGACTCAAAACAGAAACACATTTGTAGCAAAAAAAAATGCACAAGTTTGTAAATGAGTGATTCCAACCCCCCCCCCCCCCCCCCCCCCATCCCGCCTAACGCAGTGCCCAGGTGTAACTTATACGACGTACTTCTGATTAGAATTTTCTGAGGGTATTACAACAATGAAGAGTAATTGGAAGGCTGTTATAGAGTTTACTACCACAATAGGAAATTGATCTTTTCATGTATTCCGTTCTTGGAGTGGGAACAAATAAAGGACTGCGGGTTGCATAACGGGTTGTATAGTTAACAGGTCTGCATTGTATCAAGGTATCTAGGTAACGATGAGCTAATTCATGGAGAATTTTGAATACAACTACCGATTGTTGATACTGGATTCTTTGTTTAACTGATTGCCAATTTAAAGTGCTTAAAAGATAACTTGCCGGTGTGAGTAAATCTCTAAATGTCTAGAACCATTCGAGCGTATTTGTTTTGCAATCGTTGAATACGCATAATATTTGTTTGTGCACAACCACCCCATACTGTACAAGAAAAATCATAAGCGAATAAAACAAATCTCTCATTATTTTTTGTTAGGTAATACTTAACTCTACGTATACAGCTAATTGCTTGTGACATCTTTTTAGCAACATGATCAACATGGCCAGTCCAATTGAGACTTCCGTCCAGCACAACATCAAGATGTTTTGAATTCATTAACTAGCTCAAGTGTATCATTTTTGTATGATATTGATAACTTTTTACCCTTTATTTTACGGTTAGAGCCAAACAACATAACTTTCGTCTTTTCCGAATTTAAAACAAATCATTACATTGAAGCCATTTATTAAATAAACTTATACTTCCATGATGTGGGATTGGTCATGAAAAAGAAGGAGGCACCTGCATCCTGCGCCTTCGCGGGCCGGATCCCCAAATGAAAATCCATTCATTCATTCATTCATTCCTTTATTCATTTCATTTTCATAAAATACAATCAAAGCAAATAAACATATAATCATACAGCAAAATAAAGAAGTAATATAAAGTAACTAACATCATTCGCAATGTATAAAGAATGTTTCACTTTACAATATATATAAAATGAAATAGGAGAACTTTTTTAAAAGCCAGTGGTGCTTTGTAAAGGGTGTCATGCTTAAAAAATGATTTGCAAGCTGACATGTTTCGTCGCTAGAAGATTAGTATTGTTTCACATGAAGTGAATGACTAGAATACAACATGATTAAATTTGGACTTTAATTACAAATTCCCTTTCTCTTTCATCTCTATAATCCTGATAAATGCTCTTTAAAATTTACAGAGTAACAAAATATATTTTGCGATTCCGGTACTCAAGTCTATCCGGGGTTAAGGAATTTCAGCGTACAATTTATGTAAAGCGCATAGTACATTCGTTTCTATACATTTCTATATTACAAATTATCAATTACCCTTTTCTTTTAGCTAGCTTCAGCAGATATGTTTTTCTTCCTACACCTGGGTCGAGAGAGTCACACGTGTATAAAAATTATGTATTTCCAAAGACCAAAGTGCGGAGGCTGGGTTTGAATCTATTACCAACCGTTACACAGAAGACGGTGTCATACTTGTACTGGTAATGTCCATCATCTGCATTTGGGACCTTTCCATGCCTCGACATTTCAAAATCTCTTTCACTGCTCGACGGAAAACGGGAAGGCACACTGAGTATATGATTGGGTTGGTGGTAGCCCCGTTCAAAAATGCTATCTTCACAAAGAGCTGATTGTAAACTTGTTCAGTGTATGACCGGGAAAATGCGCCCAGGCGATAGAGGAAGATGCCGAGTTGATCTGGAGTCCATAAAAGCATGAAAGAAGCGCAGATGAAGATGAACATGACCGTGAAACGACGTCGCATTGACTGAAGCTGTGAAGCTTGAGGTTTTGCAGAAGGATCACCTTTGTCACCGTGGTCAAACCTGTTTCGTCTGAGCACAACTATGATCCAGATGCTAGTGTACGTCATGATGATTAACGGACAAAGAAACTCAGTCACGAAGAGGATGATGCTGTAAGCTGATGCAGAGCGTTTCGACCGGTAAACAAAGTCGCATCGACCGCATTCTCCAACAACATTTAAGAAGAGCTGGGGAGATCGTAGAACCAACGGAAAGATCCATATGGCAGCTATAGCGTACTTGACATAGCGGTTATGTGCCCAGACTTTGTAGAAAAACGGGTGCACTATGGCCAAGAATCGTTCAATAGCGATAGCTGTCAGGGTGTAGACGGATGCCCTGAAAGAGACCCATAACAGGTACCGGGATTCCACGATATGACAATATAGTTCCCCTGCAATATTCCGGGGAAGATTTTCATACTCCGGTAACGGAAAGATGAAAACCGCAGTAAGAAGATCTGCAGTAGCTAGGCAAAGGATGAGCTGGTTGGTGGGTGTGGCTCGTCCGCAACTCAACCGACATTGAATGAAAATGACGAGTGAGTTTCCAATGATGCCAATAAGGACAAGAAAACAAACAATACCGTCAAACCATTCGAATGGTTTACCACGCACACGCCAATATCCCTCTCCCTCGAAATGTGTGCAATTTGTATAGTTATCCATCTCAAGCAGGATATTCTGCGGATATAATATCATTCAAGAAGGCAGCTTAATATTTTGGAACCTATATCACTAATCGACGATTATCAGATAATAACAGACGGACTGGTGTAATCCAATTCCAGTACTGACGAATCTAAGATGATTTATGGTCGTTTTATAACATAATGGAGTTTAAAAATTTACATCATAAAGCTAATGGTCAATGAAAAGTCAAACAAATCTGCATTATAATGCAGATAAGTGCCTATTAGTCCATTTCGCTCTGCAATTGGTCTACACTGCCCGAGCTGAAATAAGATAAAGACATTTAACACCTGCGAACCACTTAGTAGGCACAAGTGCCAGAAACCACTTGTCTTTTAAACGATTCATTCATATGATTTGTGTACACAAAAAGGTATATAATTATGCAAGCTGGTCATTAGGGGGCTGAAGTGTTTACACAACAAAAAAAAACTTAAGGGCACAATGGCCAATGAAAACTACAGCTTTCATAATTATTATCAGTGAGTTGAATTGAAGTTGTTTGATCTTATCTATTTAAATCCGACTATCCGAGGTCTATAATAAAGTTATATGTTGATAATTTCCAGATTTATATACTTACATGTTGTTGTCTTTTTGGGCAATGTCGGGTCTATCACGTGTCTCCTTTTCCCACTCCTTCACTTTGTCGTTGACTCCTTTTCATTATTGCTTGAACAGTAGATTCAAGCTTGTTCTAATCAAAATAAAAACAATACATGAAAATGCATAACTGCACTTTTTTTTTTTTTTTTTTTTTTATTTATTTATTTCTGATATTTATACAGGGTGGCTCATATCACCAATTTGGTGGTCTTCCATGAGGCCCTGTTTGGTAACAATAAAACAAATAATATCAAATATAATTAATATATATAAATACACAAGCATAAACACGTATAATACACATTAATCCGTATCCTCATTAGTTAAGTAATCATTCAGTAATATTCATTGACTATTTACAAGAATTTTCGAATCAAATTTTAAATTAAAGATTATTAGCATTATAACTGTGAAATAATCAAATTAAAATAAGGATGATAACCACACATCAAAATGAGGGGAAAATAATTAATTAACAACACATATACCAAAGAAGTTGCTATGCATAATATCCCCATATAGTTCACAGCTTACATCTCCTCTGCAGATAACAGAGCTTTTAGAGTGTATTTGAAACTGTTTAAAGTAGGCAACATTTTGATAGAAGTTTCAAGTTGGTTCCATACTGCAATTCCAGATATTAGGGGACTATGTTTGTATGTGTCCGTCCTAAATTTAGGTACACGCAATGTATCACTTACAGCATGTCTTGTGCTGTGATCATGTAGAGAGCTGACATGTTGTAAATCTTTTTTAAGTATTCTGGTGCCACGCCATGCATTGCTTTATACATCATCACTGCACGTCCAAACTGGAAACGTGTCTGAATAGGCATCCAACCTAACCGACTAAACATATCTTTTGAGGATACATCGAATCCTTCTCCCAACACTATACGGGCAGCCCGTTTTTTAACCTTTTGTAGTTTAATAGTTTGTCTTTGAAATCTTTCGGACCAAACAGAGGAACAATAATCAAAATGAGGAAGGACGATGGAATTATATAAAAGTTTCAGAGACCTGGTTGGAACATAACTTTTTGCCCGCTTAATATTTTTTTGAGCAGTCTTAATAGCTTTCTCCACATGTTTCGACCATCGCAACTCCTCATCGATCATGACACCTAGACACTTGGCAACTTTAACTCTTTTCAGACAACTGCCGTTTAGTGTGACAGAAAAATCCTTTACACTATTAAGAATTGATCGTGGTCCAATAAGCATCACATTTGTCTTATCGGCATTAAGAACTAGACGGTTTTTGTTACCCACGAAAAAGCATTTTCTAAACCTTTTGTCAGCTTTCGCTCTACTTCTGCAACACTTCTTCCGTTAACTGTTAGAGTGGTGTCGACGGCATACATATCAACAATACCTTCATCAATACATTTTGGTAAGCTATTAATGTAGATAGAAAAAGGAAGTGGCCCAAGAATTAAACCTTGTGGGACACCCATCACAATTTTTGAGGAACTTGAAGTGGTCCCTTTAAAACAAACCGTCTGTTCTCGGTTAGACAGATACATGTATGATACAAACCACTGAACACTCCTATCAGAAGCCAATGGCTTTCAGTTTATGTAACAGAATATCGTGATCAACAGTGTCAAATGCTTTCCTCAAATCAATGAAAGCAACACCTGTTAATTCATTGGTTAACTAATTTCATAAGAGCTGTTGCAGTAGAGTGAAGGGGACGAAAACCTGATTGGTTAGCACACAATATTTCATATTTGTCGAGAAAAAACACATAGTTGGAAATGCACAGCTTTTTCTAGAATCTTGCTTACTACGGATAATATCGATATTGGTCTGTAATTACTGGGAGTGGACATATCACCAGCCTTGTAAATTGGAATAACTCTTGCTTTTTCAAGATTTTAGGCACTTGTCCTGTTGCAATTGACTTATTGATAAGGCACGTTAAAGAGTCAACAATGACATATTACGCCATTTTCAAAAGACGGCAACTTATTCCATCATCACCTGTTGCTTTATCGTCACTCATGTTTTCAATTTCTTTTAAAACAAATGCGTTCGTGACTTGCTGTAGCTCAAACTTTTCTTCAGTATTAGCTAGCTCATTTTCTTCTAGAATGATTTCAGCGTGTTTTTGGGATATCACGCGTAATATTTTGAGCACAAGTAACAAAATATTCATTAAATGTTTGAGCAATACCTTTGTCATCAGTAATTTTGGTCCCATTCACGTCTAGGCTGCTGGGTAAGACATGATTGGATTTAGGAATAATGTGTTGATGATACTCTGCCCCATTTTTTTTGCTATTCCTTTACTCATATCTATTGAGAACTGTGATAATTTCTTTTTTTTTTTTTTTCAGAAGATAATTCACTTCAGTTCTTTGTACCTAGCCCATGATGTGTCACCACCTTTCTTAAGCACAACATCATGGGCATGATCTCTTTCACGCATTGTTTCAATTATATCGTCATTAATCCAAGGACACGCATTATTTCGTATTCTTTTTTAACATAACGGCATATGTTTATCAACAACATGCATAAATAATTTATGCCACGTCTCCCATGCAATGTCAATATCATCCAAATTTACATATGATCTCCATGGAATTTTTTGAAGATCATATAGAAAATCTTTGAGATCGAAGTTTTTTAACGAACGAAATTTAGCAGATTGCCCTTAGCGGATTTTTTTATTGTTATTGAAACTTCTCACAGTATAGACTAGATAATGGTCACTAATGCTAGTTTTAAAAA
>CM046862.1:49639526-49991895 GCA_025617745.1 Heliocidaris erythrogramma
GACAACCCGTCGACGTCATCTAACAAAGTTTGTTGACCTCCTAAGAAATGAGGATTCGATACGGCGATCGGACTTCCTACATCGATCACACGGATAAGAAAAAAATTCAACTGATAACTATTTGTACGACTTTCATTTTGAGTTTCTCTGCTCTATTAATCGAATTTTACACCATCTTTCTTGGGCTTTCATCCCATTTATATCGACTCTTCGGTTTTTGATAGTATTATTACATGGTCTTAGGGAATCGGAGGTGCAATTGGATTTCAAGTTGTCCGACAAATCTATGTATGTCATTTTGTAAAGGATATCGTTGAATTTGTTCACTCTTTATAATGTTCATTTCAAATAAGAGGTTTTAATATGGAAATTATAAAGATCATTGAAACGGACATTGTCAAATTAGGTCAATTTTTATCATCCAGGTTTTCCTGCTGTATTTGACATTTAGATATTCGAAATATTTTATTCATGTTTTTGTTTTAAGGAAGAAAACCCTAAATTTAATTGACTTAAAATTGATTCCCTGACTGGTCTGTTTCATTATCATTTTCATAAAATTAATCTAATGTAGTCTTCATTTCTGTTACTTTGTTTTCTTACAACTCAAACTTTAATGCACATTATTTTGCTTGTAATGGTCAAGAACGTTTCTGCACTTAAGTTGTGTTGTCAATATTGTTGATTGCATAATACATATTGTTATATACATGTACTTTGGAAAATGAAAGTGTGATGAAATAAAATCTAAATCTGAAAAATCTGTACCCGGTAAACAGCTCAGCATAATTAAGTATAAAAAAATTAATAAACGTAGCAACTTTAAGAATACATTTAGTTCTATTGTTATTGTTACTGCATGAGTCGAGCCATTGAGGGGTATTAGCACCGGGGGGGGGGGGTGGGGGGGGGGCGGGGGAATCACCGGACTTACTCGGAAAATTCGATGCGAATTTACAAGGCCACTGTGATAAGGGAGGATGGTGGGGAAAGAGTTCAAATCGTCTTTCCTTGTTCTTTTACTCTTCTACCTTTCCCTTTCCTTTTTTATTTTCGTTTTCGCCATTCGACTGGGGAGGGGAGCACGTGCCCTCGTGCCCCCTGTATATAAGCTACTGGCTTTTGTAGTGTTGTCTTGATAATATACAATGTTATTATGTTTAGTTGATCAATGACACGATATTGAATGAATCAATGAAAATCATTTTTTTCTTCCTCACCATATCGGCATGGGTCTTGTCGCATTATGCCCGACGGTCCGCACAGCTGTCGTTTGCCGCTACAATATCCCTCGTTCAGAGGGAAAGCTGTGGCGTTCATGTAGGTAGAGGGCGACAGACCAAATTTAAGCATAGGTATGCCATCGTAGATGGTATCTTTTACAAAATCAAACGACACAGACCTAGGAAAGAAGGAAGTCAATCTGGTTTTATACTTTTTTAGACTTTTTTGAATTTCTTAGGATCGAAGAGAAGGTCGAGTTCTGAGGAGGAAAATCATAGGTTCAGTGTCACATGAAAGGAATTGCTCCTGAAATGCCCTCATATTCCAAATAACGGATTAAAAATTTGGACCAATCTCTTTAATCACGGTGTAGATTTGGTTTTGCCACAGGGCAGTGTCCCCGTCCCCGTTGGATTAACCACCGAGTACCTTAAAGTGTACCAATCACCAAAAATACATTTTGCTCTGTTAGTTAAAGGCTCCATGTCGTTATACTATATTAAATATATTGGCTTCTAATATCAATTCTATAAAGAGATATTGCAATTTTAATTACACTCTCTATAAGTGTAAAAGCGACTCGTGAGTATAATGGAGTAGACTTTTCGACGCACCCGTACGCGCTCGCCAAGATAAGGGTTCGCGCGGAACAAACTCGGGAGTTATCCTTTTAGTTCCTTCGTACTCCTTAGCTGTTGACCTATAGAATGTCAGATAAAGTTTTTGGAGGTTGGTTTTTATACTTTCTCGCTGTACACATTTTTTTTTCTTCAGGCGATTGGTACACTTTAATAATTTGAAGTCCACTAACAGTATCAAAAGCAGGGTGCAGGCAGCCCTCTGCATGTCTTTGCCTATACAAACTGACTCGTGCAGACGGATCCCGGTTCGAAACCGAGTCACGTATTTCGGATGGTAACATTATAGGTCATTCACAAGACGTAATTAGATAATCACATCTGAATGACACACGTCACGTGTGTAAAAACCAAATTAGAAAAGACACACATTTGTAAAATCAGCACTGATTTTCTTATTTACTATATAAATCTATATACCTACCTATTATGCCTGTAGTCTTGACTACGGGACCCCTTCGAGAATTTAACACACATGCGTCACAATATTGTGCGCACCCCCCGTAATCCTATTGTCCCCTTCGCCACTCACGCGCGTCAACACGCTACGGCCATCTTCCTCTTTTGCGAGCGATCCCAAGTAGAAACATGTTGCTTGCAAGGAGCGGGGAAGGAGGGAGGGTCATAGGTAGGTATATAGATTTATATAGTAAATAAGAAAATCAGTGCTGATTTTACAAATTTACTGCAATAAATCATATATACCTACCTATTATGCCAGACCAGCGCCAACTCAAAGACCGGGAGGCATGTTTCGAGCGGAAGGAAATAGGATTACACCAAAGACTACAAAGAAGACACAGCGGCCTTCAAGGTGGCTGACGCAAACAAAGCTTCACCTGCGGGAATATCCCTAAGGTAGCAAGAAATGAAGGAATTGGGCGAACGCCAATAAGCAGCCTTCAAAATATCAACAAGCGCCACACCTTGAAACAGAGCCCAAGAAGTGCTGACACTACGAGTATCATGAGCACGAAGCTTACTGTCGGATAAAAGAGCCTCTGTGCCAGCGGCCCTAATAGCTTCAACGATCCATCTAGAAATGGAATCAAGAGAGGCAGGAGAAAAAGGCTCTCTAGTGATCAGGAACAACTGATCATCCTTACGATAAGACTTAGTCTTATCAATATACCATTTGAGAGCCCTAACAGGACACCAAACTTTGTCCTCACGCACCGAAGAAAAGTCAGAAAGCGGACAAAGAAAAATCTCAACAGGACCGGAGGTAGCTGTCTGATTCTTGGCAACGAAAGAAGCCCTAGGAATCAACCTAACACCTTTTCTCTCCCAGCGAACATGACCAGGAGTAAGACAGAGAGCATGAAGAGTACTGCGCCTCTGCCCAGAGGCAATAGCTACCAAAAAGAGCGTCTTAACCGTAAGATGATGAAGCGAAGCTTCACCTAACGGTTCAAAAGGAGGTTTCGCCAAGGCCTCCAGGACCTTAGGCAGACTCCAAGACGGCACTAACTTAGAAAACTAAGGTCGTTTCAGAAAGAACGAACGAATCAAACCACTTAGTAGCGGGGAATTGGAAATCCCCGAACCATCCGAAAAACCCGAATGAATGGCCCCGATCGCCGAACGGTAGCCTCGGATAGTAGAAATAGACCTCCCTTTGTCAAATAACGAGATTAAGAAATCCGCAATTGAACCAATAGGAGCCTTAGAAGGGTTTGATTTCTCTCTTTGCACCAAAGGAAAAAGACCGAGAGACGGGAATTGTAAATTTCCCTAGTAGAAACCCTACGACTGGACATTAAAAAGTCCGCGGCTCTATCAGAGAGACCCGACTGTCTTGCAGATTCCCTGACAGGGGCCAAGCAGTCAAAAGAAGAGACTCCGGATTGTGGTGAAGAATCCCAATAGGGGCTGTAACACCAGATCCGCTCTTAACGGGAGAACTAACGGTTGAGCCCTTAGAAGGCTCATAAGTTCCGGAAACCAATTCCTCCTGGGCCAAAAGGGAGCTATTACAAGCACCCTCGCCCGATCTTCCCTGATTTTCCGCAAGACACGCGGAATCAGTTGGAAGGGAGGAAAGGCGAATCCTGAAGGTTCTCCCAGCTGAGGGAGAAAGCATCGAGAGCCCATGCTCCCTGATCGCGAACACGGGAGCAATACTTCGGCAGCTGGTGATTTAGCACCGACGCAAATAGATCCACTTCCAGTGGACCTAGGCAACTGCGAATGCGGCAAAATACTTCCGGATGGAGCATCCATTCCGATGGAAGATACCTGCCCCGGGACAGAAAATCCGCAAAGAGGTTTTCCCGACGGGGATGAAAGAGGCCACGGGTGTGATTGCCATGCGACGACACCACCTCCACAGCTGAGCTGCTAGGGCATTCAGGGCAACCGAACGAGTGCCTCCCTGCCGATTGATATATGCCGCCACAGTAACCTTGTCCGTGAGAATCAGAACCGAACGACTGAGAAGTCGACTTCTGAAATGGAGCAAGGTCAACAGAACTGCCATAAACTCCAGGACATTGATATGAGGAAGAGTCCCAAGATGAGACCAATCCCCCGCAACCGTGCTGCCGTTGCAGTGTCCTCCCCACCCCAACCGAGAGGCGTCCGTCGAAACCGATATCGACGGAAGAGGGGCAGAGAAGGACCTGCCTCGCGCGAGAAACACCTCGCTCGTCCAACAAGCGAGAAGAGACTTGATCTTTACTGGTACTGGAATCCAGACCAAAAGAGAGTCTTTTCCCGGCTTTAAGAACCTGAGGAGATGTCTCTGAAAGGGTCTCATGAGGAGCCGGCAGTCCTCTAAAACATCGACTAGACTGGCTAGATAACCTAGAAACTGAAGCCACTGTCTGGCCGAGACTCTTCTGGCCAGCAAGAGCTTGCGAGCCGCAGAGACAATGGTGAGAATCCTGTCTCGACTGGGCCGAGCTAACTGATTCCTTATGTCTAACACCGCCCCCAGAAAAACTGGGCTGCGAGTGGGGACTAACTCTGACTTTTCCCAATTTATTAGGAAACCTAAGTCTTGAGTAAGAGAGACTAGCAACGAGTCTCGTCCAACAAACGATCGCGCGACTCCGCAAGGAGAAGCCAATCGTCCAGGTAACAGAACAACCGCAGGCCGCGACGCCTCAGAAAGGCCGCTAGCACCGCTACAACTTGAGTAAAAACCCGAGGGGCCGGGCGCAGCCCGAAGGGAAGAGCCCGAAACCGGTAAGTCTCCGAGAGGAAGGAGAACCCCAGAAGATCGCGAGATGCGCGATGAATGGGAATGTGAAAGTACGCGTCCTTGAGATCTATCGAGACCGCGTAATCTCCCTTTTGATCAACGGAAGAATGGAGGCAAGAGTCTCCATACAAAAATGAACCGGAGGAATAAATTTGTTTATCCTCTTTAGGTTCAGTATCAAACGAAGTTTTCCCGAGCGCCTGGGAATAACAAAAGTCGGAGAAAGGGAAAAAGGACAGCCTGTGAGGTGTCCAAGTTCCTATAGCACCTCCGGGGAGCGGGGCGGACAGATCTATGAAGAAACCGTCTCGTCCGCCCGCTGCCTGAACCCAAGCAAAGTCGAACCCTGCGCGCGGGTTGACTAAAAGTCAGGGAAAGTTTAGAACAAAGCAATCGCTTCTACCCCACAAAGGGAGAGCAACTAAGGCTCTGCCTGCCCCAGCGATTCGGAGACCGAAGCTAGAGAGGCCGCTTCCAAAACTGGATCCGCCTGAAAAGATCGTGACAAAGAATCACGAACAAAGGCCGAAACGGTCGGATTCACGCATGAACCGCCATAAGCCTCCTCACCCGACGGAGCCCGAGGCTGCGAGACTAGGAGGCTCATGTGATCTCATCACAGACAAAGAAGAATAAACCATAAAAGGCTAATTAGTCTCGATGTCCGACCCAAAAAAGGGACAAGAGCAGGGGATGTGAATCCTGGTACAAGGAACCAACCCTGAGTCTGGGCAAAGCCCATCTCACACTGAACATCTCAGCTTGAGAGACCGAAGGGTTAGCTAAACCCGATGGGCAAGAGGCAGACAAAGCCTTGCCTCTTTTAGCCCCTTCCCTAGGCTTCTGATTGGCCCAAAAAGAGCCTAAGTCGAAACCCGCTTTTCAGAGCGTTTATCCGGTTTCGTTCGGATCCCCGAAGCCCTTCGGGAACACGAACCGAACCCTCCACTGAGGGACGCTCACCTCCCTTTATGGGAGAAGTGCGCTGAGGGTATTGAACCCAAAGACGCGCACCAATTACCCATATCGGCCGAGCAAGGAGATGCAACAGCCATGGGCCGGACGCCAAGGCGCCCAGACTCAGCAGAAATCCCGCTGCTTAAACCAACGCGAAGTCGAACCCTGCGCGCGGGTTGACTGAACTTCAGGGCGATATTTGGACAACAAAACAATCGCTTCCACTCCACAGAGATTGAGCGATTGAGACTCCGCCTGCCCAAGCGATTCGGGAACCGAAGCTTGAGAGGACGCATCCAAATCTGGTTCCACCCGAGTGGAATGAGACAAAGGAACGTTAACAAAGGCCTCCGCAGGCGGGTCCCCGCATGGCTCACCAACAGTCTCCTCGCCCGGCGGAGCCCCAAGGGCCGCGGGAGTAGGAGGCACATGCGAATCAGTCTCAGACAAAGAGGAATCAAACACAAAAGGTTGATTAGTCTCAAAGTCAGACCCCTGAATAGGGACAGAAGTCAGGGTTGAAGTAGCCGGTACAAAGGACCAACCCTGATTCTGAGCAAAAGCCCGCATCATGCTGAACATGTCAGCTTGAGAGGAGCTAGCTGGGTTAGCCAGGCCAGACGGGCAAGAGGCCGGCAAAGCCTTGCCACTTTTTGCCTTCTTCTTGGCCTTTTTCTTGGCTGGCTCGACAAGAGTCGTAGCCGAAACCCTTTTGTTAGAACGCTTAATCGGATTCATTCGGATCTCCGAAGCCACTTCGGAAACACGAACCGATCCCTCCGCGGAGGGACGTTCACTTCCCAAAAAGGGATTGGAGCGCTCATGGCGTAAGCCTAGAGAATCGCCCAAATCACCCATATTGGCTAAGCAAGAGGATGCAGTAGCCATGGGTTGGGAGCTAAAAGCTCCCAGTGCGTGGGCAGACCGAGATGACTCGGTATGTGCCCGATGACTACTAAAGGCATGTGAACCCACTATTGGACCGCTCGAAAGCGGCAATAGGGGAGCACTAGTAGTCACGCACTCAGGTGAAAACCGATCCCTCCGCGGAGGGACGTTCACTTCCCAAAAAGGGATTGGAGCGCTCATGGCGTAAGCCTAGAGAATCGCCCAAAACACCCATATTGGCTAAGCAAGAGGATGCAGTAGCCATGGGTTGGGAGCTAAAAGCTCCCAGTGCGTGGGCAGACCGAGATGACTCGGTATGTGCCCGATGACTACTAAAGGCATGTGAACCCACTATTGGACCGCTCGAAAGCGGCAATAGGGGAGCACTAGTAGTCACGCACTCAGGTGAAAACACCTGTTGCTCCGAAGAGCGTCCATAATTGTTAGCTCGAGCATTCCCATCAGCTGGCAACTGAGACAGCCCAGAAAGTACTCGTTCCCCCATATGGCGTTTGCGGGGGCTAGGGTTTGTGAACCCAGACCAACATTGTTAGCTCGAGCATTCCCATTAGCTGGCAACTGAGACAGCCCAGAAAGTACTCGTTCCCCCATATGGCGTTTGCCGGGGGCTAGGGTTTGAGAACCCAGACCAACATGGACTAAGCCCGTGGGTTGCCCTGCAGTAGTGGGGCGCGTCTCCCCTAACGGATCAGAGCGAGTGAACGCTACCGTACGGGAAACAACAGCCCCCCCCCCCCCCTCTGGTCTCAGCGACCGGGGGATTGGATTCGAGATATCCAAACCACTAGAATCTGACGTCACCCACCCCGAAACCACAGGCTTCGGAGTTGACAATCCCGATTCAGTTAACGCCACCCGTCCCGAAGCCGCAAGCTCCGAAACTGGCAAACTCTGCAAGGGAACACCACTAGGCAACTTACCTTTAGCCCTCCTCCCTCCCCCGCGTACCGCTGTACTCGGGGAAGTTCTGGAAGGCCGAGTCGTCTTGCTAGACAACTCTTCGGAAGAAGCAGGTCTCCTTGACCCAGCTGCTTCTTCTTCCGAATTCATACCACTGCAATAAAACAGACAATAAAGTATACTTTTCAAAATAAGAAAAACTTCAACTGCATGCAGTAAATAAAACTAAAGTTTATTTGGGAGATACGCACTAAAGAAATTTTCACAGCCTAAAAACCGTAAGAACAAACACCGAACCCGAAGGCTCGGTGACAAACGGAAACACCCGCAAACACAGAAATATCTACGTGGGGCTGACCGTGAACGAGAAAAATAAATGCCAAGAAAGGGAATCAAAAAATCCCTTGCAATCGGCAAGAGTGACTAATAAAACACAAAGTACTATAATCTAAACGAATATAGGTACCTAAAAGTGCTTTAACTATGTGAAAAAGCGCACCAAAAAGATACTATACGACCTGATTTCAGGAGCGCTGTGACAATACGTCCTAACTCGTCGGGGGCGAGCAAGAAAGAGGAAGATGGCCGTAGCGTGTTGACGCGCGTGAGTGGCGAAGGGGACAATAGGATTACGGGGGGTGCGCACAATATTGTGACGCATGTGTGTTAAATTCTCGAAGGGGTCCCGTAGTCAAGACTACAGGCATAATAGGTAGGTATATATGATTTATTGCAGTAAATCACTAACCTGCAAAGGGGAGGCTGGTACATCCGTAGTGTGTCGGTCTTCTCGACATTAGGATGGTAAATTGAGCCATCTGTACAGAGAAAATAAATATTAAAAGCAATATATGTGAATCCTGAATAGAAGACAGCACTAATAAAATATAATATTTCAATGGCCACGTCTCAATCATATACGATTGTGTGTTTAATCTATTTGTTCGTGTCTATATACATTCACACACTTCTTGTATACCCACACTTTTTCTCAAAATATTAGCTAAAATTACAACTTATTTCTTAGTACCCGCATCAATTTTTAAAAGTGGTTTTGTACATTTACATGGAGGAGTACAGATCACAGATAATATTTTAATCACTATTCTATCTTTCTCTCTTTTCTCCTTTGTTTTCACCAGTTTGTGCCAGGGGGCTCGTCTCCCCATAACCAAATAATTACTGACCCCTGCACAAGCCTTTTACGTGCGAAATATGCCTTTTACAGTTAGGCCTAGTTTATCTTCTTTGAAATCGGGTCGGGGAAAGATGTAGGCCTTGTATATCACATAGACTTACCCGTGCTTTCACTAATTGCATTGGTTTCATTCGACCACCAGTAAGACAGACTTTTCTTGCCATCTACCCTGTCAATATGATTGAATAAACTCTCATTTTTCTTCCCAGTGAACACGTTGAATTGTCCAATGTACGTTGTATTGAGCTGGAAGAGAGAGGCAAAGTGAAACTTTGTAATACTTGTTGTGACTAAAACATTAAAAAACAAGACTACCTTGCTGCCCGGGTATATCATGTCCTGTATATGGTGACGGTTTTCCGAAAATGAAGTGACAATGTGGCCCGAATATTGGTGATTTCTAAATTCTTGGGGCTGAAACTGCTGAGCCTTCGATATGTAATCATTGATATCAAATCAGTTTTATTAATTTCTTTCGGGATTTTGAATTCCTCTCACATCAAAAAGACAGTCTAAACAAAACATAACATTACCCTAAATGGGGAAGATTCTGTCGATTATTGATCGGTTTATTTAAATTATTCCTCTGCTACATCATCCAGCCACTCTTATCATTATGTTTTTATAATTATTTTTATCAGTGCAAACCTAGGTATTTGACTAGGCACTGCCTCGACAGAACCTTTATTCGGTTCTTTTGCAGTTTTCCATTTCATGTCCATATTTTATATGCTGTACATATCAGTTGTACGCTTCTTATTCTTGTCTTTTACTTTCTACTTTTCTTTCCGCTCTCATGTCTGTTTGTTGCTTCAAGGCTTCAATATTATGTTTGATGTGTTTCTTTTATGTACTTTTTAAATAAATTGAATTAAATTGGAGTCGTTTGGGCTATGTTACTACAGCATGCTAAGGTCTACTTAAAAGTTAATTTCACAAGAATTGTGTGGACTCACTCCAACAAAGTACCCAAATCGACCAGACTCGAATCCAGGCGGGACTGCATGGAACTCCTGAGCCATAGCTAGGAGTGGTTCGTTGTATCCCCACATTATCTCCGATATCGTCTTCGTGATGACCAGTTGCTCATCGAGTTCGTAGAGGAGACCACGGATAACCGTACGAACCAGGAACTGATAATCTTTCATCAAGTGCGCAGTCGTCTGGAGAAAGGAATATTGTAGAAAGACAGTCTTTCCGTTGACGGTCACATAAACAGTGCGGAATTAGATATTTAGATATTTTAGGAAAGGAAGACATATGGAAAGAAGTGGAAAGAGAGAAAGGGGGAATTGAGAAAGGGGGAATTGAAAAAGGGGGAATTGAAAAAGGGGGAATTGAAAAAGGGGAATTGAGAAAGGGGGAATTGAGTAAGCATGAGGGAGTGACAGAGATTGACAGAGATAGATTGAGAGAGACTGAAGTAGGGAGGAAAGAAGGGAGGAGGGAGTGGAAGAGAGAGAGAGAGAGAAAGAAATTGAGGAAGGGAAGAAAATGAGGGAGGCCGGTTAGCGAGAGAGGGGGGCGGGTCCCACCAATAATGTATCCGTATATTATTACAATCCATTATTTCACAAGATGGCACTTTCTATTATCATGGTCACGATGGTATAATGCTAGGCAACACAATTCTAAGAGTCTTTTTTGGAGGGGATGCAAAATCTTTAATGTAACCCAGTAATAACATAAGCGCAGAAAAGCAACAAAATAACCGATATCCGGGGTTTACCAATAGAGGAGAGTTGATGGCCGTTATAGTATCCGACTCCGGTCCGACAGAACGATCCTCATCGAAAAAGTATCGGTAGCGTAGAAGAAAGGACGCGGTATCGTTATCGTTGAAAGTAACGTTATCTCGAGCCAAGTCCATTCTAAGGAAGACAAAGCCAAGAGGTAGAACACAAGAGAAATTATGGGAGAATATGAAGATAAGATAATCGGGAGAAGAAGGATGTAGCCGAACAGAACGATGGACAGACGTAAAACAGTACTAAGTTCTTATGCTCACCTGTAAACGTATGGTCCTTTCTCTACGACCTTTGGTCTTTGACCTTTCATCAGTTCATCAGGATTTTGGATGTCAAAGAAGTATATACTCTGATAGATGGGTAGAGAGGGATGTTCCCACTCTCCAAAAAACCGTGAATTTGGGTCCAGAACGAAGACCTTGTGAAGGGGCAACAAAATAACTTTATCATGTAAAAGATCATGTACAAAGAATTTGTTTATTATTCCTCCTATTCATTATAGGTAACGTTCAATAGACCGCTTCGGTAATGTATGCAAATTTTATGCATACCTTTCAAACAAAGGTTGTTTCTTGACAACCAGAAAGCTTGCAGGGCATAGCAACAAATAATGTATGCAAACTGGATTCCAAGCATTGAGGCTCATTTATAAAAAGCATGTTCATGGAATAGCTCGTCACTAGGTGCTCAGAGAATATATGTGCATAAATTTGTTTACATTACAGAAGCGGTCTATTCACTATGAACGTGGCGAACAAAGAGGCGGACAAAATATAGAGCTCCTCATTGTACCTCCCACATTTCCTCTGGTAGACAATAGAACAATCCCTGCATTACTATTATGTAAAAATATGCAGAACAGGTGTCACATGCATTATTCACCTGTTCTACTTATTTTACATAATAGCAATGAAGGGATGTTCTTTTGTCTACCAGAACAATTGTGGAGGGTACAGTGAGCTGTATATTTTGTCCGCTTTCTTTTGTCATCATGTTCATAGTGATTGCCCATGCTGCCCCAGTTTTATGGAATAGCCTCCCCGATCTCTCAGAGACATTAATACATTATATACGTTTATGTGTGCTCTTGAAACATCCTTTTATCTGTTTAAGGAACTCAGTAACCTAATATCTCTTCTCTTTTTTCTTTTTCTTTACTTACACTGCATGTCCTCCAAAAGTTTGGGTACACCTGTAATAGGAAATGATTTTTCACAATCACCGACAGTTTATTTATCATCAGATTTGTGTCACTCCAACAATTTGGTATCAAACGGAGGAGTAGACATCAGCCTTCAAGTTGACACCAGTTTAACATTATGTAAAGCGTTTCAGGAGGCAGTCATCATGGTCATGTGTTGACCTAACCCCAAAAATATAATTTCTAGTGGAAAATATGAGGTCATTGGTTTGGTCGGTTGTGCCATGCTTTTTTGCCCTTTCGGCATTCTTCAAATTTTGATCCTCGTTTGTACCGATGAATATACAAAATGTATTGATTGATATACAATAATCACTCCTTTACTCATGCAGAAAACTTATATTTTCATCTAAGAAACACGTGAATATTTGGGGTGACCAATCCATGATTTTCAGGACCCCTTTCTCTGCTTTTTTCTCCAGGTAGTTTTAGCACAACCTTAATGAATGCTTGGGATCATTGTCCTGCTGCAAGACAAACTTTTCATCTCCAGAAGGCATAGAAAGACATTTCAAGTGACTTTCTCCAAAACTTGATCAGTCGGAAGCCCAGGATGTGCCGTGCTGTGATCGCTGACAGGGGCGGGTTCTTAGATTAGAAGTATTTATGATACGGAACATATTAAAATTAAACTTTGGAAAATAAATAAATGTTCATCTGATGACATACCATTATTCATTAAGTCATTACTTTGCTTGTAAGGATATACCCACAAATGCAAATATATCTTGTCATGTAAAAAAAAAAAGGAAAGCAAAAAAGCGTTGTGGTGTTCCCAAAGTGTTAATGTGTTTCTGCATGAGTATAGGAAAGATTGTATATCAGTCAACCAATTTTGATATTCATCAGTACAAACGAGGGTCAGAGTTTGTAGAATACTGAAAGGGCAAAAGTGCTGGTACAACTGACCAAACCAACGACCTCATATTTTCCACTGGAAAAGACATTTTTGGGGTAGGTTGCCTTTCTAACGCATGACTGCCTCCTGAAACGATTTACAAATTATGTTAATTGGTATCAAATTGAAGGCTGTCTACTCTTCAGTCTGATACCATATTATTGAAGTACAATAATGATAAATGAATTGTGGGTGATTGTGAGAAATCAGTTCTTACCACAGGTGTACTCAAACTTTTGGAAGGCAGTGTATGTAATGTGATATGCGCTATGCAAAAATAGTTTATCATTATTGTGATATGGAAGGCATAATCTTTAGAAACGGCAAAAATTGAAATGCAGACGTGGTAAACTGAAAGAAAACGGTATACCCCCTCTCTCTCACACTTTTCCTTTCTCCCTCTCTCTCTCCCTCCCTCTCTCTCTCCCTCTCTCTCACACTCTTTCTCTTGCTTTCACTCTTTCCTCTAACCCTCTTTCCATACAATGGAAATGTTTGATAACTTGTATTCCCTGTAGTTGTGAAGGGATAAAAGGGCTTTCATGCACAGGTAAACGTTTCTTATTATCTCGAACAGTTTTGGTAAGCTCTTCCCTCAAGAAACTTTCCACATTTAATTTTAGCTGATGATTATGAAGACCCCCCCCCCCCCCCCACCCCACCTTTCATATGGGTCGATCTAGGTATGAGAAAAAAAAATCGGCCTCCCCATATCCCCTTATATTTTGGGTACCCTCCCCTGGTACATGGCGTACCCTGTCGAATTTTCATCCTCCCTATTCTGTATCCGCCTCTGCTATATAATTAGTCTCTCTACATGTTATCGATTCATTTTGTTTTGTAAAAATTATAATGCAAAATAACTCACATGGTGGATTACGTAGCCATACGTGTACTCCACCAACCATGGCAGGAATAGCAATCCCGTGAAAATCAACCCAAGTGCCATCAACAGCAGGAACGCGTGGCAGACGACAAGACGGGGTGTGCACTTCCGTTTCACACCATCCTTCGTGAGGTTCTGCTCAGTATCACCAAGAGGTTGTTTTATGAGTGGGGTCATGTCGACATCGCACTCGAAGGGGGAATCGTAGTCGTCACCGTCTTCCATCATATGCATTGTGCTTTTACTCAATGATGAGGCTTCAATTATAATCAACAATAGACTTTAGATTCAGATTCAGACTCATTTATCGATCCAGTATTTCAAAAACCTTTATACTGGCTGATCAAAAACAATGTACTTAGCAATTTAACAATTTAAATGCATACGTCATATAAATACACATGTATTTTTAAACATAATTTACCGCTATCAAAGTAGTAGCTCCCGAATGAGTACTCATTCAGTGTACTAAGTTATCATTCCTTACAAAACCTCGCACACTGTGACAATTTTTGGGGAAAATATGTAGCCCATACATGCAAAAACTGGAATTAAAAAATGATATATATAGTAATTCAACGACACACATACTTTGTAGTAAAGACACAGACCTAGAATAAACGACTGATTTGAATACTACCCTCAAATATTGATAATCACTGGTAGGATTTAGAAACAATTTTTTAAAACCGGCGGAATCATTAAAAATTGCCCACCTTAAACTTGATTATACTTCCGAGCATATAATTAACTTTCTAACATATAATGTAAAATAGACGGAGGTAATTGTATGGATAACTCTAAAGGGAATGAAAATATCACCATACCTTTTCCCTTCCTTCTGATGTAGGACTCCCGCACGTAGCTAGCTAGCCTACTGAGACTGATTCCACGTAGTAGTCGCCTTCCAAGTGTTGAACAGCGTATCGTTTACACGAACAGTTCCTTGAAGAGAGGATCGATTGCGACCCAATTAAAGCAAACATTTTTTGCATACGATCCTTCTGAAGATCAATGATATTTCCAGGTGTGCATGTATTAAGTAACTTATAATAGTTCCTCCGTCCTCATATGCAAAGCCATACCTTTAAACTGATTCCAAATTCGACAAATACCTTGGCCATTCGGGGGTAATTTTTGTGTGTGCTATTATCGGTCTATTGTCGGTCTTGCCGAAGTGACTCGAGCTACAATGTGCATGCCTGGTCTATAAGTCCGTGTTCACTTTTACAGGGGCGGATCCAGGATTTCGTAGGTAGGTGGCACATAAATCTCCGAAAATTTTCTGACAAGCGAAAAAAACATTTAAAAAAGGTTATCAGATTTTCTTGGTCCACTTATTATCCTCCAGAAATCTCTGACAAGCAAGCAAAAAAAAAAAGAAAAAAAAAAAGAAAAAGAAAAAAAAAAAGTCCGCCCTGCACATATAGATTTATCCTTAAGGTTGGAATTACGTTCGCTGTTCTATCATGTCTATCAGTGGCGGATCCAGGGGGGGGGGGGGTACGCCCGTGCCCCCTCCCCCTTTGGAAGAAAAGTATGCATTTTGACCATAAAGGATCCGCCATTTTTGTCGATTGTACCCCACGCTCTGCGTGTACGATCCAACCGCCCCTCCCCAAACAAAATCCTGACTACGAAAGTGTAAACAGAAAAGATATAAACCACTAAACATAATTATTTCGCCTTTTTTCATCTTTATGGGAGAGGGAGTACAACAAAGCTACGTTTGGAACTGTTTTACCAATCTTGTCATATTCGCCAGAAAGGTGTTTTCGAATTTTGATTTTGGCACTCAAAATTTCTTCTGGAATGCTGAAATTTCGAACTTTGGTAGTTTGTACATACTTCTTTGTACTGAAACCAGTTTTAAAAATATATTGTTAAATATTACTACATTACCTAGGAAGATTATGTGCCCTTTGATGTGCCCTTATTTTAGAAAATGGGCCTGAAACCCTTAAATGGAAGTTGTAGGTGTCTGCCGTATATCTTTATACAATACCATAAGGGTTTGGAGTCTTTTCTTTGGTTTGAATAGGCGACTCCCCTGGCTCTTTTGGTCCCCTCCTTTTGGTACCCACGGGCGGGGAATGATCCCCACATGGTTGGGAGGCACTTTTTAAGTGCTGCAGTGCCTTCCATATTTTATAAATTCATTTCTAAACTCTGAATTTCCGGATCGATTGGTGCCCGTAAACTTGTCTGCCTTTTATTTGTGAAACTTCGGCTTCTTTGGAAGTTTGATTTATGTAAGCATTGCATTACTTTGTAAATTTGAAGTTTCATCAGGATGTTTTTTTTTTTTTGGGGGGGGGGGGGGTGTTGGTTTTTGTTGTTGTTGTTTTTTGCTTGTAGTTTTTTTTTTTTTTTTTTTTTGGGGGGGGGGGGGGGACTGTATCTTATGTGAACGTACTTCTTTCTGTGCTACGATTGGTGTTTTTGTGGGGTATGATCTTCGAGAAGACAGGGTGAGGGGAGGAACATGTAACTGTTAGATGTAAAAAAAAAAAAAAAGGGAGTGAAGAAAAAAGTCAATCCGTCGGTCCTCCCAAGACCCATAATGGGACCGTAATCCCCATGAAAAGAAAGTGACAATAAATTCAAATTCTTCTCATTTTTTGCATCTTTTATAAGGGACGTACAGCTAATTATGCATGTTATGTTTTCATAGCCTTAATTTCTCTGAGTATTTAACCTCAGGAACATGGCAAGATCAAATCGCTCCCTCTAGCTCTATGCATGGATATACTACTCGAACATAATTATATCCATGCTCTATGTGCGAGAATCCCGCCCGTGTGTAAAGGAGATCGTGCGTCATCCACAGACCACAGGGCCGACGTAACATAAATAAATATCATTAAGACTAGAATATAAATGTACTTATGTTCAAAGGTGTAATATATTCTTAATTATAGACCTGTATCACTTTAGAAATAAAATATCAGAAAATGGTTTAAACCAAGACATTCTAGCACACGGTATCATCTGCTAACACTTTACATGGGGGCTGCCATTTTCTTGATGACATGGAGTTGTACATGAACCATTGGAAACCGTTCCGGTCAGGAAGATATTTTTTAATCCTCGAGCTAAATTGCTTCTCTTCATTATAAAAAATCCCCATATATGATGGAAAATACATAACAGGTGCATACATATATTCTAAAATTTGAAATTTATAGATTTCTTTTTAAATTCTCTGGTTTTGCTAACTAGAAATCGTTTTCTTGGGCTTGCCTGGCAGAGCAGAACATAATTTATACAACGTGCATTCTGACTTTTGAAGTCCATTATCTCAAAGCAGGTGAATGCATAGTTTGTCACTATTGACGCTTGGGAAAGTCATCTGGCATAAATTTGAATTAATTTGCTCCGTCGCGTACGTCATAGTATCAAGAAAATAGATTTATATTTAGCAAAATCGTAATTTTCAAAGAAATATGAAACACAGTTTCGTCAAATGGGATTTTTGTATCAGGAAGAAAGACAATTTGGCATTCGGATTAAAAATATCTTCATGTACACATCAAGAAAATGGCAGCCCCCGGGTATCGCTAGCAGACGATAAATCTTGCTGAGAAAATTTTGATTTATACGCATCTCGTATATTTTAATGCAAAACTAAGTAGGACAACCAGAAGGAATAGATTACATCTTTGAATATAAGCACATTTATATTATGAGCTTAATTCCCCTTTAAATTAAGTCATTCGTATAAAGTTTAAAAAAAAATAATCATTTAGTCTTCATCAAGATGAAAATGTATTTTCTTCAGAACTCATGCAAGCCTTGGATAAATAACACATACTCACATGTTGTAAATACATATATGATACATATATATATGATATGATACATATATTATCATACCCATTTTGATATCAAAATAGCCATTCACTGAGCTTCTGTTACCTCGAGAAAAGCATTTAAAGCACTCTTTTCGACTCTATTAATTAGCTAGTCCTTTGGGCCTTTTGGAACAAATGCCGGCCCCTGTGGTCTTTGGTGTGTCTTAACCATTATCATATCCCATTTTACTGTTTATAGTGGGTCTTCAAAACCAAACAAACGTTTTTGGCCCAGTGTTGTCTTTGAAATGCATAAAAACAATGACGGGTCACTAAAACATAACATTTGGGCACTTTGGGAACTTTTTATCAAAAATCAGACGATGCCATCGTATTGAGTATTAAATTTTACATAGGGATCCATGTTGAAAAAAAGACTACACTATTTCCCTGAGGAGCTGTCTGTGTATACCTATCTATAAGTTATCCCGAGCGTTCAGCCAATGCGAAAAGTATTCGAGTTTGTGCACTCCAACGCACAAACTGAATAAAAAGCCGTATTTGTAAGGTTTCCACCCTTTCCCCCAAAGTAGCTTACTATTTACAGGGAGAGCAGTTATATCATGAGTGGTATGTGATAGTACAAAGACATGTCAGTCCGTCAGCCTTATAATGCTAGACGGAGGGGTTATTCTGTAATAACTCCTTGGCTAGACAGACCCAAGCTGCAGCGAAGTACTTGATTGTATCTAAACTCGCTTCGTGTGAATCACTGCAATGGGGTGTTCGAGTATATTTAGGTCTCCTTGTTTCCCTCTGGTTCTCTTACTGTTCATAGATAGCTCTTCTAAGTATGGCCTCATTAAGGGCATTGGTATACTATTCCAGGATATCTTCATAGACATACCGATGACATCAACTGAACTCGGTATCGCCCTTGGACTCCTTATTTCCGTCGGCAATTTAGCAAGTAAGTCTGTTTTGTTCTTGTTTTTTTTTATATTCTTTTATTCATTTATTTTCAGTAAAAACAACAGATATACAAAAAAAAGAGAAAAATTACGATTTTATGAAAAAAGTATCAACAGAAATTTTTACAATTTACAATTAAATATATACGTATATTGAAGAATGTATACATTCATGGAAGAACAAAGAATTAATATAACTGAAAGACCCACTAGAAGACCCACTAACATGATTAATTGTAGACATATTAAACATACAAAGTAACAGACGTACTAGATGATTAAATGTACATAGCTCCAACATTTGGCTGAATTATACACTTTTGTCTAAAAGTAACAAAACTGGTACAGTTGTTGAATGATACATACTGAACAATATTAGATATGGAAGCACTTCCAAAAATTAATTTATGGGGTAATTTTGAAGGAATTTTTGTGATTACAAAACGGACAAGTAGATAACTCGATCACCTAGATATTCGGACACAACCTTATTCATGGTATCGTTCCGAATATCACTGTGTTTGCGCAAAGGTAGTAACCTTACACAACGACTTACGAGAGCGTGTCTATATTGGTCGAATGGTACATAGCTTATGTGCAGTACTAGGTCTGGGTACAAAAAAAAACAGAAAGGCTATAATAGGTGTTCTTAATTATTTGCTTAAATCGTTGATGTTTATAAAACACGATCAAAACTACTTTCGAAAAATAAACTCAAGGGCAATTTCAAAGGCCTATTGTACTGCCAATAGAAATCGGGTTCGGATTACGTAATAGGCGATTGTAATGTTCGTACATTTCTAAATGTGATAGACAGGGCTATTGAAATTGCCTTCAGTTGATTCTTCGAAAGTAGTTCTATTCCAAACGTTCCCCATAAGCAATTGTTTAAGGTTCCTGGGGTAAAATAGGGGCCTATAGTCATGATACTATGAGGCAATAGAAGAAAGGGAATAAGAGGAGAATTATGAAACAAAAAACGGATTATTTTAACAGGGAAAAGAAGAACCATCATGACTTCATAAATGATAACATGTTCGAAAAACGAGTACGAGAGTGAGAAAGAGGCCTCTTGAGAAGAACACGAAGCTGAATAAATTGATAAATGACAAAAGCTCCTTTCAAGAAGTTATTCTATAAAATGCCCCTCTAACTACACGCCCCAAGGACAGAATATAAAAGAAATTATTTTGCATAAGGAGCCATGTTGTTTGATGCACTCCCTGGTAATGCTCACTCTTGTACATCCCTTTATTAGTTTTAAAAAAAAATATGCAAAGCTTTAAATCTTCATTCAGTGGAATTATATCAATGATTACTATTCAAATATAATACCATTACATTCACTCTCCATCTTTGCAATTTACCATGTTACCTGATGATTATATATTTTATATTTCCACGTAGAATGATTTCTTAAACTCCAGGGCGCCTTTTGAAAGCAGTTTTGCATAACTGAACGGGCCAAACCTGCAGTATAAAATAAGGAAGACAATATAAATAAATAAATATAAATTACGTAAAGATCTTTACTATACAGACGATGGTAATACACAATAATATGTATTAACACACCTCCATAATAATCGGGGCCACTATAGCGTTTTGATAAGGGACAAGTAATAATAATAGTACATGTAGCTTATATATGATATTTTTGAAAGTTGTAATCACTATACATATTGGAATTTCAAATTGGCCGAATAAGTAATGTCCCTGTGATGTAGTTGCGGACAACTACTCCATTCGCTCCAACACACAAAATGAATAAAATTTCATTTTTTTCAAAATGTATTACGCAGTACAGGCTCTCTATATGCTACATCCATTGTATTTTGAGTACTGCCCCGAGGGTATAGGCGCTTCGGAGAAAATCGCAAATTAATGATATATTTTTGTACGACAAACGGAAGAGTATGTCATAATCGACTCACCAAATTGCCAATTTGAGATTCGCATAGATGTAGTGATATCATTCTTCAAACATCCATAACTTTCTTATTCTTTGTCCGATTTCTTTCAAACTTTCACCATCCTGTGTTTCTTATTTTGCTGTTTTCACACAAATCAACTTATTACCAAGGTTGGATTGAAGCTCACTCACTACAAGGCATTTAATGAAATTAATGAAATACTTTGACAGCAAGGTATTTGTGTTAATACACAAGAAAGAAAAGTGTCTCATTTGTATTATTGTGTACATATGACTTTAAATATCTTGTATATCCCCCAATAATTAGCAAAGGAATAAAAACACACTATGAACACGATGACAAAGAAAGCGGACAAAATATACAGCTCCTCATTGTACCCTCCACAATTGTTCTGGTAGACAAACAACATCCCTTCATTGCTATTATGTAAAATAAGTAGAACAGGTGAATATGCATGTGACACCTGTTCTACATATTTTTACATAATAACAATGAAGGGATGTTCTTTTGTCTACCAAAGCAAGGGTGGAAGGTTCAATGAGGAGCTGTATATTTTGTCCGCTTCTTTGTTCGCCATGTTCATAGTGACAACCCATTATATATATAATAAGCATCATAGCAACGCAGTGCTAATATGAATTATCCTTTCTTTTTACATGTTCCTGTCGCATGAGGGAATTTAAATACCGGCCATATCACATCAAGAGAAAACATAACAGTATTTTAGAGTAATTAATATTGCTATTAATCAACCAAACTCAGAGTAATCTTACCAAAAGATTTTCGGTCCGTACCAAAACTAACGTATATTTATTCCCCCTTTTTAAATCAGGTCCAGTCGTGGTAGCAGCCTATAACAGATGCTCTCATAGCCGGTTGTTTATGTTAGTTGGTACCTTGATAAGCCCCTGCTGCATCGCCCTCGCGTCGTTTGCCACTACCAAGTACACTGTGTTCATAAGCTTTGCATTTTCAGGTATGTCAGACACGTTATGCACTTGGGCTACAGTCCATGAGACCAATATATCGGGTTTAATACACAACTTGACAAGATTTCAACTTTATAAAAACAGGCAATTAGAATTTTTTTTTAAATTCATGTGGGCAATGAGGGATATTAATCATGCTGGATTCCTTTCTCATACCATACCATTTTTTAAAGGATAAACCCCTACGTCTAAATAAGATGTTATAACTTAAGATACGTATGCATCAGTTATTGCCCATTAACAAGATGCCTTTGAAAATCACAATATATAAACCTTTTTTTAAAGAAATAGTGCAATTCACCAATACCCAACACGCCAAAGTTGCCCTTTCCACCTTCCACGCATATCAAATATTATTTGCTCAAAAGAATATTACTTTTACTGGTCTCAAGTTTCGGAATGACCTACCAAGTGAATTCACCAAATCAACCTCATTGCATGTGCTTAAAGCTGAAAGTAAGCTGAAACCAGGGAGGACTCTTCCACCTCCCTGCTGAAACGTTATGTAATAATCTTTGAAACGATTGTGCAAAACCAGCACAAGAAAACATCCAACAATTAGGCCTATGTACTCATTTCGTGCCTTCTTCGATACTTTTGTGTTAGAATCTCTATATATCCATTCAGTATGTATTTTACAAATAAGACCGAGATATTGGTGTCATTAGGTGTCTTCTTCGCTCTCTATTCATTCATATATCTCCTTATGTTAACATAATTGTCGGTGTTCGGCGTTTCGCTCGCGGAAGTGCGTAAAATTTCCCTCGCATAATTAGATTGGCATTTATTCTGGAAAGTCACAACATGCACAATGCACTATCGCAACAATCACTTTGGTATGTCTCATTGAGTTTGCCAATGCGTATGGTTAGTGCATATTACACGATTATACGTTTATTACTACCTTGATAATACCCAGTGCCTTTTCCTTAAAGTAGTCACCCGAAGAAAATTCACGACAACTGAAAATTAGTGACAAATTATATATGGATGGAAAGATTACAACTTGAAAAACACAAATGATGTGTTGAAAAGTCATATAAATATCCGGGAAAGGCTTAAAATGTTATTTTTAATGACCCTTTTCAGACCCCAAACCAAGCCAAACAACGGTCATAACGAGGTCTGAATAGTGACGTCACAGCCTTGGCAGATAATATACAGCCAGGTGCGCGCACAGCCAGTTTACTCTCCAGTTTACTCTCGTTTGTTTACCACGTACACGTTTGTTTTCGTCTGCTATTTATTGTCGCTCTGATCTTTCACGTTAATTATTCGATATCATTCGACATATCACTCATCTTGAAACGTTATAGAATATATCTGCGTGATTATTTCAACTTTTATGAAGCAATAATCGGCTATAAACCGATTTCGCGAGTTTGACAACTTGCTTGTGCAGTTGAGTTCAGGGCCTGCATGGCTGGGGATCCGGAGCTCGTGTTGCACGTTTCGTTGCCTACTACTATACTAGCACACTGTCTTGCAGTGGCGTATCTACGGGGGAGGGGGCAGAGGGGGTACGTGCCCCTGGCGGCACTTGAAGGGGGGGGGGGGGCTCAAAAAAACGCAAATAGAGGAAGAAAAGGGGTAGAAATACAAGAAATTTTATGGTCTTTGACGGTTATTTGCGATTGCGTAAGAAATGGTGTTTTATAGTTCTTGAAATGCGAAGATTTTCTAAAGCTCGGTCGCTTTGCTCCCTCGCATAATTTTGTTCAAGATCTAGCTATTTCGCTCCCCAATAGGCGTTTTTAAGTGTTAACCATTAATTGACTATAATTGTTTTGCCCCCCCCCCCCCCCCCCCCCCCCCCGCATAAGGCAGGAGCTTGTTAAATTTGCGCCCCAGATTGCATAAAAGTGCATAAAAAGCACTTTCAAAACATTCGAAAGAAATCATAAATTTGCCTTGTAATTTCCTTACTAAAGTCTTAAAAAATATTTCCTCAGGGTTTTCATTTATTTTGCGCCCCCAAAATAGGATTGTTCAAATTAAAAAAAAAAAATTTTGCTATAGGTCGCTGGATATATTTTTTTTTTTTTGTGCAAAGGTAACATACATAAGAAATTCCAATTTCAGGGGTGACAAGGGAAAAAATCTGCTCTTTTAAAAATGCAGTCAAGCGCATGCTCATTGCAATTTTATTTAAGATATTTGTTCTATTCGTTGGTTGTTAATTCCCCTGAACATAGCGTGTACTTAATTATATTATGATTGTATATATTCTATATAATATGTATACATGTATAATTTACCATGATATGTAATTATGCGCAGTGGTATTGTTAATTAGGGCATCTTCCCACCCCCCTCTCTCTCTCTCCCTCCCCCCTCTCTCTCTCTCTCCCTCCCCCCTCTCTCTCTCTCTCCCTCCCCCCTCTCTCTTGCTTGTCTTACGTTTTCTTCTCTCTCTCTTTTCTCTCTGTTTCTCCTTCAGTATGGATGGACTGCACCTTTTATCATGTCTGCTACATTTTTCCTGCTCTAGAACGTACTGTAGAGATTTCAATCTTATTCTTTATCTGTATTTGTATCTGTATATAGTGTATTATATTTGCACTTTTTTGTATTTAATCTATTAATCTATGTTTACTTTAAAGAATGTATGAAAGATGTAAGATCTTAGGTATGGCAACACTTCAAGCGTCCAGCTTATATTGCCAGACCTCTGTGTGTTTCTGTTTTCAAAGTTTGTATGTATGAAACTGATTATTGTGAAACATGCAGGAATAAATAAATCAATAAATAAATAAATAACTCAACAAATTTGGGCTAACAACCCCGGGCATCAAAACTCATTTTCACCATCATTTCTACCATCATTTCTAAATGAAAAACGCTCATTAATCTGAGTTTGGGCATGGTGGGGGGGGGGGGGGGGGCGCAGATTTGATAGTTTGCCCCGGGCGCCAGAATAACTAGATACGCCATTGTGACCGATTTCTTCGCTTTCGTATTTTTGGAGAGAATAATCAGACTCACTCAGACTGTCAGACAGCCGCAGTTAAAGATCACATTACAAGAAAATTCCATCAAAGTAAATATTGGCTTAATACTTTTTATTGCATATATGGCATAAATTAAACAAGGTTATCCAAATTCAACGCTTGGAAACATTTGAAGTAATGATTATTATCAATTATAAAACGGTAAAATACAGCCCCCGATATAGCAGCTGAAGAGCTCCTCGAACGCTGCTGAGATGTGTGACGACACACCAGGGGCCAGTCCTGTCTAAGCAGACGATGTCCCATAACATCTTTCAGTGCCTGTTTTGTCATCCCCTCTTCACTTATTTCTCTTACTTGACTAGCGTCAGTCTCAATGTTAGTCTGTTGCCTCACTCTTAACTTCGTGTATGGTATTATTTTGATGAAAAATGCAGCGTTAAAAAAATAAAGGAATCAGTCACTTGTAAACAAAATAAGACGCCATTGTATTTTCAGCTGCTTGCACCGGGGCATGTTCGGCGTTTCAAGAGGGAACGAATACCATCCGTGCTTTTATTCGGAGGGCTTTTCAATTTGAAAATGGGGTTTATTTCATTGATCACTGACCCTTCTCCTGTGTATTTACAATCAAACGGTTTTAGTTATCAGAATCAGTTTCACTTTCCCTTTTAGAATGGTGTGAAATAAGGTCATGTTTAAATATACCAAACTCTTTATAATTTGATAAATAATTGCATTGCAATTACGTTCATTCATTATAGGACGTCGTCTGGTTAAGCAGGATCGATCCCTAGTGTGACGACATCAAAACATCGCTATATTTCTGGCGAATCCTCTGATATTCCAGATGCTTAGAAGATTCAATTCAATTAAATTCAATTCAATTCAATTCAATTCCATAAAAACATTAACATCAACATGCAAGAAATATGCAATATAATAATTGTATACTAAGACATAATCATTACATTTTGCATGCAATTATTAAAATATTAAAAGATTGACAATAAAAATAGAAATTTGGTTGCTGTATAAAAACCCTAGTGGGTTTGTCTTGACAGCCCCCATGACAAGAAATTCACATAAACAATAAAATTACAAATGGAATCATACAAAATGATTTATGATGAATAAAAAATAAAACAAAAATGTTTACCGCACAGCCCTAAACAAAATTGCATCGTGGAATAATATTGGTTTTGTTTACATCGCGAGATCATTGGAAATATAATTTAAGCTTTATTTTAAATAAATTCAAACTTTGAACTGCAGTTATGTCTGATGGGATAGAATTCTATACAGAAAGAGCTTTATGTCTGAAAGAGTGTAATTCATATTGTTTGGTAATAGCATATAAATAATATTTCATTCTATTTCTAGTATTATATCTATGAACTAAGCAATTTAATGTTAACATATCGCATAAATTTTGGGGTAATAGACCAAGTCTGTGTTTAAATAGTAGTACTGCATTAAAATAATTATTCAATTTATAAATATTCAGTATGAATAACTTCTTGAACAAAGGTTTTGTATGTGCCAAATATGTAGATGATGAAGCTATTCTTACAAATCTCTTTTGCAATATAAAGAGTGCTTCCAACTTGGAAGAATATGTATTAGCCCATACAATATTACAGTATGATAAAAACGGTAGGACTAGAGTATTATACAATATAATAAGAATGTATTTCGGTAGGATATGGCGTAACTTGCTGATGACACCAATGTTCTGTGATAACTTTTTTCTGACATAAGAGATGTGAGTATTCCATGATAAATCATGATCAATGTATACACCCAGAAATTTAGTACAATATACACGTTCAATTGACGTATTGTTGATTTTCACTATTAAGTTTTGCAAAGAACTATTTTTTTGTTTCTGTTTCGCAGTATGGAATAATATATAATTTGATTTATCTATATTTAATGTAAGTTTATTGGCCTTAAACCATTTAGAGACCTTTTGTAGTTCATTATTTAAAATAGTTGACAATGATAACTGATCATCTGTCGAATACAAAATATTGGTGTCATCAGCAAATAATATAAATTTCAATTTTTTAGAACAATTTGGGAGATCATTAATAAACAAAAGAAATAATAAAGGACCTAGGATCGATCCTTGAGGAACACCAAATGAAATATTAAGAGAGTCTGAAATGACATCGTTGTATAAGACAACTTGGGTTCGACTTTGTAAATAACTTTTAAACCAAGAATAAGGTAGCCCTCTAATGCCGTAATAACTTAATTTATGTAACAATATCGAGTAATCAATTGAATCGAATGCGCGTTGTTCGTTGTTTACTGTAAGTCAAGAAAAATACCCACGGTATGTTATTTATTTTTAAAAGAATTAATGTAATCATGTAAGTCAATAAGTGCCATTTCAGTAGAAACATTTTTCAAAAAGCCGTATTGATATTCATTTAATATAGTATTTTTATATAAGAATTCAGACATCCTATCATAAGCCAGTCTTTCTAGTATTTTAGAGAAAACGTGAAGAACCGTGATTGGTCTATATATTTTGAAATGTCGTGGATATCTTTCTTTTTGTAAACAGGTGTAACTTTTGCTTTTTTTTAATTTCATGGGTACTATTCCAGATGTGAATGATAAGTTAAAAATAAAGCATAAAGGCTTCACAATACCATGTATAATTTTTTTTCACAACAGTAGGACTAATGTCATCAATACCACTACTATTAGATGAGTTCATATTTTTTAACAACTTCCAATATTTCATTTTCTTTTATAGGTTTAAAAAATATAGAGTTATTACATCTTCCAGATAAAAAATCAACAAAATTGTCATCATTTTGTATAGAATTTGCCATAGAAGCTCCTATATTTACAAAATATGTATTAAAGCTATCAGCAATATCCTTTCCATCATGTACATCAGTCCCATTTACAGTAACATATGATGGAAAAATTTTCTTACATTTTCCAAGTAATTCATTTATCATGTTCCATGTTCTTTTCATATTTCCTTTAAATACTTGAAATTTAAGTTTGTAATAGTTTGTACGTGCACAACGTAAAATTTTAGTTACAATGTTCCTGACCTTGATATATTTTCTCCTATTATCATCAGTACATTTTTTTCGATACTTCTTATATAATTTATTTTTCAATCTTATCTTTTTTTAAATGGCTACAGTTATCCATGGCTTTTTAATCATTTTTCTTTTACTCTTAGTGTCTCCTTTAAGGAATACATCATCATAAACTTTCATTTATACGACGAAATTTACGAGTGGAGGTACATTGTGCAGGAAATTTAAAATGCGTTATTTGAAAAATGGGAAAATGATCTGTGATATCACTGTAAAATAGGCCAGAAAGCACATTTGGTACATAGTTATTAGTAAAAATATCAATTAAGGATGAGGATGACTCTGAAACACACGTTGGCTTATCAATTAAGGGCACAAAGCTGTTCAAATGTATTGCACTCAAAAAATCATTCACAGAAGCATTACCATAATTCAATAGATTTATATTAAAATCTCCATTATGTATACTTTATGTTCTGTATTCAAATTTTCTAAACAAGACTGGAAATGTATATTAAAATCCCTGACTTTTGATTGAGGTTTTCTGTAAATAATACCAACAATTATATTTTTCCCTCTAGGAATAGTAATTTCTATAAATAAAGACTCATAGTAGTCAGAAAATTGTAAAATATCATGTCTAATAATATAATCCAAAGAATCAGATATCAACAAACCCACACCACCTCCTTTGCTGTGTTTGCGATCAGTATGTATAAATGAATATCCAGGTAGATTAAAAGTAAGTGGTGTATTTTCATGAATCCAGGTTTCTGAGAATCCATAGATGGAGAAATTAAAATTAAGAGAAAATATAAAATCAGATATTGCATCAAAGTTTTTTGACAAGCTTCGAGAATTAAAATGAATAATACTAAAATTTTCTTTGAATTCCAGAGTCTTTAATAAAAAATCATCATCTAGGTAATATTTACAATCCAAAATATCAAGATTATGATCCATGTCATCAAAGTATAAATCTTCAATATTTTGAAAATTATTTAATAGCTGGTATGGGTGAGTATCACCATTCCTTTTAAATAGATGTTCAAATGCAATATCATCAATATTACTAAAGGCAAATATGTTATGAAAACAGGATGGAAAAAGACAATTGCAAAGCTCCCTTTCTTCGTAGGTACATACTTTAAAATATTTTGACTTTTCGTGACAGTTATCAGATTGAGTACAACATATGTGGCAAGAAAGCATACCTAAAGTAAATCAACAACAACAACAAAAAATCAATGTAAATGAGGTAACGTTAACAAGTAGGACCAAAAGATATACTTGAGAATAACTGAATAATTGTCAAACTTATAAGTCACATGTGTTTTGATTCAATCATCTTCCTACTGGGGCAAGAGTTTGGAAATATCTTCTATTTATGTTGTTTTTATAATCATCAGATACGCAGTTGACATAAAACTTATACCATTGCCATCTGTAAGCTTCCCAGTTTCTAGTTATACATTAATTGCCATATTTGTGATTTTCATGTAATGTGAACTTTACAAAATTTGTCATCACATTTGCTATTTCAGATTTATCGTGGTTGAGGAAACCACTCATTCATTAGCACGCAAAAATAAAGTACAGAGTCTATGGACAGGGAAAGAGGAAACCAGCGCATGTACACAATGAAGCGCTTCTGTATGGAGCGAATGGTGGTTTCGTCAACCACGATAATGCCAGCCTTTCAGTACCGCATCCAAATGCTGCTTTTTTTAGTGTTTTTAGAGTGATTTTTGGATATCTTCTTTCTGTCAGACTTCACAAGCTTCATCAGTTCATGCTTCACGATCCCCGGCTCACCCAGGCAACATTTCATTTCCCCCCGCCTGTGGCCGTGGCTCGATCTATGGTTCATAGTGATATGAATTTTGCAGCAATTAAAAACACGTTTGACTCTTCGGGTGAATATTTTAAGTCCTAACCTGGGGCGGATCGAGGATCTTTTAGGGGCACACATCTCAGAAAATTTTCTGACAAGCAAAAAAAAAAAAAAAAAAAAGAAAAGAAAAGGTTATCCGATTTTGGGAGTCCAGTTCTCCAAAATTCTATGCAGAGCAAACAAGAAAAGAAAAGCATTATCAGTTAAAAAAAGTGGGCACAATTTAAAAAGAGGGGGCACAATGTACACGTTTCTTTCAAAAGGGGGAGGTGCACGTGCCGGAAGTGCCCCCCTAAATCCGCCACTGGTCCTAACCATCCACTTGCATTTATGTACTACTTGTTAATCAATCATTTATATTCGATTCACACTTTCATGATAATTATCTATTTATATTTGCTTTACTTTGTGCTTTTTTCACAACTAGCTCATAATTGTTATTATATCCCCTGGCAGAATGCCGGAGGATACTTCGTCGCCGCGTTATATATATGTCATAAATCTAATTGAAATAGTCATGCACAGTGCTTTATTCAGGAATTAAATGACAAAATGATTAAAAACAGTTCAGGTAACCAAACAAAGGCTATTGCCCTACCATGTGCAGAACATCTAATGAAAACATGAGTCGGCTCCAAATATCAAATGTAACAAACATAAGGAATATCAGCATATGACAGACCCTGCAGTAAAATGGGAGATAAATGTTTGAAGAGAAATAAAATACTTATAATTGGCAATAAATACTTACAAATGACACTGTTCCTCTGAGAAATGCTGAATAGAGACAGGAATACCACTGTGTCATTATAGGCAAGAATGTAGAAAAATAAATAATCATGAGTGGCAAATATGTTACATGTACAAATAATGAAACACTTTTCCCCTGAGAAATGCTGGCTTGAAACATGAATGCACACTTGAAGTAAAGAACTTTAAGTACTGTAAATGCATAAATATGTTATGCAACAAGCAGTGATTACAAAGGCGTAAATATGATACAAAAATATGATACAAAATAGTGTGTATGAGAGAAACTAATGTGCACAAACACATTCAATCTCTCTTTTCCTGAGCCTTGAGGAATGCCATCATCAACGTCTGATTTTGCTGCATGAGTTGCTGTTGTTGAAGAAGCTGCTGTTGCTGCTGCTGTTGAAACTGTTGTTGCATCTGTTGTTGCTGCTGCTGAAACTGCTGTTGTTGTTCTAGTTGTTGCTGCTGAAGTAACTCATATCTGCGGTCCCTTTCTCGTTCTTCTTGCCTTCTCCTTTCCTCGTCCTCTCTTTTCTTTGCCAGTTCTTCTTTTCTCAACGCCTGGTCCATTTCCAGCTTCTTTTGGATGATACCAAGTGTTTCACTCCCGGTGGTCCTGCTTAAGACAATAATAACAACAACAAAATATTAAAACATATAAATTTCCTAAATAAGTGCCATGGCACAAAACTATACTTAAATAGCTATTTGCTACTAGCAATATGACATTTCTTTTGAGTGCATACAAGAGTAGCAGAGTATAGGTGTGTACTTTCCACAAGCAACTAATATGTATATTTGGTGTTTTCACTGTCTTCCACACCATGTGTATTAGTTTAAAATCTGTTTGCTTAATGTAGTAATGTGAAATTTGGAGTATAAGTTTTATTTCAACTAGACTAATCTGTAGTTCAGAGGTAATTCAGTGGCATGTTTGCCTTCTTTTCAGTGAGTCTAATCTGTAGTTCAGTTGTATGCACTGATGAATCTTTTGAAAGCACAGGGCCATTGTCTGTACATCTTTAGCTGACCAGTAGGCTGGTGATAGGGCCCAATTAGGTACCCCTTAAGAATGCAATTGAGATTCTTCTCTTGTATGCTACATGGACATGTAGTTGATTGAGAATGTAGTTGAAGGTTGAAGGAGAGGAGCACAAGAAGACAGAGGGAGTGAGACATGAAGCTTTCCTGCTAGGCAAATCGTATCTACATGAACTGTATATCGAGTTTTAAAGTGAGTCTTTGATATAATGTATATATTTTTTATTTTGTGTTGACGCAGTTGTTATTCGTTGAGGTGTGTTATTTCTGAACATTTAGAAATTATGATGATATTTGTGCACATTTGGACCATTACTTTACATTGGTGTACAACTTGTTATTTAGTATGCATATGTGGCAGGCATGTAAGCCTGAACTTTTATATGCGGTGTCGTACACATACATAATTTTTTATGTTATTTAAAGAATAAAAATTATAGCAGGTCTATGGGAGTACATGAATGCTAAGGCATCATTTTAGATATTTTTAATAGAAATTAGTATTTTATCTTGTATCTTTCCCATATATGTATGGTTGATGTGTATTTTTGCATTCCATTTCAATAATTTATGTATACGTCGCATATATCTCTGGATATTTTTGTGGTGTTAATACTTACCTTTGTCATTTTTAATTTTACTCCGCCAATTTACTACAGGTTTCTGTAGCTGGACTGGCCATCAGAAAGTCAAAATTTAACCGATAGCTTTCACCGGCATATATAACCTTATAGGCTGGACACTTGCAGTGTGTGGGCGGTGAGTGTCTATATACATTGGGGTATGATGAGATATAACAGAAACAATGTACCACTCTTTTTATTGTTCATTTGTTTTTAAATTTAAATAAATATTGAAGTGTAACAGAAATGAAATGATATATATATATATATTGATCTATTACCTACAAAATTACCATGGTGCAATAATGTGTTTATTTAAATCAGGATGACAAGATTTGTTCAATCAGTAGAATCGATTACTGATTTGGAAATATTTAATATAGGCCTACATTTCAGATTAATGAATTTGCGCACAAAAGTATATTCATTCACTCATCATGATCTCTTTTCTTTTGCTCAAGTTATAATGAGTTATTATCTAAATTGTATACATTCCTTCGTGATTTTTATTGTTTTCTTGTATTTTTTTACTATTCGCAGGGGCTGTTTTGCCCATACTAATAAAGCTGCGGTACTCAATCCTCAAACGCGCCTATCGAGTGAATTTGTTGGAGAACCCTTCATTAATTTCTCCATATGCATTACCTCTTTTGTGTTTCTCCATATGTTTCACACGCCCGCTTCCTCATCTCAGCTCCATCCATCTTCTTCTTTTCTTCATCTCCTTTCTCCCTTGGTGCACTTTCTATATCCTCCTCCTCCTGAATTAAATCTTCCACACTCTCCCGAATCTTCCTCTCCTCATCTGTCTCTTCTACAGCAATCCCACTCGCAGCCTTCTCCTTCCTGTTTTTATCTTTAAATCTTTCCATAAGGTTAGTAACTAAGGTCTTTCTGGTTGTCCCACATCATGCCAAATGACAGAAAAAATGATAAAACAAATGAGAAGCACAGTATTACGCACATGTACTATAGCTTGTGGACCACTGACTACAACTAATAGCACTGAAGTAAAGAAAAAACATTAAAAAGTAAATAATAATGATGTTGATGACGATAATAACAATAGTAATAATAATAATGATAAAGGTTAATAATATGCAAGAGAGTAAAAAATAAATCAAACATCTTTGATGAACAAAAACATTTTCATGAAAGGATTTTTTTTTTTTAACCCATGATGGCTTTTGTTTTTGTTTTTGAGGGGAGTCAGGTAAAGGTGCATGGATAACACATGCACATACTTCACCCAAAGGGGCTAATCCCCTTTGCAGGAAAATATTCACTCTAGTTGTTTCATTTAAAATACCTTTTACTTCAAGTACTTGACTCTCCACAGTGTCACTTGTCCCACACTTTATTTAATAATTTAATACTTCTGTACATCATACAAAGGTGGCATGATGATCTACCTACCGATTGGTAGCCTTGGGCTTTTGTTTTTTAGCAGGTGCGTCTGTTCCTGAGACTTGGCTGGCAGCAGTTTCTTCTGGCTACATAAAAACACAACACACAAAAGATTACATTTTCACATGTACACCCATGGCAAAAGAATAATTCCATGATTAATAACAAACTATCAAACAGTCAAATATGTTTAGTTACAACTAGGAAAGTTCGACTGTCTATTTTCTACAGAATAGTCTTTTAATAAACAAATAACACATTTTTTTGTTTGTTTACAGGCATACAATCACAATGCTGTCAGTGTTGAGCACTGCAGCATCAAATTTTAAAATGTTTGATTACAAATTTTTATCACATCATCATCAGTATACGGAAGTAAGAGGTAGTCCTGTTAAAACTTCCAGTCGTTCCTTTGAGGACACTCTAACGCCTGTCAATACTAGTAGTAGCAGTAGTAAAGAGTTAGTAGAACATTTACCTCATTCTCTGGCCCCCCCTTTTTTTTTAACTGGTTATAAACAGCCATTGTCAAAGTAATGGATTCGTCTTGATTACGTAAATGACAATACTAAAAATGCCAAGATGGACATGAGATGTACCTTAAAGTCCTCTACTTGACAAAATTTTAATTTATAAATTTTCATTTTTTTTTTTAGGTAGTAAAAACATTCTGTTAAAATCTACCTCAGTATTGATTGGTGCCCCATGTCTGCCCATACGCACAACTGCACAAATCCATACGTCAAAAAGGGAAGCATACTCTCTACACATAATCTTAATATCATTTATAGTGATATGCATGTGCAAAAATTATGAAAAACTGATGAGAAATGTCTACTTTACATAACATCTAGGCCTTGAAAATGTCACCTTTCATACAAACAAACCCAAACTGCGTGTAAATGAGTGCGCAGACATTTTCTTTGCAATGTCAAATTGACACCATGTAAACATCGCCTTTTCTTGTGAAAATAACATTAGAATTTGATGAGATTTTCGGCACAATTACCCTCCAGAACATGAAGATTAAAATGAAGTAAGCCATTAGGGGAACACCAAACATAAAGCTTGTCAATGTAAAGACTAAAGTGAAATGTTGGGTGCACGGACACAGTCATAAAGCCCACCATCATGTATTGAACTGTGACTTGAACTAGTAAAGTAGTACTACTATTCAAGTTTGATTAACTTGTTGGACTTAGAAACAATTTATTTGGAAAAGACACAAAGTTAAATCTGCAAATTCACTCACCGAGCAAGTACTTGTGCTGGTAGCCATATTTCACAACTAACTGGAACTTCTAACAGTTAAATATAACTATTCTTTTCTTGGGATTGGTGATCGTGCATATCAACATAAGTTGCTGTCAGCTGTCATACACGTGCGTCTTGTTTACATCCAGTGTACACAATTGCATAGATCCGTCCTGTTAGCAGACCGGACGTTATTTCGCCTGAATACCGTCCTGAAAATGAACGGGACGGAGAGAGTTTCGCATTGGCGCATGCGCAGATCGATTTTCCGCTCGAGTGAACGTTCTGTTCGCTCTCCCGTCCTGTTTCGTAAGCTCTCTATTCTTGTGTGTGTTCCGACTGCCCCCAGTGTTCCGTCTTATATAGGGTAAAAGGCAATATGTTTGTGGATGGTTTGTGTGCGCTCTATAGGCCACATTTCTCAACGGATTTTATAAATCAAATTTTGAATAAAGGTGTATCTTGGTATAATCTACAAGCCTTATAGATTTTGGTGATGCTGCCTCCAGTGTTCCGTTTTTTATAGGGTCAAAGGTCATATTTTCATAGATGTCTTGTGTGCACTCTAGTGTGCGGTCTAACTGCCACGCATCTTGACAGATTTCTTTTAATATATGTATGGAAGTGTATCTTGGTAAAATCTACGCACCTATAGTTTTGGTGATGCTGCCACCAGTGTCCCGTCTTTTATAGGGTCAAAGATCATACTTTGGAGGATGGCGTGAATGCACTCTGCAGGCCGCATTTCGTTTCTTTCACATTTTGTATGGAGATGTATCTTGGTACAATCTACATATCTTTACTTTTTGGTGGTGCTGCATGCCCTTATTATTCCGTCCTTTATAGAGTCAAAGGTCATTCGTCTCTTTTGTGCGCTCTTACTGCCACATTTCTTGACGGATTCCTTTCAAATTTTGTATGGAGGTGTATGTTGATCAAATCTACACTTTAGTTTTTGATGATGCTGCCACCAGTGTTCCGTCTTTTATAAGCTCAAAGTTCTGTTTTGGAGAATTGTGTGCGCTCTGCACGGTGACATTTCTTGACATATTTTTTTTCGAATTTTCTGTAGAGATGGATTTTACTCTAACCTACACACATATTGTTTTGGTGTTACTGCTCCTAGCTAGTGTTGACAATAATCCGGGTCACTGGTGGCGGTCTCTAGGTCATCCTCTAGTTTGAGGGGGGAGGGGTGGGGGGGGGGGTATTTTGTCCCTCCTTCGAAAAAAAGGATGCTGCAATTTTATGTACTCATATTTATTTAAAATAACTCATTTTACTCACTTGATCCAGGATTATTAGGAATTAGACTGTTGTTCCTATCCGTGGTTTCTTTTGGTTGGGGTTGTCATCTTTCCACCACTTTTCCAGTCCAGTTTTGATGCGGTTGATTGTGGTACTCTCTAGAACATCGCCTGGAAGACCATTTCACGTATTGGCAGTTCTCTGGCTGAATGAGTTTCCTTAATGTCTTCCGGCAGTTATGCCTGTAAAGCTTGAGGAAGTGACTACAGGTACGATTGCTCCTTATTCTGCTGAAGAAGTATTGTTATTGGAGATTGTCAAACTGGTGCATTATCCTGAAAACTTGTATCATGTCCGATCTTTTCCGTCTGAACTGTAGAGTGGGGATTTTCAGTGCTTCGAGTCTCTGAGTAGTTAAAGGAGAATTAAGCCCTGATGACAAATTTACTTATATTGGAAGGTGTAATATATTCCTACTTATTGGCCTAAATAATTTTCTAATAAGATATCAGAAAAGGGTATAAATAAAGATATTCCAACACCCGGTATCGTCTCCTACTCATTTACATGGGGGCTGCCATTTTCTTGCTGATTTGGAGTTGTACATGAACCATTGAGAAATGTTCCAGTCAGGAAGATATTTTGAATCCAAATCCTAAATTGATTTTCTTCATTACCTAAAATCCCATATGTGACGGAAAATATAAAGTGGGTGTTTACATGTATTATAAAAATTAAATCTTTATAATGATACTTTTTTCAATTGTCTGGTTTTGCTTAACAAAAATCTATTTTCTTGGGTTTGCCAAACAGAGCAGAACATAATATATGCAGCATGCATTCTGACTTTTCAAGTCCATTATCCGAAAGCAGGTGAATGCATAGTTTGCCGCTATAGATGGTCAGGGAAGAAGCATCCATAAAATTTGAATTAATTTGCTCCGTCCCATACGTCCAGTATCGAGAAAATAGATTTCTATTAAGCGAATATCGATTTTCAACAGAAATATATAAGGAAATCTTCAGTTTAAAAATAAATTGACATATCTATTCTATATTTTTAATCTCAAATGGGTTTTTAATTTTGAAAAAGGCAATTGAGCATTTGGATTAAGAAAATCTTCTTGTACACATAAACAAAATGGCAGCCCCCATGCGCTGCTAGCAGACGATACATATTGCTAGCAGATGGTAAATTTTGCTCAGAAAAATTTGATTCGTATCGATCTCGTATATTTTGACACGAAGCCATATAGTCTAACAAGTAGGAATTAATAACACCTTTGAACACTATCGTCTTTATTTTTGAGCGTAAGTCTCCTTTAAGGAGTCTTACCCTCTTGACAAGTTTTGTAGCTCTCCACTGCACCTTATCCAACATATCCTTGTCTTTCTTCAAATGATGGTTCCATACTGTTAAACAGTACTTTAATTTAGGTCGTACCAGGGTTTTGTTGAGGAGAACAAATGTATTTTCATCAAGGTGATAAAAGTTCCTTTTGAGAAATACCTTTTTATTACATTTCTCGTAAACATAACCGACAATATCCATGATGTGAAATGTAAAATATTAGAATAAAACTGAATCTGAAAATTATTATTATCACCATGGTGGTGATGATTATTTTTATTGTTACTATTATTTAGCTAACTGCGACTTAAGGCGAAACCTAATAATAGGTTTATTCCGTCATAATAGAAACTCAACGTTCGGGCGAAACGAGTGTGGGTTAGGGCGAAACGTAACAAAAGAATGAGATAAAAGATTTCGCCCTAAGTCGCAGTTAGAGTTATTATTAGTAGTATCATTATTATTATTATTGATGTTGTTGTTGTTATTGCAGGATTAGGTCATACGATGGTTCGAATGCCAAGCATTTTGGCATTAAATGGACTTGCCGGTGAGAACTTTAATGTTTTATACAGCCTTTCAACCTGCGGATACTCGCTAGGAATGGTGCTTTATCCTATCCTGGCAGACGCCCTGTTGAGTGCTTACGGATGGAGGGGAGTTCTTCTAATCTTTGCAGGTATCATGTTGCACACAATCCCCTGCTTGATGGCCATACAGATACCCTTGAGAGACGAAACGTCTAGACATGGTGCAGAATTGAAAAACATCAGTTCAAGTGATGATGCTGGGTTTTCAGCTGAAAACAGTAACTGCCAGGAGGCAGATGATAACATAGACAGTGATCGAGCTCCACTCTTGGCTTCTCAATGTGAAGAGAACGGAAAATGTATTCCTTTTAACATGAAACCGAATATGAAGGGATACGCTCCTCTCCGTGATTGTCTTCATAGTCTGGTAGATGCAACACAGAATATTTGGAACTGGTTTCGCAGAACGATGATTTATACGGACCCGCTATCACTTTTCATTTTATTATCCATTACGTCGTTGCAGTTTGTGACTAGTGGATGGGTTTCGTTTCTTGTTCCACATGCCGTGCAGAGAGGAATAGCCATCCACAGCATAGTTCTCTTGACATTTTATGCTGCCTTTGGCAACATATCTGCAAGACTCTCTGTAGCTTTTCTTACTCATCGCTTGATTCGTCCCATCAACTTGTATCTCGCCTTGACCATCATGAATGTATTTGCTTTGGCAATTGATGGATACATTCCGAACTTGATTGTTATGTTAATGTCAGCGACTTGTTCATCACTTTGTGTTGCGGGAAGGGGTGTCCTTGGGCACCTAGTGATACGGGAAAGGGCCTCGGCTGATCATGTATCGATGGCCCTGGCTGTCCTGGAAGGATTAGGTGGATTTGCAGTATATCTCGGTGGATATGTAGCAGGTATGCATTCTGGTTCTTAGAGCCCATTCACACTCACTTCGTTAAAGCGCTCTAACTAAGAACCGTTCTTTGGGAGCGGTTCTGAGGTGAGTGTGAATGCTAAAGTGGTCCAGGAAGCGTTCTTCTGGAGCGCTCCAGAAGACCACCTCGGGAGGTGGTCTTCAACCCGCGGGAAATCTCGTGTGATTTTCTTTGATTTTCCTATAAGTGCGGGACATGGCTGCATTAAAGAAAGAGAAGATGATAGAAAAAAAAAAACAAGGAAAGATAGAAAGATAAAATGATAGAATTATAAAAACAAAGAAAAACATAAGCAATCTAAAGAAAGAAAACACGATAGAATGATGAAAACAAAGAAAAACAAAAATAAAACAAAAAAGATGGAAAGATGAAATGATACAATGATACAATGATAAAAACAAAGAAAAAGAAAAGAAGGAAAGATAGAATGATAAAAACAGAAAATTATCAAAAATATAAAGAAAGAAAAGACGATAGAATAATGAAAAACAAAGAAAACATAATGAAAGATAGAAAGTGAAAATAGAAAGTTATAGTTCGACGCCCTGACTGCTTTTCAGTTATTTGGACGCAATACTGCACTTTATGTGACAGGGGTTGGTGCAGGGAGGGGGAAGTTTCCAGCAAACAATTTTTCAGGCGGAAAGTTAAAGTTCGACGCCCTGACTGCTTTTCAGTTATTTGGACGTAATACTCCACTGTATGTAATAGGGGTGGGTGGAAGGAGGGAGGAGTTTCCCCCTTGGGAAGGATAACGGCTCGTAACACTTTTTTTTGCGGAGTGTTAGTTCGACACCCTGGCTGCTTTTCAGTTATTTGGACGTAATACTGCACTGTATGTAACAGGGGTGGGTGGAAAGAGGGAGGAGTTTCCCCCTTCCCTCGCGAAGCGCGAAAGCTCTGACGTTTTAGCAAATTTGAGAGAAAGATAACGGCTTGTAGCAAACAATTTTTTTAGGCGGAAAGTTATAGTTCGACGCTCAGACTGCTTTTCAATTATTTGGACGTAACATTTCACATGCGACCGTGCGAAGCCAGCGGCGTATCTAGGGATTATGGCTCCCAGGGCAAACAATGAAGTTAGGCCCCCTCCCTGACTGCCCAAACTTATCTACGTTATTGTACAAGCGAGGGAGCTAAGCGACCGAGCGGAAAATTTTCTATTTTTAACCCTAGAAACACATTTTCTTGTGCATATTATAATGAAAAAATTTGCATTTGACCACCGCTGTTGAGCGGTAGAGAAGCTCGAATTTTATACATTGATAAACGGTTTTCTATTCACTCACTTCTACAATCGGGAGAAGAACTAACGAAAACCCTATAGGCTTGAAAAAAAGAGTCGAGAAATTCAGCAAGGCGACATGAAGTGGAGATTTCTTTCAAAAGTTGAACCTTTGCAAATGCTGTTTTATACACTTTATCCTATATTGGGAGCGCAATATTTAGCAGGAGTCATGTGAAGCTTACATGATATAGCGAGCAAAGCAATTACATCTTTTTTTTTTCAAAAACGTTTTGAACCCTTCAAGCTATGTAAGAACTGTATACTGGGGGAACGAAATTACGAGATCCTGGCCTGAAAGAAAATAATTATGCGAGGGAGCAAAGCGACCGAGCTTTGGAAAAATTTTCGCATTTCAAACCTTCAAAAACTAGATTTCTAGTGCATTCACCCTCCGGATTTGGGGGCGCGTGATCCGTAAAGATTATGATTTTTCTTCATTTCCCCCTATTTTTCTTTCTCTCCTTTGCGTTTTTTTTTTTGCGCCCCCTTCAAGTGCTGCCCGGGGCACGTGCCCCCTGCCCCCTAGATACACCACTGAGCAAAGAGACCGAGCGGGGAGTGGGAGGGGGTATCCCCCTCCTACATCAGGGAATTTTTCAAAAATCTGTCTATAAAAGATTTTTATAGATTTTTATATCATTCGCATATAAAACTTGCTTTCGCATATAAAACTTGCTTTCACATTGAAATTAAGGCATTTCTTATTTCCTTACTTCTAATCATTAAATAATGTGATGGTATTTCAAGATCAAAAATCATGAGTTTGGATAATTATTAGTTTTAAGTTAATGTTTCATAATTCTTATTTATTTTATCCAAAAATATTGGGGGGGGGGGGGTGATAATATAGGCCATCCCCCACCTCATTTTTTGGGGGATATATACCCCATCCCCCGGGATCGACACCCATGGTAACAGGGGTGGGTGCAGGGAGAGGAGAGTTTTTTCCCCCTTCCCGCGCGAAGCGCGAAAACTTTGACGTTTTAGCAAATTTTGAGAGCCAGATAACTGCTTGTAGGCCGTTTTCTCTCACTTCCCCGGCTTTTTCGCTCTCGCCTTTTTTTTTTAGTGGCTGAATATGGGGACCATGGCCCCCTGGTGCGCCCCTGTATACTCCAGTGGATGTATTAATACTATTTTGTTAATAGTCACCCCTATAGACGCAGTTACTGCTGTTGCAAACCATACTTATCATGGTCACGTTTGGAGGTGCCACATGCATGCATGCAACTGCCCATTACTATGACAAATCAAATATAAACAAACAACATTTGCCGCGATCGGATGTGGATGTGATTACTATAACTGACAATCGTAAATCGATTTCACCATTTCAGCAACCATTTCATTTATAACGATGTTTGATATTTTACCGCTAGCGAATAATTGATTAGTTTCATGCTTATTTTCATTTAAAAACATCCCTCAGGTAAAATAATTATGGGCGGTTAAAACAACCCCACTCATCTTATCATTAGTTCTGCAGTCCATGAGTTGTATATGTTATCTGAACAAATGTCATGCATATATAATTGCAAAGTAGAGTTTGACGAACTCCTAATATATGAGTGCCAATGAATTCTTCTGAATTAGTACTGTACGAGGTGTGACATTTCATCCCCACTCAAATTTTAGACTCATTCATTCAAGCTTGACATCTGCATGAAAATCAAACAATGTCTGAAAAGTAATTATGTATAAAACTTGTTGGCAGGATAATCACGCAGGAATTCTAAGGATACTCAAGTCTTGACATTTTTTCACTCTGACTGTGACCAGGACACTTGTCAAATTACTGTGTTCTCATTCCATTAAGAGTAGAAACCAGGATATAACCTCTTGGATGCAACTAAATTTCAAAAGCTTATTTACAAACTTCGAATGGCCTTGATTAACACAAGAAGGTGCATAGCACGATCGCAGAGATTTTCAGGAAACAGGCGTGGAGACATACCTTTATTTGCATGACTGTACCTAATATCTGAATATCTCTGCGATCGAGTTTACCCAGAAAGTTAACAGCATCCAAGAGCTTCTATTGAATAGCTCAACCCGATAAAAGAAAGGGCTAAGCCTTAATGTCATACTTCCGTACAATATCTTCATGTTCTTAAAGGAGAATGAAAGTCAACATACATTAGCTGATAATCATATGGAAAATTGTCAGCCTGTTCAAAATATCTTAAATACTCTGATATGATTACTCGGTAAGGAGAACAGTCTCTCTAAAGTTTGCAGATTTCTTGCTAGATATCCCATGGGGGCTGCCATTTTGAATAAACCGTGATGTCATTGCGGTACATGTCCATTTACCTGTACACAATGGATAAGATGTTGCATAATGAATAGCTATTGTACAACTAAAGCCACCCATGCAAAATGGCAGCCATCTTGGTACCCCCATTGTCTCGCACAGGTGATATCTAAGAGCAGTTGTAGCTCTTTCTCACTTCTTTGAAGAATTGACCTTTGTCAGACCAAGCAACTTTCAAGTGCATGCCAAATCCTGCTTAACAAAAGAAACAGCTTAACAGTCAAAATATCTTGACACAAATAGGTTATATAGGTTTTCCAGGTCAAATGTCCGCAGAGTCAGATCAAATGTCATATAGGTAATTGAAATGTCCGAGGGGGAAATCAAATGTCCTGTTAGCAAAATAAACATCCGAATAAGTACGTAAGGTGTCCATAGAGAATTCAAATATCCGCACAATAGAAATAGGGGAAACAAATGTCCACATTGCAAAACGAATGTCCCGATAGAAAAATAAGACTTCCATAGGGAATTTAAATGTCCGCATAATAGAAATTCCTGCTTATCCATGCATGAATTAGAGGATTAAGTCTTACATAGGTAAATCGAATGTCCTATAGGTAATTCATATGTCCAAGTAGTCATACACTTGTCAATTTACTGCAATAAATCATATATACCTACCTATTATGCCTGTAGTCTTGACTACGGGACCCCTTCGAGAATTTAACACACATGAGTCACAATAGTGTGCGCACCCCCCGTAATCCTATTGTCCCCTTCGCCACTCACGCGCGTCAACACGCTACGGCCATCTTCCTCTTTCTTGCTCGCCCCCGACGAGATAGGACGTATAGTCACAGCGCTCCTGAAATCAGGTCGTATAGTATCCTTTAGGTGCGCTTTTTCGCACATTTTAAGCACTTTTAGGTACCTATATTCGCTTAGATTATAGTACTGTGTGTTTTAGTAGTCACTTTTGCCGATTGCAAGGGATTTTTGATATCCTTTTCTTGGCATTTATTTTTCCCTTTCACGGTCAGCCCCACGTAGATATTTCTGTGTGTTTGCGGGTGTTCCGTTTGTCACCGAGCCTTTGGGTTCGGTGTTTGTTCTTACGGTTTTTTGGCTGTGAAAATCTTTTGTGCGTATCTCCCAAATAAATTTTACTTTTATTTTACTGCATTCAGTTGAAGTATTTCTTATTTTGAAAAGTATACTTTATTGTCTGTTTTATTGCAGTGGTATGAATTCGGAAGAAGAAGCAGCTAGGTCACGGAGACCTGCTTCGGCCTTCCAGAACTCTCCCGAGTACTTCGGTACATGGGGGAGGGAGGAGGGCTAAGGGTAAGTTGCCTAGTGGTGTTTCCTTGCAGAGTTTGCCAGTCTCGGAGCTTGCGGCTTCGGGACGGGTGGCGTTAACTGAGTCGGGATTGTCAACTCCGAAGCCCGTGGTTTCGGGGTGGGTGGCGTCAGATTCTAGTGGTTTGGATATCTAGCGAATCCAATCCCCCGGTCGCTGAGACCAGAGGGGGGGGGGGGGGGGGGGGCGGTTGTTTCCCGTACGGTAGCGTTCACTCGCTCTGATCCGTTAGGGGAGACGCGCCCCACTACTGCAGGGCAACCCACGGGCTTAGTCCATGTTGGTCTGGGTTCTCAAACCCTAGCCCCCGTGCTAACGCCATATGGGGGAACGAGTACTTTCTGGGCTGTCTACAGTGTCAGCTGATGGGAATGCTCGAGCTAACAATTATGGACGCTCTTCGGAGCAACAGGTGTTTTCACCTGAGTGCGTGACTACTAGTGCTCCCCTATTGCTGCTTTCGAGCGGTCCAATAGCGGGTTCACACGCCTTTAGTAGTCATCGGGCACATACCGAGTCATCTCGGTCTGCCCACGCACTGGGAGCTTTTAGCTCCCAACCCATGGCTACTGCATCTTCTTGCTTAGCCAATATGGGTGATTTGGGCGATTCTCTAGGCTTACGCCATGAGCGCTCCAATCCCTTTATGGGAAGTGAACGTCCCTCCGCGGAGGGATCGGTTCGTGTTTCCGAAGCGGCTTCGGAGATCCGAACGAATCCGATTAAGCGTTCTAACAAAAGGGTTTCGGCTACGACTCTTGTCGAGCCAGCCAAGAAAAAGGCCAAGAAGAAGGCAAAAAGTGGCAAGGCTTTGCCGGCCTCTTGCCCGTCTGGCCTGGCTAACCCAGCTAGCTCCTCTCAAGCTGACATGTTCAGCATGATGCGGGCTTTTGCTCAGAATCAGGGTTGGTCCTTTGTACCGGCTACTTCAACCCTGACTTCTGTCCCTATTCAGGGGTCTGACTTTGAGACTAATCAGCCTTTTGTGTTGGATTCGTCTTTGTCTGAGTCGGTTTCGCATGTGCCTCCTATTCCCGCGGCCCTTGGGGCGCCGCTGGGCGAGGAGACTTTCGTTGAACCATGCGGGGCTCTGCCTGCTGAGGCCTTTGTTAGCGTTCCTTTGTCTCTTTCCACTCGGGTGGAACCAGATTTGGAGGTGGCCTCTCAAGCTTCGGTTTCTGAATCGCTTGGGCAGGCGGAGTCTCAATCGCTCGCCCTCTGTGGGGTGGAAGCGATTGCTTTGTTGTCCAGATATCTCTCTGAATTTTAGTCAACCCGCGCGCAGGGTTCGACTTCGCGTTGGTTTAAGCAGCGGGATTCCTGCTGAGTCCTTTGTTGGCGTTCCTTTGCCGGGTCATCCCGGTCCGCCCTTGCTCTGGGCGCCTTGGCGTCCGGCCCATGGCTGTTGCATCTCCTTGCTCGGCCGATATGGGTAATTGGTGCGCGTCTTTGGGTTCAATACCCTCAGCGCACTTCTCCCATAAAGGGAGGTGAGCGTCCCTCAGCGGAGGGTTCGGTTCGTGTTCCCGAAGGGCTTCGGGGATCCGAACGAAACCGAATAAACGCTCTGAAAAGCGGGTTTCGACTTAGGCTCTTTTTGGGCCAATCAGAAGCCTAGGGAAGGGGCTAAAAGAGGCAAGGCTTTGCCTGCCTCTTGCCCATCGGGTTTAGCTAACCCTCCAGTCTCTCAAGCTGAGATGTTCAGTGTGAGATGGGCTTTGCCCAGACTCAGGGTTGGTCCCTTGTACCAGGATTCACATCCCCTGCTCTTGTCCCTTTTTGGGTCGGACATCGAGACTAATTAGCCTTTTATGGTTTATTCTTCTTTGTCTGTGATGGGATCACATGCGCCTCCTAGTCTCGCAGCCTCGGGGCTCCGTCGGGTGAGGAGGCTTATGGCGGTTCATGCGTGAATCCGACTGTTTCGGCCTTTGTTCGTGATTCTTTGTCACGATCATTTCAGGCGGATCCAGTTTTGGAAGCGGCCTCTCAAGCTTCGGTTTCCGAATCGCTGGGGCAGGCAGAGCCTTAGTTGCTCTCCCTTTGTGGGGTAGAAGCGATTGCTTTGTTCTAAACTTTCCCTGACTTTTAGTCAACCCGCGCGCAGGGTTCGACTTTGCTTGGGTTCAGGCAGCGGGATTCCTCCGAGCGTATTTCTCTTGCGGAGGATTTCTAGCTGGATTTTGGACGCATTGAACCACGTGTACACAATTCTCAGCCTATTCCTCTCTCATTCAATCAATTTACTGCAATAAATCATATATACCTACCTATTATGCCAGTAGTCTTGACTACGGGACCCCTTCGAGAATTTAACACAAATGAGCCACAATATTGTGCGCACCCCCCGTAATCCTATTGTTCCCCTTCGCCACTCACGCGCGTCAACACGCAACGGCCATCTTCCTCTTTCTTGCTCGCCCCCGACGAGTTAGGATGTCGATCATGAGTGTCATGGTAGCTAGTGTATAGGTCAGTGAGTATCTCACAAATAGAACTGGTCTGACGTTACTTTGTAAAGAAAATGGCAGCCCCCATGGGATAATGTCAAGCAAGGAAACTGCAACTTTTGGAGACACTGTTCTCCTTCTTAAATAATCAAATAGGAGTAATTTCAAGATATTTGTAATAGGCTGACAATTATCTACATGATTATAGGTTAATGTTTGTTGCCTTTTATTCCCCTTTTTCTTGTTAATGTTCCCTTCATCCTTTCTTCTAAGTCCATGCTTTATTTTATTTCTCTTTCTATCTCTACTCTCCCTATTTCATCATGTATCCATATTGCACCACGTGCACACAATTCTCAGCCTATTCCTCTCTCATTCAATCAATTTACTGCAATAAATCATATATACCTACCTATTATGCCAGTAGTCTTGACTACGGGACCCCTTCGAGAATTTAACACAAATGAGCCACAATATTGTGCGCACCCCCCGTAATCCTATTGTTCCCCTTCGCCACTCACGCGCGTCAACACGCCACGGCCATCTTCCTCTTTCTTGCAAGCAACCCCAAGAAGAAACATGTTGCTTGCAAGGTGAGGGGAAGGAGGGGAAGGTATATAGATTTATATAGTAAATAAGAAAATCAGTGCTGATTTTACAAATTTACTGCAATAAATCATATATACCTACCTATTATGCCAGACCAGCGCCAACTCAAAGACCGGGAGGCATGTTTCAAGCAGAAGGGAATAGGATTACACCGAAGATTACAAAGAAGACACAGCGGCCTTCAAGGTGGCTGACGCAAAAATAGCCTCACCTGCAGGGACATCCCTAAAGTAGCAAGAGATGAAGGAATTGGGCGAACGCCCATAAGCAGCCTTCAAAATCTAGCGCCACACCTTGAAACAGAGCCCAGGAAGTGCTGACACTACACGTGTCATGAGCACAAGGCTTACTGTCAGATAAAAGAGCCTCTGCGCCAGCGGCCCTAATAGCCTCGACAATCCATCTAGAAATGGAATCAAGAGAAGCAAGAGAAAAAGGCCCTCTAGTGATCAGGAACAACTGATCATCCTTACGATAAGACTTAGCCTTATCAATATACCATTTGAGAGCCCTAACAGGACACCAAACTTTGTCCTCGCGCACTGACGAAAATCCAGAAAGCGGACAAAGAAAAATCTCCACAGGGCCAGAGGCAGCCGTTTGATTCTTGGCCATAAAAGAAGCCTTATGAATCTAACACCTTTTCTCTCCCAGCGAACATGACCAGAAGCAAGACAGAGAGCATGAAGAGTACTGCGCCTCTGCCCAGAGGCAATAGCTACCAAAAAGAGCGTCTTAACCGTAAGATGATGAAGCGGAGCTTCACCCAACGGTTCAAAGGAGGTTTCGCCAAGGCCTCCAGGACCTTAGGCAGACTCCAAGACGATACTAACCTAGAACAAGGAGGACGTTTCAGAAGAACGACCGAATCAAACCACTCAATAGCGGGGAATCGGAAATCCCCAAACCATCTGAGAAGCCTGAAGGAATGGCCCCGATCGCCGATCGGTAGCCTCGGATAGTAGAGATGGATCTCCCTTTGTCAAATAGCGAGATTAGATAATCCGAAATTGAACCAATAGGAGCCTTAGACGGGGTTTGATTTCGCTCTTTACACCAGAGGAAAAAGACCGAAAGACGGGAATTATAAAATTCCCCTAGTAGAACTCTACGAGTGGACATTAAGAAATCCGCGGCACTATCAGAGAGACCCGACTGTCTTGCAGATTCCCCGACAGGGGCCAAGCAGTCAAAAGAAGGACTCTGGATCGTGGTGAAGAATCCCCGAGAGGGGCTGCAACACCAGATCCGCTCTTAACGGAAGAAGGAACGGTTGAGCCACCAGAAGGCTCATTAGCTCCGGAAACAAACTCCTCCTGGGCCAAAAAGGGAGCTAACACAAGCATCCGAGCCCGATCTTCCCTGATCTTCCGCAAGACTCGCGGAATCAGCTGGAAGGGAGGAAAGGCAAACCCTCGAAGATTCTCCCAACTGAGAGAGAAAGCATCGAGAGCCCAAGCTCCCCGATTGCGCGCACGGGAGCAGTATTTCGGAACTTGGTGGTTTAGAACCGACGCAGAAAGATCCACTTCCAGTGGACCCAGGCAACTGCGAATGCGGAAAAAGACCTCTGGATGGAGCATCCATTCTGATGGAAGACACCCGCCCCGAGACAGAAAATCCGCAATGAGGTTTTCCTGACCGGGGATGAAAAAGGCCACGGGTGTGATCGCCATGCGACACCACCTCCACAGCTGTGCTGCTAGGGCGCTCAGGATAGCAGAACAAGTGCCTCCCTGCCGATTGAAATAAGCCGCCACGGTGACATTGTCCGTGAGGATCAGACTGAACGACTGAGAAGTCGACTTCTGAAACGAAGCAGAACTAACAGAACTGCCATAAACTCCGGGCCACTGATATGGGGAAGAGTCCCAAGCTGAGACCAATCCCCCGCGACCGTGCTGTCATTGCAATGTCCTCCCCACCCCAACCGAGAGGCGTCCACCGAAAACGAGATCGACGGAAGAGGGGTACCGAAGGGCTTGCCTCGCGCGATAAACTCCTCGTTCGTCCAACGAGAGAGAAGAGACTTGATTCTTATTGGTACTGGAATCCCGACCAACAGAGAATCTTTTCCCAGCTTGAGAAACCTGAGGAGATGTCTCTGAAAAGGTCTCATGAGGAGCCGGCAGACCTTCAGAACATCGACTAGCCTGGCTAGAAAACCCAGGAACTGAAGCCACTGTCTGGCCTTGACCCTTCTGGCCAGCAAGAGCTTGCGAGCCGCAGAGACAATGATGAGAATCCTGTCCCAAGCTATGTCTAACACAGCCCCAGAAAAAAACTGGGCTGCGAGTAGGAACTAACTCTGACTTTTCCCAATTAAATAGGAAACCTAAGCCTTGAGAAAGACAGACGAGCAAACGAGTCTCGTCTAACAAACGATCGTGTAACTCCGTTAGGAGAAGCCAATCGTCCAGGTAGCAAAAATAGCCGAAGGCCGTGTCGCCTCAGAGAGGCTGCCAGCACGGCTACAACCTGAGTAAAAACCCGAGGGACTGAGCGCAGCCCGAAGGGAAAAGCGCGAAAGCGATAAGTCTCTGAGAGGAAGGAAAACCCCAGAAGATCGCGCGAAGCGCGATGAATGGAAATGTGGAAATACGCATCTTCGAAAACTATCAAGACCGTGTAGTCCTTCCTCTTGATCAACGGGAGAATGGAGGCGAGAGTCTCCACCCGAAAATGTACTGAAGTTTTCCCGAGCGCTTGGGAATAACAAAAAGTCGGAGAAAAGGAAAAAGACAGCCAGTCTCTTACCTTCTATAGCTCACTTTTTCAACAGAGATTCGATCTCCGATGAGGCACGAGAACAACCGAGTTCCTATAACCCCTCCTCACCCGACGGAGCCCCGAGGCTGCGAGAATAGGAGGCGCGTCACAGACAAAGAAGAATAAACCATAAAAGGTTAATTAGTCTCAATGTCCGACCCCAACAAAGGGACAAAAGCAGGGGATGTGGTGCCTGGTACAAGGGACCAACCCTGAGTCTGGGCAAAGCCCGCCTCACACCGAACATCTCAGCTTGAGAGGCCGGTGGGATAGGCTTCCTTCTGATTGGCTCAACAAGAGCCTAAGTCGAAACCCGCCTTTTTAGAGCGTTTATTCGGTTTCGTTCGGATCCCCGAAGCCCTTCGGGAACACGAACCGAACCCTCCGCTGAGGGACGCTCACCTCCCTTTATGGGAGAAGTGCGCTGAGGGTATTGAACCCAAAGACGCGCACCAATCGGCTGAGCAAGAAGATGCAACAGCCATGGGCCGGGCGCTAAGGCACCCAGTGCAAGGGCAGACCGGGATGACCCGGCATTTGCCCACCGACTACTAAAGGCATGTGAACTCGCTATTGAACCACTAGAGAGCGGCGATAGGAGAGCACTAGCAGTCACACACACAGGTCAGCACACCTGTTGCTCCGTAGTCTACCCATCAGCTGGCAAAGCAACAGCCCGGGTAGCACTCGTTCCCCCATACGGCGACGGCCAGGGGCTATTCAATATCCAGGTGCGAGGGCAAACTGGGACAAGATCCCAGTATACGCCCACCGACTACTACTAGTATGTGAACTCTTTATTGTTCCGCCCGTGGGCAACAATAGGAGAGCACTAGTAATCGTGACCTCAGGTCAGACCGGAAGTAATCACTCGCTCCGGTGACCGCACTTATGGGTATTGAACCCAAAGTCTGAGCCGGGTGCTGAAAGCACCCAGTGCGAGGGCAGACCGAGATGACTCGGTATGTGCCCATTGACTACTAAAGGCATGTGAACTCGCTATTGAACCACTAGAGAGCGGCAATAGGAGAGCACTAGTAGTCTCGCACTCAGTGCGAGGGCGGACCGAGATGACTCGGTATTTGCCCATCGACTACTAAGTAGTCACGCACTGTTGCTCCGAAGAGCGCCCATAATAAGCCACTTCGGGGATGCAATCTGAGCATGAGCAGATAAAGGTCATCTGTACCAAAATTCTAAAACCCACTGACACTAATATTCGATATGCTCATGAATGTCATGTAATCATTATTCAATTATGCACTAATGGTGCATTCCATGATATCCAGGTGGAAGTATTCTTTTTAAAGGGGGAAACAAAAGCTATTCATGAGGCACCTCTATCACTCCCAGAGTTATTTTTCTGAAGTGCACATAAAGGGACCCTCCATGTGTAAAATATCTGGATATTTGGGGTCATTTGTACCATGCGCCAACCCCGAACTGGCTTATTGTTAGCTCGAGCATTCCCATCAGCTGGCAATATAGACAGCCCGGGAAGTACTCGTTCCCCCATTGGCATCGGCCGGGGGCTAGGGTTTGAGAACCCAGACCAACATGGGCTGAGCCCGTGAGCTGCCCTGCAGTAGTGGGACGCGTCTCCCCTAACGGATTTAAGCGAGTGAACGCTACCGTGCGGGAAACACACCACTAGAACCTGACGCCACCCACCCCGAAGCCACGGGCATCGGAGTTGACGTCCCAAGCTCAGTTAACGCCACCCGCCCCGAAGCCGCAAGCTCCGAGACTGGCAAACTCTGCAGGGAAACACCACTAGGCAACTTACCTGCAGCCCTCCATCCTCCCCCATGTACCGAAATACTCGGGAGAGTTCTGGAGGGCCGAGTCGTCTTGCTAGACGACTCTTCGGAAGAAGCAGGTCTCCGCGACCTAGCTGCTTCTTCTTCCGAACTCATAACACTGCAGTAAAACAGACAAATATACCAAAATACTTTGACTGAGTGCAGGTAATAATAATAATAAATTTGGAGATACGCACAACAAATTTCACAGCAAATGACAACAAACACCGAACCCAAAGGCTCGGTGCCAAACGGAAACACCCATAAACACACAGATATAACTACGTGGGGCTAACCGTAAAAGTGAAAATAATTGCCAAGAAAAAGGAATCAAAATCCCTTTCAATCGGCAAAAGTGACTAACAAAACACAAAAGTACTATAATCTAGACGAATATAAGTACCGAAAAGTGCTTTTACGATGCGAAAAAGCGCGCTGAAAAGATACAAAAAGACCTGATTTCAGGAGCGCCGTAACTCGACATCCTACATGTCCTAACTCGTCGGGGGCGAGCAAGAAAGAGGAAGATGGCCGTGGCGTGTTGACGCGCGTGAGTGGCGAAGGGGACAATAGGATTACGGGGGGGTGCGCACAATATTGTGACTCATTTGTGTTAAATTCTCGAAGGGGTCCCGTAGTCAAGACTACTGGCATAATAGGTAGGTATATATGATTTCTTGCAGTAAATCAGCCTTTTATGGTTGATTCTTCTGTGTCTGTGACGGGATCACATGCGCCTCCTATTCTTGCAGCCCTCGGGGCTCCGCCGGGTGAGGAGACTTATGGTGGTCCATGGGAGGATCCGACTGTTTCGGCCTTTGTTCGTGATCCTTTGTCACGATCAATTCAGGCGGAACCAGATTTAGAGGCGGCCTCTCAAGCTTCGGTTTCCGAATCGCTGGGCCAGACAGAGCCTCAGTCGCTCTCCCTGTGTGGGGTAGAAGCGATTGCTTTGTTGTCCTAATTTCTCCCTGACTTTCAGTCAGCCCGCGCGCAGGGTTCGACTTCGCGTTGGTTCAGGCAGCAGGATTCCTCCGAGGGTATTTCTCTTGAGGAGGATTTCAAGCTGGAGTATGACCGCATTGAAGCGGCGCTTCTTATTAAGCGTCCTGTTTAGTTTGCAGTGGTCACAGTTTTCCACTGTAACTGCCTCGGTCATGTACCGTCGCAGAGTCTTGGTTCTTACGGCCCTTTGGGTTAAGGAGTCGGACATCGCACTGCTTCTCCGGGATGTTCCGTCTCGGGGTCCTTCGCTTTTTTGGCTGTCAATTTGCTACGGTTTTTCAAAGAGAAATTGATGCGCGAAAACAGGTCTCTGTCTTGTTTACGCAGTTTCGCGCTCACCCTAAGTCGACGCGGGCCTCTGTCCGCGACTTGGTAGGTGGCTGTCTTCGTTCCTTTCTCCCCGCTTGGGAGGCCATCCGGGGATGCTTTTGTTCTCTTTGATGGGCGAGACGGATTCTTCATAGATCTGTCCGCCCCGCTCCCGGAGGGGCTATAGGAACTCTGTCACCTCACATGTCTGCCTTCTTTCGTTCTCATGCCTCATGGGAGATCGAATCTCTGTTGAAAAAGAGGGCTATAGAAAGGGTAAGAGACTGGCTGTCTTTTTCCCTTTCTCCGACTTTTGTTATTCCCAAGCGCTCGGGAAAACTTCGTTTGATACTGAACTTGAAAAGAATAAACAAATTCATTCCTTCAGTACATTTTCGGATGGAGACTCTCGCCTCCATTCTCCCGTTGATTAAGAGGAAGGACTACGCGGTCTCGATAGTTTTCAAAGATGCGTATTTCCATATTCCCATTCATCGAAGCGCGATCTTCTGGGGTTTTCCTTCCTCTCATAGACTTTTCGCTTTCGTGCTCTTCCCTTCGGGCTGCGCCCAGCCCCTCGGGTTTTTACTCAGGTTGTAGCCGTGCTGGCTTTCGGCTATTTTGTAACCTGGACGATTGGCTTCTCCTAGCGGAGTCGCGCGATCGTTTGTTACATGAGACTCGTTTGCTCGTCAATCTTACCCAAGACTTGGGTTTTTCCTAATAAATTGGGTCATATGCATGTATGTTGTCAGAGTTAGTTCCTACTCGCAGCCCAGTTTTTTCTGGGGGCTGTGTTAGACATTCGGAATCAGTTGGCTCGGCCCAGTCGAGACAGGATTCTCACCATTGTCTCGGCGGCTCGCAAGCTCATGCTGGCCAGAAAGGTCAAGGCCTGACAGTGGCCTCAGTTCTTGGGATATCTAGCCAGTCTAGTCGATGTTCTGGAGGATTGCCGGCTCCTTATGAGACCGTTTCAGAGACATCTCCTCGGGCTTTCGAGCCGGGCTAGGATTCTCTGTTGGTCTGGATTCCAGTACCACTAAGAATCAAGTCTCTTCTCTCTCGTTGGACGAACGAGGAGTTTCTCGCGCGAAGCAAGTCCTTCCGTACCCCTCTTCCGTCGCTCTCGTTTTCGACGGACGCCTCTCGGTTGGGATGGGGAGGACATTGCAATGGCAGCACGGTTGCGGGGGATTGGTCTCATTTTGGGACTCTTCCCCATATCAATGTCCTGGAGTTTATGGCAGTTCTATTAGTCCTGCTTCATTTCAGAAATCGACTTCTCAGTCGTTCAGTTCTGATCCTCACGGACAATGTCACTGTGGCGGCTTATATCATTCGGCAGGGAGGCACTCGTTCTGCTGCCCTGAATGCCCTAGCAGCACAGCTGTGGAGGTGGTGTCGTCGCATGGCGATCACACCCGTGGCCTCTTTCATCCCCGGTCAGGAAAACCTCATTGCGGATTTTCTGTCTCGGGGCAGGTGTCTTCCATCAGAATGGATGCTCCATCCAGAGGTCTTTTGCCGCATTCGCAGTTGCCTCGGTCCAGTGGACGTGGATCTTTTTGCGTCGGTTCTAAACCATCAACTTCCGAAATATTGCTCCCGTGCGCGCGATCGGGGGGAGCTTGGGCTCTCGATGCTTTCTCTCTCAGTTGGGAGAATCTTCGAGGGTTTGCCTTTCCTCCCTTCAAGCTGATTCCGCGAGTCTTGCGGAAGATCAGGGAAGATCGGGCTCGGGTGCTTGTGATAGCTCCCTTTTGGCCCAGGAGGAGTTGGTTTCCGGAGCTAATGAGCCTTCTGCTGGCTCAACCGTTCGTTCTTCCGTTAAGAGCGGATCTGGTGTTGCAGCCCCTCTCGGGATTCTTCACCACAATCCAGAGTCCCTTCATTTGACTGCTTGGCCCCTGTCAGGGAATCTGCAAGACAGTCGGGTCTCTCTGATAGAGCCGCGAATTTCTTAATGTCCAGTCGTAGAGTTTCTACTAGGGAAATTTATAATTCCCGTCTTTCGGTCTTTTTCCTCTGGTGTAAAGAGCGAAATCAAACCCCGTCTAAGGTTCCTATTGGTTCAATTGCGGATTTTCTAATCTCGCTATTTGACAAAAGGGAGATCCATCTCTACTATCCGAGGCTACCGATCGGCGATCGGGACCATTCATTCAGGCTTCTCAGATGGTTCGGGGATTTCTAATTCCCCGCTGTTGAGTGGTTTGATTCGGTCGTTCTTTCTGAAACGTCCTCCGCGTTCTAAGTTAGTCCCGTCTTGGAGTCTGCCTAAGGTCTTAGAAGCCCTGGCGAAGCCTCCTTTTGAGCCGTTAGGTGAAGCTTCGCTTCACCATCTTACGGTTAAGACGCTCTTTTTGGTAGCCATTGCCTCTGGGCAGAGGCGCAGTACTCTTCATGCCCTCTGTCTTACTCCTGGTCATGTTCGCTGGGAGAGAAAAGGTGTTAGATTGATTCCTAAGGCTTCGTTCATTGCCAAGAATCAAACGGCTTCCTCTGGCCCTGTTGAGATTTTTCTTTGTCCGCTTTCTGGATTTTCGTCAGTGCGCGAGGACAAAGTTTGGTGTCCTGTTAGAGCTCTCAAATGGTATATTGATAGGACTAAGTCTTATCGTAAGGATGATCAGTTGTTCCTGATCACTCGAGAGCCTTTTTCTCCTGCTTCTCTTGATTCCATTTCTAGATGGATCGTCGAGGCTATTAGGGCTGCTGGCACAGAGGCTCTTTTATCTGACAGTAAGCCTCATGCTCATGACACTCGTAGTGTCAGCACTTCCTGGGCTCTGTTTCAAGGTGTGGCGCTTGATGATATTTTGAAGGCTGCTTATTGGCGTTCGCCCAATTCCTTCATTTCTTGCTACCTTAGGGATGTCCCTGCAGGTGAGGCTATTTTTGCGTCAGCCACCTTGAAGGCCGCTGTGTCTTCTTTGTAATCTTCGGTGTAATCCTATTCCCTTCTGCTTGAAACATGCCTCCCGGTCTTTGAGTTGGCGCTGGTCTGGCATAATAGGTAGGTATATATGATTTATTGCAGTAAATTTGTAAAATCAGCACTGATTTTCTTATTTACTATATAAATCTATATACCTACCTATGACCCTCCCTCCTTCCCCTCACCTTGCAAGCAACATGTTTCTTCTTGGGGTTGCTCGCAAAAGAGGAAGATGGCCGTGGCGTGTTGACGCGCGTGAGTGGCGAAGGGGACAATAGGATTACGGGGGGTGCGCACAATATTGTGACTCATTTGTGTTAAATTCTCGAAGGGGTCCCGTAGTCAAGACTACTGGCATAATAGGTAGGTATATAGATTTATATAGTAAATAAGAAAATCAGTGCTGATTTTACAATTTGTCTTCATAAATCAACATAATAACACAATAACAATTCACTTGTAATATCGATAATACAATCAACTAGCAAATACATGTGTTAAAATAATTAATTTTAAATAAACCTCGTATATGTCAAAATTGACTGAACTCCAATCTTATACCAAAATAAAACACATGCACACTATTCTTTGGTAAGCACATGTAAATCAATATCTAAAGACCACATCATATATATAAAAAGAAAGAGATAAAAAGGACAAAAAATCCCCTCCCTTACCACACAGTATACACAGTAGCCTACTTACCCCTACATCACATGAATACATACATTACATTACAGCGCCAGAAGAAACAGACAATGATAATAGAAAAAAGTAGGGAAGAGGGTACATCACATGCAGGGGCCGCGGAACGTCTTGGAAAGTGGAGGGGCTGGGGGGGGGGGGGGGGGGGCTGCGTGTATAACCACATTTTTGCACTGCCATACGTTTGCACGTGTTTACTGAAAAAATTGGGGGGGGGGGGGGGGCTGTAGCCCCAGCCCCCCGGTTCCGCTGTCCCTGACATGAATACATACATTACATTATATTATAGCACCACATGAAACAGACAGAATTATAATAGTTGCGAGTGAAGATAGCAGCGATTGCGCTCACATTACAAATAGTCACAAGCGCGGTGGGTGGTCTACCGCAAAGCATCGATGCTTTGTCGCTGGATCCTGAGATTTACTCCTGCCAAACTCGCTGCCAGAATAGTTTCGAAACCTAGCTCCAACTCGCTTCTTTCTCGTGACTGTCTGCGTTCAGACAGCGTTTGGTCTTAAAACTATCTGGTCATGACAAAAATAGTCTCTAAACCTAGATAGCATCGATGCTATCGCTCTACGTGTGAACCCGCCTACTGAAACCTGGTTACACCAGTCTAGCAACTCTCTTCTGAATATTGATAATTGTTTACTTTAATACCAATAATAGACAAGTAAAAACGGGAGGCGGCGTAGGGATGTATGTACCGAACAGACTCGAGTACTCTTTTCTAAATGATTTGACATACATGACCAATACATTTGAATCACATTTTATAGAGATAGAAATGAAGGAGAGTAGAAATGTAATAATGGGTGTCATATACTGCCCTCCCCAATCTCCGCATGACGATTTTTGACAGATATCCAAAATATATTACGAAGTCCAATCATTCAAACTAAACACTGTTTTATAACGGGTGACTTCAATATCAACTTGCTGCATTCCAATGCACAAGGTTTTTCTAATGATTTTCTAGAATTACTTCTATCTGCTTCTTTTTTACCTACTATCACCAAACAAACTAGAGTTACAGAACAAACAGCCACCTTGATTGATAATATCTTTACTAACATGCAACTGCCCATAGAATCAGGGATCATTGTTTCGGACATATCTGACCATTATCCTATCTTTTGTAAAACTAAGCTTTCAAACACACCTGTTGACAAACGTACCCGCAAAGTTACAACTAGCAGATTGAATGCCAGAAACTTAGAACGTACGCCTTTAAATTTAAGTACCCTTGACTGGCAACAAATATGTATTTCTGAAGATGTGAATGAAGCTTACGATAACTTTCTAAACATTCTCAAGGGTCGATTTGATATTTGTATACCATTAAGAAAAAACAAGTTAATAACTATAAAAAAGTACCCAAGATCCCCATGGGTAACCAAATCTATCTTAAAGGGTCTCTGAGGCCAAAAAAAAATAATTTGTATACAGTTAGATTGTATAAAATTAACCCCAAATAACTTACCCGGCATTCTACAGGTTAGCGGTTAAGGAGTTTGAAGAGAATAAAAGACAGCGTAAACGATCGACGTGCGTTCCGAGTGAGCAGTTTTTTATGCGTGTGCGTTTTTTTGTGCGTGCACGTTCGGCGAACGCCAAGACGCGATAGCGGAATTATCCCGATCGCATTATCGCTTTATCTTCTGCTAGGTGCACTGCCGGGGCTGACAAGCACTCGAAAATTAATATGGGGCGCAGCTTATGGATAATATTCAACCCTAATGAAACCACAAATGAATGAAGGATACAACGCAAAATGTTTTTATCGAATTGGAAATTGGTTCGGCGCATAAATTACATGTACAAAGAATCTACAGACCAAATGAAACAACAAATAAATGAGAAATAAGACGCAAAATACATTTTAAATATCGAATCGAAAATTGATTTGGCGCTTAGCTTAGGGATAATATACAACCCAAATAAAACATCAAATGGATGAAGTATACAACGCAAACTGTTTTTGTTGAACTGAAAATTCAGTTGGCGCGTAATTTATGGAGAATCTACAACTCAAACAAACCAACAGATGAATCAAGTATTCAACACAAAACGTTTAAATCGATATATCGTTAGGTGAGCTATCGTGATCGATCGACTAGTCTTTGCTCAAGTCTTATTTATATTAATTTTTGGGGTATTTCATTTTCAAAAATCAATATCTCCTGTATGCTTTCACCGTTGAATGTCGTGTTAAGTTTTCTGGGGTTGATTTTGTGTACGCTAACTATACACAAATTATTTTCTCAGGCCTCAGGTACCCTTTAAGATCAATAAACCGGAAAAACAATCTATATTATAAATATAAAAACCAATCCAACTAATAAGTCCCGTGAAAAATACACCCGATATAAAAATGTTCTTCCTAATGTACTACGACAGACGAAAAAAACACTATTATACAACGCAATTTGAACTTAACAAAAATAACATTAGAATACGTGGAAAATAATAAAAAGAATCTTAAACAGAAACGATAAGACACAAAAAATAAATAAAATAAAATCGCACACTAACATTATATTCGAAGATCCTCAAGCTATGGCGAAAACTTTCAACTCATGCTTCTCCCAAATTGGACAAAACCCAGCAGAAAACATCCCGACAACCGAAAGAAAATTCCACAACTTTTTAAATAACCAAAACCCATCTTCGTTGTTTTTTGTCCCAACAAACCGAGAGGAAATTATTGGGATCGTAAATAAATTGGAGGGGAAGAAAAGTTCAGGGCATGCATGGCGACATTGATAATTACCTTCTCAAGTCAATTATCTTATCGATTGCAAATCCTTTGGTTCATAGTTTTAACTTATCATTAACTACGGGTATAGTACCGAATAGCGTTAAAAAAGCTAAAGTCATCCCAATATTCACGAAAGGTGATGCCTTAGAAACCAATAATTATAGGCCAATATCCTTATTACCATCCCTCTCCAAAGTTCTAGAAAGAATTGTCTTTACCAATTTTACAGCCTTTCTCAACAAACATAACATTGTTTGTGATTCGCAGTTTGGCTTTCGAGCAAACCATAATACAACACACGCAATATTAACACGCATAGATAAAATAGCCCATGCCATTGATCACCGCTTGCATACCATAGCAATTTTCCTGGACTTTTCCAAGGCTTTAAGCCATAAACCATAATATTCTCCTACATAAGTTATAGCACTATTATGTATCAAATAGAAAACACTTTGTAGAAATATATAATCATAGGTCATCGTTACGACCCATAAGCCGTGGTGTTCCACAGGGAAGTCTTCTTGGTCCCTTATTATGTATCATATACATAAATTACTTTTATAAATCCTCAGATGTGTTATCATTTATTCTATTTGCAGACGATTCAAACTTATTTTATTCTCATTCTAACCCTAATACCCTTCTTTCAACAATACACAAAAAACTTAAATCCATAGTAGAATGGGTAAAAGCAAACAAGTTATCACTTAACATACTAAAGACATATTTTATGCTGTTTAGTAACACCTTGCAAAACTTACCTGGAAATATATTTTGGACGACGCGCCGCTGGATAGGGTATCATCAACCAAATTTCTAGGTCTTACGATTGACGATAAACTAAACTGGAACATGCACACACAAAATATATCCAAAATTATTTCCCGGAATATTGGAATAATGAACAAACTCAAATATTTCTTTCCAAGGACCACACTTTCCACACTATATTTTTCACTGATATTACCTTATCTTAATTATGGAGTAATGGCTTGGGGTTACACTAATAAATGTCTTACTGATAAAATTACTTACTAACATAAGGATAATGCATAATGCATAATGCTCCTGTTCGTTCACATAGCGATCCTATATTTTACGAATCAAAAATTCTAAAGTTTCCAGATTTATTTCTTTTTCAAACAGGACAATTCATGTATAAATTGAATAAAAACGAACTGCTACACGCTTTCATTAGCATGTTCACAAGAAACAGTTCCATACATACAAACCCAACAAGACAATCCAACCGTTTCCTCCTTCCCCGCCGCACCCGCACTCTTTTTGCACACAAAACCGTCTCTTTCTACGGCCCGAAATACTGGAACTCACCTAGCAGCGATATAATCAACTCCCAAAGTTTATACTGTTTCAAAAGCATGTTGAAAAAACATCTTCAACTATATACAAACAAAGAATAAAAAACAAACAAGCAAACAATCCTCTCCTGGCTGCTGAATTTTGCGAGTGATCACATATATATACAAGATTCTCGATTGCCATTCAGTGCCAAATCATCTTTCGGTGTTAGTCTCTTTTCAGTGACCATTTACATTACTTTTTTTAACGTGTGTATCAAGTAACGTGACCATTCGTGGTTTGTTTATCGTATTTCAACGAAATTGTGTGTCAAGTAACCCAACAATTTGTAGATTAGAGGACATGTTGCTTCGAATGTACTCAAAACGTGATATTGCGCCGTGACGTGATTACGTGAGTGAACGTTGCAAGCCCATTTAACCATGTCAACTCAGACTTAAACCACAGCAGATGATTACGTACGAAAATTTATTACGATAGGGGGAAATGAGGGATTTTAGTTTCTTTTTTTTAAGTGTCTTCTGTAATATACATGAATATAGGTCATAGTCGGAGATATGGTGCTAGAAATAATACTCCGATCAGAGTTCATGATTAGTATCGAATTTTCATCCATTTATTCATTATTATCTTCAGGAACTAAAACATCGGTGAACATGAACTGTTGATACATAGTCTGAAAGTTTGGCATCAAATGAGCTCAATCGAGAGTTAAATATTGTAAAGGACAGTGATTAGGTAGAATAATGGAATGTTTAAAAAAAAGGGGACAATCAAATTCTTTACAACAGGAACTTTGATTATAGGAGATAAACAAATTTGTATACAAAGAAAAAGTGAGAGGACAATGTAATTGTAACAGGATTTACTTGTAAAGAAGATGTTAAAGGACTTCAAGTAATTTTAAAATATTTTATTGAAAAAGAGTTGCAATAAGGTGTACAACATGTAGTCGTAGATGTTGTGGTAGAAATGGCAAACGGCACGACGTCCTTAAATATGGAATACGTACTTCCAAATGCTTTCCACCTGGGTTCTCTTTCATGAAACTTGTCATCAATAACTAGTAGCTGAATTAATCTAAGCTACTGAGATCATTGCATTTGATTGTTTGTCAGCAGTTTGTAAGTTGTAGATTGTGGCTGTGGTTATTCATAACAAGATTTATGAATCAGGGTCCTGAAGCCTCCTGAAGGAAAGTCAATGGATGATTGAATAACCATAGTACCTATAATAATAACAATGAGGATAATGATAATGATAATAATGAAAATAATACTAATAATATAGCTATAATGATAATAATAACGATGGTAATAATGATACTAGTACTACTACTACCACCACTACTACTACTACTACTCTACTACTACCAATAATAATAGCCAAAAGTATAGTAATAATGAAAATAATAATATTGTAATAATAAGGATGATAATTAAAATAATAATCAAAATAATAATAATAATTGAATATGATAATAAGTATAATTAAATAAAGTAAATCTAATAATAATAGTAATAATAATAACAATAATAACAATAATCTGGCTTTCATACATCTACCATGTTTTTTAACACTTACAGATATATTTTAACCCCCTCCCCCATCTATCTTTCTCCAATACAGGGTTAGTTGCTGACGTGTTTTCTTCGTACGATGCATCCTTCAAGCTCCTTGCCTTGGTTGATGTTCTCACATTTATATTGATGGTACCACCCTGGAAAGTGAAAAAAACAGAGTCTTACATTCAGCAGTCAAACTGAATTGAGATGATATGTAGCTTCCAAACAGCAGTTGTTGTTGTTGATTCGTGTTAAATGGCAGTCAATCAAATTTTGACTACTATCACCCAGAATTTTTATTCATCTTTGTTTAAACAGAATTAATTACGAACTGATACTTTTGACATCTCTCTCTTTTTAAAAGTTATTTTTACTTTATTTTCACAATTATGATTTTTTTAAATTATAAAATGGTATCATACCAGGTTACCGAATAAAGAATAATGACCACTCGACAACCGGAACGAGCGTCTCATCGTGTCGTTTGTGCGATCACTTCACTAAATTTTGACGTTTAAGGGCTGGTAACATATGTCCGATAACTTTTAAAAAGATATTTTTATTATTTTCTCTCAAATCAAATGCATACGGTATAAATAATTCATAACAAACTTGAACCTAGTATTCATAACAAAACTGGATGCATTATACGTTGATATTTGGCTTAAAAATAATTTGCAATAATAAAAGAAAGTACATTTTCATAATTCAAAAAAACTTAATTCAATTAAAATCACATTTCTGAAAAGATTCCTCCGATAGAATGGTATAACTACTTTGGCACTTCGATGAATAAAAAATATACATTAGATGATAACCATCGTATAATCGAGGGGTACGTAAATGATAAGAAAATTAAAAATACTTTTAGCAAATTTGACTTTTCAATTTCGTCAACTGAGGTTTTTTCATCTATTCAAATATTTAAAAAAAATAAGGCGCCCGGATGTGATGCAATCTTGTATGAAATGTTAAAAGCAGAGAACTACCACTTTTCACCAGCTTTAGTAAGTCAGAATATTTAACATGGTTTTGATAAGCGGGAAGTTTCCAAGCAAATGGTCAGACAGCTGTAAATGAGCATTCCATTATTCAAAGGAAGTTGTAAAACCGATCCATCAAACTATAGGGGAATAATGTCTCTCGAGTGGGAAGTTATTTTGCAGCATCTTGAACAGACGTTTGGTAAATTACTTAATTGCAATTGATATGTTTGTTAAAAACCAAATCGGTTTCAGGGAAGGCTAAAGAACCTCTGATCATTTATTCACTTTAAAAACAATAATTGATAAAAACGTAAGAATTAATGATTCCAATGACCTATGGGATCGGGGACCACTTTTTCGAGATAATGAATAGTATGTATAATAATCTAAAGCTAAGCGTTAAAATAAATGAGGGAATTTCCAAAACAAAGGGGAATTCTAAAATATGTTTTAAGAATAACAAATAAATTGTTCATTTGCAATGGTTAAGAAATATGGTAGGTATCAATCTTTTCTTCTCGGGTCGCTACACTTTTCCAAGCCACTGCAAAACACAGGCTCTGGCACGTGGAAAGTATTCGTTGAGATCCTGTGGGGTGAGGTGTTCTGGTAGCAGGGAGCAGGTAAGTAGGTTCTCCAATGTTTGAGGGGCCTCCCCGCAGTCGCATTCGGTAGATCCATCAACGTTGTATCCCCATTTCTGCATCAGGGTTTTGCATCTTCCAACTCCAGTTCTAAGGCGAGTCAGACAAAGCCAAAGTGGCCATGGCTCGCTGGCTCCTATTGGGAGGGACTCCTTGGACAGGTCATGGGGTTTCAGTTGTAGTACGTTCTGTTGACCATGTAAGCTTCTATCCTGCAGCTCCGGGGATTACAATCCAGGGGTTGCACTGTATGTAGAAAGCTCTTCCTGGATTTTAGCCTCTTTGGTGGAGGGACATGCTGGAAAAGTGGGTGGCGAATGTCATCTTCCTGTTTGATACGTTCCACTCTTGCAGACACTTCTTTTCTTCCTGTAGGAGGGGCAATTCCACACAAAAGGTAGAGGTCATCAAACCGAGTATGCTTAAAGGAGAATTAACATTAGAATATAAATGTACTTATGTTCAAAGGTGTAATATATTCTTAATCATTGACCTGTATCACTTTAGAAATAAAATATCAGAAAAGGGTTTAAATCAAGACATTCTAGCACACGGTATCATCTGCTAACACTTCATGGGGGCTGCCATTTTCTTGATGACATGGAGTTGTACATGAACCATTGGAGACTGTTCCGGTCAGGAAGATATTTTTAATCCCTGAGCTAAATTGCTTCTATTCATTTTAAAAAGCCCCATATATGATGGAAAATACATAACAGGTGTATACATTTATTTTAAAATTTGAAATTTATAGATTTCTTTTTAAATTCTCCGGTTTTGCTAACTAGAAATCTATTTCTTGGTCTTGCCTGGCAGAGCAGAACATAATTTATACAACGCGCATTCTGTCTTTTGAAGTATTATCTCAAAGCAGGTGAATGCATAGTTTGTCACTATGGACGCTCGGGAAAGTCATCATCCATAAATGTGAATTAATTCGCTCCGTCACGTACGTCATAGTATTAAGAACATAGATTGATATTTAGTAAAATCGTAATTTTCAAAGAAATATAAAACACATTTTCGTTTCTAGAATATATGTATATATCTGTTAAATATTTTAAATCTCAAATGAAATTTTGTATCAGGAAGAAAGACAATTTTGGATTCGGATTAAAAATATCTTTATGTACACATCAAGAAAATGGCAGCCCCCTGGTATCGCCAGCAGACGATAAATCTTGCTGAGAAAATCCTGATTTATACCCATCTCGTATATTTTAATGCAAAACTACGTAGGGCAACAAGAAGGAATAGATTACATCTTTGAATATGAGCACATTTATATTCTAATGTTAATTCTCCTTTAAGACAATCAGAGATGGCCCTGCAAGCTGTATTTAGAACAGGATCCACCCTCTTGGCATGTGAGGAGCGTCCCCAAACTGGGCAGGCATACTCAGCTGCCGAGTAACACAGGGCTAGGGCAGTACTTCGAATGGTTCCTGGATCTGATCCCCACAAGGAGTTTGCCAGCTTTCTCAAAATGTTATTCCTGGCTCATACCTTTGCTTTGGTCTTGCTGACCGGTTTGTCTGTGTGTTCTAGTCTCTTCCTATACCAGTGGACATTCAGCTTGCTGTTTGCATTACAGCTTTTGAGATAGAAAGCACCGACTTGAGTCTTATCTGGATTTGCCTGTAGATGGTTTTCAGCATATAGCAGATGGTTAGGCCCTCGATAAGTTAGGTATAAATAAGAAAATCAGTCAACAGGCAGTACCCTTTGATCACACATATCGGCAGAAATTTAGCAAAACATTTTCACGAATGAGAAGTATGTTAACGATTCACTACTATATCACTCTCTTGAAGAAAACCAAAAACTGGTAACGGAAAAATCTGTATGTTGGCTAGGGAACGTGCACCAGCTGCTCCGTGAATGTAAATCATATGCAGATGACAATAATTAATGCTTAGAATTAGAATATAATGCAGATAGTGGCAAAATTGTTAGAGAAGAGATATAAATGAAAATGATGTTATATGATTGTCAGTTCAAGATGGATTTATGTTGTGACTGTATACATGGTAATGAAAAAAAATAAACTTAGAACATACAGATTATTCAAGCAGGATATGAACACACAGGAATACTTGGCCCATGTTAAAAATTACAAACTACGCAAAAATATATGTCGACTTAGAATTAGTTCACACAACCTACCAATAGAAACCGAAATATGGGAAAAGTTGGAGATGAATTTCAAATTAGAGATTTAGTACTGAAAGAAATAAATTTCTGCAGAAATGACTGAAATATATGAAGCATTAAAAGATTTTAATAAGAAAGAGAAATTTGTATATATCATGAATTGGACAATGAAAATGTCATCGATTGCTCTTTAAGATATTTCAAATCCATCATAAATACCCGTGGTGAATTTTGATTTCCTGATTATATTGTTTGACTGTATCGAATTTTAATCTGTAATATACCTTGTGTACTGAGCTCATATACTGACAAGTTTATGATTTAGATTGATTATTCTGGTAAAGCAATTTGTGTTTTGACCCAGTCATTGTTTATATCAATATAATATTCCAATTTACTGTTCTGATTTGTCTCATGTTAGTCTGACTCCTATTATGATTTCCCATTGCATTGTTTATATCAATATGATAGTCAGTTTGATGCAATGTTACATAATTTGTCACATGTTAAATACGAGTGGTGACATTATGATTTTCTATTTCAGTATTTATATCTGTATGATATCCAATTTGATAATATTTCATAATTTGTTTGTATAGTTTTATAGTTTTTATACTTTAAACTGTGAAAATTGTATTGCGCTCTCAAAAAATAGTCAAATGATATTGTCAGAATTAAGTAAACACATAGTAGATTGAAATGGATTGCCACTATTACTTTGTGTACCATTAGTATAATAGTGAGGATTAGCTAGTCAGCGTGTTTGCGTGTGTGTGTGTGTGTGGGGGGGGGGGGGGGGGGGGGTGTTGCATATGTATATGACAATTTTATGCGTAAAGCACGATTAGCCACTCGCGGTTTGGGGGGGGGGGGTAGGGGTTCATGATGTTTTCAGTGATTCAGCTGTTTTCCTAAATATGTTCTAAAGTTACATGACCTTGCCATTTCCTAAATTAATCAGTTTTGTACATTATCATGTTTTTTGTAATGTACTGCTCGATCTCGGTTGGCGGACTTTGGGATCTGCTTGTTTTGGGGCTCTGCGCGCGTGTGACTGGATCGTATCCATAGAGTTACATGCATTAACTCTATAATGAATCTGTCATGTCTTGAGCATGCGCAGATCCTTGAAACACGTTTGCCGGTCCACCGAGATCGAGAGGTCCATCCTTCTCAGGGGCTCCACTCACAAGCATAGCTTTTTGGAGTCCCAGTTTGCATCATATTTGTTCGTCATGATTGCTATGTCTGGTTTTTTAATACATTGAATGTTACTGAATTGAACACGCCCAATTTCCATCTGCCCATGTTTTGACAATACATAATAGAGAACCTTGTTAAAGGAGAATTAAGCCCTGATTACAAATTTACTTATATTGGAAGGTGTAATATATTCCAACTTATTGGCCTAAATCATTTTCTAATAAGATATCAGAAAAGGCTATAAATAAAGATATTCCAACACCCGGTATCGCCTCCTACTCATTTACATGGGGGCTGCCATTTTCTTGCTGATTTGGAGTTGTACATGAACCATTGAGAAATGTTCCAGTCAGGAAGATATTTTGAATCCAAATCCTAAATTGATTTTCTTCATTACCTAAAATCCCATATGTGACGGAAAATATAAAGTGGGTGTTTACATGTATTATAAAAATTAAATCTTGCTGAAATCTGCCATTCATGTGTTAATTACCAAATACATATGTACCTTGCAGGCCCCCTTTCACTTTTTGAGGTGGGGAATAACATGAACATTTATCCTCCACCTTCGGCCTGGGGTCTTAAATATTATATTACAACAATCCAGTTATGCACATGATTATATTTTCATAATTACATTTTCATAATAAGTATTACATGCATGTAGTATTCATATTCACATATTCATATTTTATTTTTTCATTTCCAACAAAATACAACTACAAAAAAAAAATTCATAATAATACAATGCAAAATTTATACAAAACGTTACATTTGAAACTAAGATCCATACAATGATTAATACCTTTGAAAATTAAGAAAAGTGGCATAATTACGTATGCAACTTTCTTAAAATTCTGTGGAAATGGAGAAGTCCGCTAAAAACATTTTTTTGTATAAAAAGGATCAAGTTTGTATTTATTGCCTTTAAAGGGGGAAGTCCACCCTGATTACAAGTTGGTTTTAAAAGAAGCAGAGGAATTAAAGAAACAGATCAGTGAAGGTTTGAGCAAAAATACGATTAGAAATAAGAAAGTTATGATTTTTTAAAGTTGTAATCAATCAAACACAAACTCCGTAACGAGCTCCTGTACCCCAAATATCATTAATTTCCATTTTCTCTAAAGAAAATATTCAATCATACATGCACCTTAGATATAATCATAGACATTGCTGGTATGTTTTACACAAAATGAAACTTTAAACGATTTTCTGTACTAAGCAGACGGGAAGAGGAGCTCACAAGATATTATGTCACGGAGTTGCCAATTGGTGTTTGATTGATTACAACTTCAAAAAATCATAACTTTCTTATTTCTTATCGGATTTTGTTCAAACTTTCTTTAATCTGTTTCTCTTATTTTTATTCGTTTATTCAAATCAAAACCTGACCCCACCGTTAATGCACTTGCACTGCGCTTGCACTGCACCCTCATGACCTCTTTTGTCCATTTTTTTTTATAGTTCTATATCGCTCTTTACTTTGAGGCCGTCATCGACATCAAGCAACTCGCTCATGATGACGGTCTCCTGCGTACACAAATCCTGTTGAAAAATGTTAATTTTCCCATATTGTATACATATTTTCTTTGTATTTAGAAGTATTATTGTTAATGTCTAACAATGTATATTTTTTTCTGTAATATTATATTTTGTATCATACTATTGAACGCAGAAATAAAATCAATCATAATGGTTGTAAACTTTGTAATTTTCCAAGTGTTTGCTTAATGATTGACATTTTCAATCAATATCATTTTATTGTAAAATGTCACTATTATCACCATTGTTTTTTATCATTATTATGATAATAAACATAATTGTTTGTATTATTGAAGTCGTTACGAACACATTGAAATAAAATCAATCAAACAAACAAACAAACTTTGTAATTTTGCCAAGTGTTTGCTTAATGACTGACATTTTCATTTTTGTTTTACTTAATATCAATGTCATTTTATTGTAAAATGTCACTATTATCACCATTGTTTGTTATTATAATTATTATGATAATAAACATAATTGTTTGTGAGTATTATTGAAGTCGTTACGAACACATTGAATTAAAAACATGTTTCATTTCCAATAAGTGTATATAGGGCGTATACTCAGGATATATATATTTTTTTTAAATCTTCCTCTCTCTTTATGCTTCATCATATTATACTTTGATGGTTCAAAATATTTTTATATATTTTCTGTTTTTCTGTGCGCGTATAATATAGGTTTTCCCGGTCAATTTCAAACTTTCTCCAATCAATTTAACGTTTCGAGCAATCAATTTCGCCCGAAATGCGATCGCGGTAACAAAACAGAATTTAAATTCGTCTTTGGCCGCTCAAAATCAACATCTCAGCGATCAAATTGCAAATTGCGCCAATCAATTTAAAACAATGAGCAATGGTATTCGTCAATCGTCATTCAAATTCGTCCATTCGTAACAATTCTGTCTTTGCGGTCATTCAAATTCGTCAATGAGCATGCATATTTGAAATAACTGCAATCAAATTAAGAATGTGAGGTTCGTATCAAGTAGAAAGTCAAAATGGGGAGGGTTTGGGGAACGCTTTATGTTAATACTTGGCCATGGTGTTGTTATGCTCATTTGGCAAATAACCAGAAACATTTTCCTTCTTTTCATGTCAAATTTGGGTAGAAATTTGATCTCTTTTTTGATATGGCGTTTTGATTTCTTAAGGGGTCTATGCCCCGGTTCTCCCCCAATCCACCGTAAACTAAATATTTGCAATTTGATCGCTGAGACGAATTTGAATTCTGATTTGTTACCGCGATCGCATTTCGGGCGAAATTGATTGCTCGAGAAACGTTAAATTGATTGGAGAAAGTTTGAAATTGACCGGGAAAACCTATATGGAAAGATCAACTTTCACCGAACCTGATGAAATACCCCCGTTTGTGGAGCTTTTTTGAACTTTGAACTTTGAACTTTGAACTTTATTTCTTTCGACCCCTTCCGGAGTATGAGAAATATAACATATTTACAATATTGTACAACATAGAATGATTATAAAATGGCAGTTTTCATACACATGAGACGTATACTTAAGAACAATATAAGAACAAGAAACAAAACAAAAGTATTTAAAGAGGTAACAGCATATCTTAGAAGATAAATTATCTACTAAACTTCTGTAATATCGCTTTAACAAACTTGGCAAGTTTAGACAACAATTTCATGTCTTTAGTATTAAATAGCTGCAAAAGTGTATCTGGCCGGAATACGTCATGAATACTGTTGCTGTTCAAGAGACTCGTGTAAGCCAAAACCAAAGACTTTAAATAGTATCAAGACAGATTACTCTGACCTACTTCCGTAGTACATTTTGGAGGCATAATTTGCTGTGTTAAAAACAGACTCGGAAAAATACGTTCTCCATAGGTATAACACGTGAAAAGATGTCTCACTTTTTCTTGATATTTCATATCTTACTCTATATTTTTGAAGTCTGATTTTTGCACGAGAAAAAGGATGGATACTTCAAAAAACATTTCTTGAACCTTTTTTGTCAATAAATGCCGCTATGAATCCCTTGGATCATGCCTGCTTTTTGACAGAGTCATCTGCCATAGGGTTAACACGTGAAAACATGGATTTTAAAAATGATTATAGTTCCTCTAGTATTACCTTGAATTTAGTGCAAATGTGGCTTACATGTAATTTGAGACTCTGAAAAAGGCTCAAAAGGTGCAAGGGACCCCACATAAATCCCCGGGAATATGCATGCTTTTGGCCTTCCATCTCCCATAGGTTAACACGCAAAAACGGGAATTTTTGAATGATTATAATTCCCGCAGAATTAAATCAAATGTTTGAAAAATGTGCCTTGAATAAAATTTAAAGCTCTGAAAATGTATAATTAAGACTCAACTAGTTGAATAGACCCCGCATAAATCCCCGGGAATATGCATCCTTTTTACCCAAAAAAAGTCTCCCCTGCCATAGGTTTACACGCGAAAACAAGGAATTTTAGGATGATTATAATCCCCATAATTTTTATTTGAAAATATAAAAAACGTGATTTACATGAAATTTAAAGCTCTGAAAAGGTATAATTAAGACTTGATGAGTCCAGTAAACCCCCCATAAATCCCCGGGAATATGCATGCTTTTGACCAAAAACGTCTCGCCTGCCATGACAGGTTAACACGCGAAAACAAGGAATTTTAGGGTGATTATAATTCCCTTTGTTTTTCTTTGAAAATGTAAAAAATGTGATTTACATGAAATTTAAAGCTCTGATAAGGTATAATGAAGGCTTGGTGAGTCCAGTAAACCCCCCATAAATCCCCGGGAATATGCATGCTTTTGGCCTTCCAGCTCCCAAAGGTTAACACATGAAAACAGGGGTTTTAAAATGATTTTAATTCCCCTACACTCTTAAAAATGCGTGGTCAAAAATAACCCCAAACGGGGTTACAAATGACCCCGCATGCGGGTTCAACTATGCACAAACCCCGTGCGGGGTCACCCAAAGTAACCACATAGCGTGGTTACATTTCGACCCCGAATGTGGTCAAAATTTAACCACGATTGCGTGGTCATTTCTGCATAACTTGACCCCGCATACTAATGATCATTACCTTATAACCCCGTCAAAACGTACGGGGTCATTTCTTCCGACCACGCAACGTGGTCATTTCCCGTCGGACGGGGTTGATACTTCTGCCGGATGCGCGTGTACCATCCACGTTTCAAAGATTAAAAAAAAGAAGCTAATGTCAAGTAATATCATAACATAACATATTTTGTATATTTTGCTCACTATGACCTATAACCTATCCTCTCCTATCGTATAGCATATCATATCATACCCCTATCATCCTACTTTAACCCTACTCCTATTATAGTCCTACATCCTATACCTATATATCCTGGAAAAACCTTTACTTTATTATATACACTCTTAAAAATGCGTGGTCAAAAATAACCCCAAACGGGGTTACAAATGACCCCGCATGCGGGATCAACTATATGCACAAACCCCGTGCGGGGTCACATTGACCCCGCCATGCGGGGTCACCCAAAGTAACCACATAGCGTGGTTACATTTCGACCCCGAATGTGGTCAAAATTTAACCACGATTGCGTGGTCATTTCTGCATAACTTGACCCCGCATAATTTGACCCCGCATACTAATGATCATTACCTTATAACCCCGTCAAAACGTACGGGGTCATTTCTTCCGACCACGCAACGTGGTCATTTCCCGTCGGACGGGGTTGATACTTCTGCCGGATGCGCGTGTACCATCCACGTTTCAAAGATTAAAAAAAAGAAGCTAATGTCAAGTAATATCATAACATAACATATTTTGTATATTTTGCTCACTATGACCTATAACCTATCCTCTCCTATCGTATAGCATATCATATCATACCCCTATCATCCTACTTTAACCCTACTCCTATTATAGTCCTACATCCTATACCTATATATCCTGAAAACCTTTATTTTTTTATATATAGGGACTGTATTGCAGTGCTTGCTAAAAGTGGTTAACGATTTTAATTTAATTTTCTAATGTAGATTTTTGGATCTTAAACCTAATTACATGTTTGAATATGTACAACATAATAATTAGTATACATACATTTTTCATCACATTTCAAAGTGCAATCATTGCATAAAAACTTAAAAATCAAGTGTCATTTATATATCGTGTGTTGAGAGCCAGAAGGGCGTTAACTCTGTGTTAAAACATATGAGTTAACGCCCTTCTGGCTCTCAACACACGATATATAAATTCTGGTTGTTTACGGTCGCTCATGGGTATTCAGGATACATCATGAATATTCATGACAATGGCCCAACGTTTAACCAAGTAGAAGTCGGACCAATACTTTGCTGATGAATAAGCAATATTTCAAATGGTTAGTGATTAACCAGTGAAATTGGAACATTGTGACCAACATATTTTTGGAAATAACCCATATGGTGTTGACCAATCGCATTGGTACATTTTTTGACCAGTCCTTTTTTAGAGTGCATTAAAATGACCAACTGGTCATTTTAATGCAGCGGGAGCATTATTGATCGAAAACAACCCCGAAACGTGGTCGAATAAATTCGAATAAATTCGACCACGCAATATGCGACCCCGCATTTTTAAGAGTGTAGTATTTATGTGAAATTATGACAAATGTGATTTACATGAAATTTAAAGCTCTGAAAGGGTATAATTGAGGCTCGATGAGTCCAATAAACCCCCCATAAATCCCCGGGAATATGCATGCTTTTGACCAAAAACGTCTCGCCTGCCAGGTTAACACGCGAAAACAAGGAATTTTAGGGTGATTATAATTCCCTTTGTTTTTCTTTGAAAATGTAAAAAATGTGATTTACATGAAATTTAAAGCTCTGATAAGGTATAATGAAGGCTTGGTGAGTCCAGTAAACCCCCCATAAATCCCCGGGAATATGCATGCTTTTGGCCTTCCAGCTCCCATAGGTTAACACATGAAAACAGGGATTTTAAAATGATTTTAATTCCCCTAGTATTTATTTGAAATTATGACAAATGTGATTTACATGAAATTTAAAGTTCCGAAAGGGTATAATTGAGGCTCGATGAGTCCAATAAACTCCCCATAAATCCCCGGGAATATGCATGCTTTTGGCCTTCCAGCTCCCATTGGTTAACACATGAAAACAGGGGTTTTGAAATGATTTTAATTCCCCTAGTATTTATTTGAAATTCGGAAAAATGTGATTTACATGAAATTTAAAGCTCTGGGAGGGTATAATTGAGGCTCGATGAGTCCAATAAACCCCGCACAAATCCCCGGGAATATGCATGCTTTCGACCAAAAAAAATAATTTGCCATACTACACATGCATTCCAATATTTGTTATCGATGACCTAATGTGGGCGTGTACCGATCACGTGAGTCGCGATATCCAATGACATCGTGCACTAGCAGACGACCATGTAGCAGACGTACGACCGCCCGAAAGCAAACCCAGCCTAGCCGGTTAGAAGAAAATCTCCCCCCCCCCCCCCCCACTCAGTATTATTTAGGGTATACGCGTATGCTTGTTCGCTCCCTTTGAAAGCACCCCCCTATCTCAGGGCTGCCAAAATTTCTGAACCCCCCTATCGCGGGCTTTGCGCGGGCTTTTCCTGCCTTGGAGACCCCCCTAAATTCAGAACACTGCTTAATGTACCCCCCTATCTCAGGTGAGCTCTCATTCCAACCCCATATCTCAGGACAGACACCAACCCCCCTCCCAAGTAAGCTGTCATTACAATACCTTGGAAGAGATGATTTTTTATGTTCAAAATGGTATCTCAGAACTCAATGCAGTCATAAGAATGAGCTGAATGAGCTATCAAAACTAGCAGGAATTTCAGGAATTTCATCCTGGGATTTAATCAATTTTTCAAGATATTTCATAACCCCCCTTTTTTAATTTCTCAGGTGTCGAAGGGAGAGAGAGAGAGAGAGAGAAAGAAAAACACCACCTTTTTTTACAATTCACGGGCCGGATTGTGTCGCCCAAAAAGTACCCCTTTACCGGAGATTTTGGGAAGACGCATGCGGTCCCTTCGACCTCCGGGGGGGGGGGGGGGATCTAACTAAATTCCAGTTCACTATTATATTTCTAATGTACCAGAGGCAAAATTCAATGTGTTAAATTCATAAATTCGTATAATCAATGTTCTATCACCACATTACGCCTAGCCTAATGGCTGATGTTCATGCAAGCAGCATGGAATAGCTGAGCGGAATAGGTGCAGAGCGGAATAGGTGCAGAGCGGGGGGTGGCACAATTTTTCTTCTCGCCAGCCCCCCGAAAGTCGCTCAGTGGAGGGGTGTGTATCAGATTTTGAATATATCATAAAGAAATGTGAGAAAATTACAATGCCCCGACCGGGATTCGAACCCGGGACCCTGGATTACATGACCAGTGCTCTACCAACCGGTCGGGGCATTGTAATTTTCTCACATTTCTTTTATTCAATTTACTTCAATCCTATCAATTATGATATTTAAGTATCAGATTTTATGAGTCCAGTTTTCTTCCATAATTCTCTGACAAGCAAAAAAAGTTATCAGTTCTAAAAGAGGGATACAATTTTATTTAAAAGCCTCCTAAATCCGCCACTGATCCATGCCCGGACTGTCACGTCAGTTTGCGGGGTTTTTTTCTCGGAGGTTTAATAGAACGACATTGTTAGCCTCTTGGGCTTCCAAACTAAATTTGGTGCTCGATCCGGGTTTTTTCACAATTTATACAAGAGCCCGTATATGCCAACTTGGGTTTCAAGAAGGGGGCCGCGGCCGATTCGCCCCCTCTTGATCCGCCCCTGCTATTCTGTCATGGATGTGAAGAATATGATTGCATAGTGTTGGTGGTCCATCTCATTAAATTAAAAGATTGGGGGAAGCAATAAGAGATCATTTTTTTTTTTTTTTTTTTTTTTTAATTTTGTCCCAATTGCTTTATTTTTACTGTTTGTTTTTGTTGGGTTTTTTTTTTTTTGCTCAGTGATTTTGTTTTTAATCATGTAAATCACTTGTAATTGTGATTTCTGTTGATTTCCTAATAAAAAAAAATAAAAAAAATAAGAGATAATTATTTTTCCTCAATTCTATTGGAGTCATTTTTTACAGATCGGTTGTAAGAGAGAAAAGAGAGTATGAGAAAAATGAGAGGGGGAGGAGAGAGAGAGAGACAAAGAGAGCTGGGGCAAAAGTAATGGGATATTCCTACAAAGACAGAATAGGACTGGTAATAAATAAATTATATCATCAGCTGCTATATTGTTGGTTACTAGTTAATTCAATTCAAAACACGGAGGCCATCTCCCTTTTCGTACAATCGGTAAAGGCCCTATTGCGTTGGTGATGGCTTCGGAGCAAGCCCCTATACTGTTTTCTTCGCCTGTCGTCTCACATTAATTTCTACAGCAGGATATGACAAATAACTTACCGTAAGTTGGTTATATTGGTGGCGTATCCAGGAATGCAGGGAGAGGGGGGAGGCTCACGCCTGACGAACAAAAAAATCATCAGATGCATTCTATTTTGAATTTTATAGGACAAGCAAGGAAAAAAAATTATCACAGTTTTCAGATTCTTTCTGTGTGGGGGGGGGGGGGGGGGGGGGGGGTACACATTTCCTTTCATTCGATGTGTAACTGAGATATGCCAGATTTGGTTTTGGCTGGCACATAGGGGCACGTACATTCCTGGAGATAATCTTGGATACGCCACTCTTAATGTAATCTTTATATTTGTATAAGGAATTGCTCGCACGCAATCTCATTTTATTAAAGCCTTTTCTGTCTTGAATTTTAAAAGAATAAGGCTAATAAAATTACATTGCAGGTCTACAATCCCTATAATTTCCATAAATCATATCAAATGAAATATTCTGATTTAATAGAAAAATAAAGATAGCACATTATTATTTTTAAATAACCTTTCTCGACATTCCCGTCAGATATCGCAGTGTTTGCTCATATAGAGCTTAATATCAGGGAACATGTTTGGACCCCCCCCCCCCCTCCCATCATCACATAAATATTGATAGAAATTTCATAGCAAATAACTTTAACAAAAATACAAACATCTAGTCCGAGGCCACCCTCCCAACTCTCTCCCTCTCCTCCCTGGTGCAGTTAGAGTTGATTCCTATCTGTTTATGGACATAAGTTTGTATTTGAAGGGACAATATCAAGATTATGCCCTTTAGTTACGGCTTTACCAAAAGGCAAAAGCGCTGTCCAGAAAAAGAAGAAAAAATTAAAGAAAATAAAAAATACAAACATCTTGATTAAGACTATAACCTTTCCCTCTGGGCCGATCGATGTGTGTGACATGATAAATACGCGTGCTTTAAGTCGGCACTGAGCACTCTTCGTATTTAAACTCTTTGGCGCAACGCAGGCGCCGCCCGGGGCCAAAGAGCGTCGTGGCGATAAAGAAAGTGGAATTTAGCAACGTTATCAAATTACTGTATAACTCAAAATCTTCTGGAATTTTACCCGTATCTATGGTAATGTGGCGGATCATGGCATGCAAGTAGTGTTTTTCTACAATTTTATATAATGTAGGCCTACATGTGTAACCGTAATTGTAACATAAACTTACCTGTTCTTCTCCGTACGCTGAGCGGAAGCCAAGACTTCTCTGTCCCGCAGCTCCTGGGAAAAACCCATCGAGTGTCCGTACACTGATCTGGCTGCTTGGACAGACATCAAATAATGGACGCGGTTGAAGGAGAGTACTATAGTAGGGACGCCCCTCCCCTCATAAGTGGAGTCGCCCTACGATGCACGTGACTCCGATCCGCGCCAAGCCGCCATCTTGAATCGGAGCTGCTGGAGGGAAAAACACTTACCAAACCCCAGTCGTGCTTCTGAGATCTGAGATCAGCAAATAGGGTAAGAGAAATATCCTTTTTACTCTTTTTACTCTTTATAATAAGTTTAGACTGCTCCCCTTGTTGCGTTCCGCTCGGCGCGACTTCATTGGCGTAGGTCGGCAGGCGTCCTGCTCCTGATTTTTCGGGAGCCCTTGCAGCCGGTTTGCTTGCAGGTTTACTGCACTCACGGTCACACATAGGCCGGGGACAGGTTGGCGTGGAGACGACTAGGTCGTTCGCTGGCTGAGGGCATTCGGGTGTGTGTCCGTGAGTGCACTATTCCTTGCGATTTAAGGGATTTATGCAGTCTAGCAGTCTTTTTAGGTTAAATTAGGTTACGTTAAGGCTTAGTTTAAGTTCTAAAAGTGTGTGCTGTGTGTTTGTGTGCTATATCGGGACTTGGTTATCTCGTTTCGAACGTTTTTTGAAGCTTTCTTCGTTTTGCATTTGGCTGAACCTTGCCCTCTACCCTTTTTCCCTGGTTTTACTAGGGTCGCGTGCAGAGGGCAGATATCGACGGACAGCGTGCTTCCCCTCGTCTCCCACCCAACTCGTGTTGGGAAGGGAGAAAAAGTGGTCTAGCGCCATCTGGGTGAATAAACATTATAGTTAAAAACTCCGAATTAGTAGTGTGGAGTGGTCTAGCGCCATCTGGGTGAATAAACATTATAGTTTGAAGTTATAATTATTGATTTTGAGGTGTATTTTTGTGTGTGTTGAGTTGGAGTAGGCAGGTTGGGCCAGCCCACCTCTAGTAGGGAGCCCTCTCCGAAGAAAATAATAGAAAAAAAAAAAAAAAAGAAATTAAATAAATATATAACGGAGGGGAGTGCCTAAGCCTGCTTGTGTGGTTGAGTGGCTTGGGTGTTTGCTGAGTGTAAGACCCAGTGGTTTGTCACCTCATTGGTGTGTACTGTTGATAGAGCAGTTGGGGAGGCCCTGTGGTGGATGGGTGCCTCAATTGTCCTGTTATAGGTGGATACTCAGTGTAGGTGGAGCCTAGTGGTTGAGTGCCTTACTAGTTAATAGTTAAGTAGTCTATTTAGTATTCAGGTACTATACGTAGTGAGGGAGGCCCTGTGGTGGATGGGTATCTCCCTGACTGTATTTTACATTTGAGTACACAGTTATATTTAGCATTTAAGCATTATACATAGTGAGGGAGGCCCTGTGGTGGATGGGTATCTCCCTAACTGTATAATATATTAGAGTACACGTAAGTATATTTAGTATTTAAGTATTAGTGTGTGCGAGGTCCTGTGGTTGGGTACCTCAGTAACGGTAATTAATATTTGAGTGCTTGTATTTGTTATCTAGTTATTATATATAGTGGGTGAGGCCCAGTGGTTGGGTACCTCACCAGAGTGGTATAGTTATTGTGTGTAGGTGAGGCCCAGTGGTTGGGTACCTCACTAGTGTGATAGATTTTGTGTATGTGAGGAGGCCTAGTGGTTGGGCACCTTATTGCCAATCCTCTGGTATTTGAGGACCTAGTTATATTTTATATATTTTATAGCTAGTGCTAGTGAGGCCTAGTGGTTAGGCACCTTACCCCCGGGGGAAACCTAGACTTAGGTTACTACCAGGGACAAAGGTACCTCAGGTACCCGGATACCCGGGTCGGATAGTCGGATACCCGGTTCGGATAGTCGGATACCCGGTTCGGATAGTCGGATACCCGGTTCGGATAGTCGGATACCCGGGTCGGATAGTCGGATACCCGGGTCGGATACCGGTTCGGATAGTCGGATACCCGGTTTTGATCGTCGGATATCCGGTAAGCGGATATCCGGTTCAGAAATAAGCGGTCCCGGATATCCGGGAGTAAGGAAAATTAATTTAGGACCATAGTCAAGGCCAATTCAGAGCTTTTTGAGGATTAAAGATCGGGAAAGTTATATCGGATACTAGTCGGTAATGAACGAGGATTTGGAGGAGGAATTTGTTATTGAAATTCAGGGTAGCCTTCAAGTACTGAGACTCCTTTTAATAGCCTACCGGGCAGGCGTTATTACCCGCCAGGAGTTGGTCAATGCGTTGGTAGACCTGTTTTTTCAGTTATAAATCACTTATTTGATCTGGTTCTCAAATTGTTGGGATTGTCTTGATTGTGTTCGTATAATTACCTTTGTATTTGCTGTATTTGGTCTAGTGGGTTATATCAGGTGGTGGTCGTATGATGGATAATGCCACGCCAAAAGTGCCCATTAACTCGTGCTCCTTCCTGGAGTTGGCGACAATCCCTGGAATGACGGCTTCAGGGGTAGCTGCCCTGGCTGATGCAAGGGCCCGTCATGGGATCCTCACCCCAGACCTCTTCACCTCGGTGGCGGGTCTGGAGGAACTGCAGGCCCTGACGGACCAGTTTGACTTTGCCAGTCCGGACCCCCCGTCTTTTCGGGAAGGGAAACCGGCGGCAAGCCCTCTCCCCGAACCAGTGTCGGGGGACCCTCGCCACCGGGATTCGGAGCCCGTAGTCACCAGCACCCCGAGGACGCCAAGGGAGATGCATGGGGTCTACCAATACGACGTATACCCACCCCCTAATTACCAGGGGCAAGGGCGAGGGGGAGCTGGGGAGGTTGAACCCCCAAACTTAACGAGGTATGTTCCCCCAACCCCTGGCCAGGGATCCCGACCCCCAATGAGTCGGCCCCACACGCGCGCCTCATCCGAGGGGTGTCCCACCGATAGTTCGGACACTTCTTTGAATAGAGCCCGGGACATCCCACCGGGGGAAGCGAATATTTCGATAGGGGCCCATCTAGGGTGGAGGGACAACAGGGAAGGAGGGCAGAGGTAATGAACCTGCCCTACCGAGATGCTAGGGCCGGGTGCTACTACCTGCCAGCGCCGAGGCGGCCTGCAGCCCCCTCGGCACTTGCGAATACCCGGTCGCGTGCCGGACTTTCATTTACTGGCCTTCCCAAAAGCCTTACATTCGACGGAAAGGGGAAGTGGGACCCCTTTTTCAGAAAGTTCTCCCTCATTGCAGATGATAGGGGATGGGACGGCACTGAGAGTCTGGCTTACCTTTGCTGGTGCCTAGAGGGTAAGGCCTTGACCTATTTTGATCAACTTGCCTCACGGGACCCAGACATGGATTACACCGTCGCTGTCCGAAAAATGTCGTCTCGTTTCAGTCATCAGGAACTCCCTGAAGCCGCTCACCTCGAGTTCCTCACAGCAAAGCAGGAGTCTACGGAGACCCTGGTGGACTGGACGGACCGGTTGCAAGAGTTGTGCTCCCGGGCGTTCCCGGGCTGTGATGATACTTTCCTACAGCGGCAGCTGGTGTTGCGGTTATGCCAGGGAGCACATGACCGCAATGCAGGGTATCAAGCCCTGAATCTGAGGCCTACCACGGTGGAGGCAGCTAGGGATACCATACGGTGGGCTCAGCATTCCCACCAGGCAGTCTATGGACGGCCTAAACAGGCTCGAGCTGCTACGGCGGACCCGGAGCAGATAGGGGAATGGACCCTCAACCAGGTCCAGACTCCCCAGAAGGAACCCCGGTTCCAGGCCCAGACTCCTCGGAAGGAACCCCGGTTCCCGGCCCAGACTCCCCAGAAAGAACCCCGGCTCCCGCCCGGGAGATCACCAACGCAGCCAGGAAATTACCGACCTGGCAATTACAATAGACCTGTCGGAATGGGGGAGATTATGAAGCGGATCGATGAGCATGGCCAACGCTTTGAACGCTTGGAAGGGAATATCTCCCAGCTGATAGAAACGGTAAAAAATCTCAGGGTGTCCCCCCGAGCGGAGGCCCCGAGGGGATGCTTCTTGTGTGGGGGCCTAGGCCACTTTCGGAAGGATTGCCCCCTCCAGCCAGGAGGGGTGCCTCCAAGTCCAAGGGTGTCCTCCGTTGAGGAGGAACACGAGGGAAACGCCCCCGGGTCGGAGACGGAGGCCGAACTCCGACCCTCAATTCACCAGGCCGAGGAGGAGCTGCAGCAAATGTAGAGTCCGAAGGGGCCGTCCCTCCCCAAGCCGGCGGCTGGGGGCAAGGGGATGTGCCCTGGCAACCTCACCCTGCTGATGCTATTGTGCAGGGTTTCGCTCAGGCAATTGGAACACCTATGAGTAGTACCACCCCTATTTGTGACGAAAGTGTCTCTGGGGAGGAAAGTGAAGAGGTGATTGTATGTCGCCTCGGATCCAGCTCTATGTCATATATACCCATCCAGGTGGGGAATGTATCCATCCAGGCGGTGGTAGATACGGCCGCGGAGGTTACCATCATCTCCGACCGAGTGTACGAGAGATTATCTCCGAAGCCCCCTAACAAACGTATGGTCACCCTGCTTGCGGCAGGGAGGGATATGCGAATGAATGGATTCATTGTGGGGCCCATCACTTTGAAACTCGGCTCTTCAACCTTCCAAGGGGATGTGTATGTGGCACCTATCGAAGACGACATGTTGTTAGGAGCTGACTTCCTGCATCCGCAGGGAGTGGTTATCGACCTGAAGCTCGCTAACTTTGGAATTGGCTCGGAAATGATCCCTCTACGGTTTGGGGGGCAGGACCCCGAGTATAAGGTTGCTAGAGTCCAGGCAGCCCAAAGGACTATCATTCCGCCTAATAAAATTAAGCGGATAACAGGAGTCTTGGACCAACGTTTAGGAGCTTTCATGTTCGAGCCTTTCCCCAATTTGGGGGTCATCATACCGCAAACCCTCCATAGGGAGGGGGACCAAGCTGATCTGTATGTGATCAATTTGGGAGAGCGCCAGGTGAAGTTGTTCCAAGGAGATATACTCGGTGGCGCACAAGAAATTTCAGGGGTCTACACTTCCCAACCGGTATCAGAGTCGGCAGTCCGCCAGCTCAAAACGGAGGGGAGTGGAGAGATGCCAGCTCATCTCCAGGACTTATATGAACGTTCTGGTGTGGAGCTAAACAGTGAGCAGGCGGGTGAGCTGCGTAATCTTTTAATCGGTTACGCTGATGCTTTTGCCCGCAATGAATTTGACTTTGGGAATTTCTCATTGATCGAACATGAAATCGATACAGGGGAAGCCGCCCCTGTTAAACAGAAGATGAGGAGGACTCCACTCAGTTTCGCCAACGAAGAAAAGGCTCACCTGGATAAGATGGTTCAATCAGGGGTCATTCAGCCTTCACTCTCGGAGTGGGCATCGGCCCCGGTGTTGGTGAGGAAGCGGGACGGAGGGGTAAGGTGGTGTATCGACTACCGGGCCCTCAATGCGGTCACTCGAAAGGATGTTTACCCGCTTCCGAACATAGAAGAGTGCTTAGACACTCTCGTCGGGAACGCCTGGTTTTCGAAATTAGACGCCAACTCGGCTTACTACCAGGTCAAGATAAAGCCTGGGGACCGCAAGAAAACAGCTTTCACCACCAAGTATGGGTTGTTCGAGTTTGTCCGGATGGGCTTTGGGCTTTGTAACGCCCCTGCCACCTTCTCACGGGCCATGAATCTCGTGCTGAGGGAGCTCAACTGGGCAACTGTGTTGGCCTTTTTGGACGATATTATCGTCCTTGGGACTGATTTCGAGGATCACCTGAGGAATCTGTCTCGGGTACTGCAGCGTTTTCGGGACTACGGCCTGAAACTGAAACCTAAGAAGTGCTTGTTGTTCCAGCCCAAGGTGGAGTTCTTGGGACGGAATGTGAGTTCCAATCGGGTGGAGTTGCGGGAGGAGCACGATGCAGCCGTGCAGCAGTGGCCCGTACCCCAAACCACCAAGCAAGTGGAGCAGTTCCTGGGCCTGGTGAACTACCATCGGGCATTCATTAAGGGCTACGCCGAGCTGGCAGTACCTCTTTACCGAATAACCGGGAAGCACAGTTTCCATTGGGGACATGAGCAACAAGCCGCCTTTGAGGCCATCAAGGAACGCCTAGCAACAGCGCCAGTATTGGTGATGCCTAATGGACAGGACCCCTTTATTTTGGACACCGACGCCTCCAATGAAGCTATTGGGGCAGAACTGTTGCAGCTGCAAGAGGGACAAGAGAGGGTGATAGCCTATGGGAGTTGCGCCCTCACCCCCGAACAGCGGCGATATTGTGTGACCCGTCGGGAGCTACTGGCCGTGGTGAAGTTCACCCGACAATACCGGCATTATCTGCTGGGAAAGCCTTTCCTAGTACGCACCGATCATAGTAGCCTGACCTGGCTTCTGAACTTCCGATCCCCGCAAGGGCAGCTTGCCAGATGGATGGAAGAACTCAGTCAATACGATCTGCGACTGGAGCACAGGCCAGGGAAGAAGCATGCGAATGCCGACGCATTGTCACGCATACCCCCTGTCACTGTGTTCTGTGAAGAATTCCGAGTAGGATTCTCCCTGGAACAGTTGCCATGTGGGGGGTGCCCTTACTGCCAGAAGGCCCACATTAACTGGGCTAGCTTTGCAGAGACAGTGGACGTGGTAGTCCCCCTGGGCCGGCGCCCCCAAGTTCAGAGGGTGTCGGGCGACGAAGGGGAACGCCCTTTGGCCTCAACCTCAGTGGCGATCAGTTGTTCGAAGCTGGGGCCAGAATTAAGGATAATACGAAGTAGTTTCCGGGCATCTCGGTTGTGTATAGTTACCGCAGAGGAAGCCGCCCCGCTGCCAGAGGACAGACTCCGCTTGGAACAAGAAGCGGACGAGCAGCTAGCGGGGATTCGGAAGTGGTTAACGGACAAACAGGAACCGGATGGGGCCACCACTATGTTGTGGGGCCCAGGGGAGAAATACCTATGGATTAACCGTAAGCTGTTCTCCCTTCAGGAAGGACTCCTCTGCAAGCAGACTGATGACGGTTATCTTCTGGTAGTCCCTAGGTCCTTACAGATGGAAGTCTTGGAGGCCAACCACAATCTACCCGCTGCGGGACACCCGGGCCGAGACCGCATGTTGGCTCTACTTCGGACCCGGTACTTTTGGTACCGGATGGGTCAGAGCGTGGAGTTATTCGTTCGGGAGTGCCCGGACTGCAACCAGAGTAAGATTCGGGAACGCTACGGCCGGAGCCCGATGAAAAACTACCACGCCGGATCACCCATGGAACGGGTACACTTGGACTTTATGGGGCCGTTACCCCGATCCAAGGAGGGGAATGAACACATTCTCATGATGGTGGACCAGTTCACCAAATGGGTGGAATGTATCCCCCTCCCTTCCCAAACTGCTGAAGTTACTGCCCGAGCAGCCGTTGGGGAATTCTTCGGCAGGTTTGGGTACCCGTTCGAAATCTTCACGGACCAGGGACGGAATTTCGAGAGCAGGTTGTTCCGGGATGTCTGTAAGGTCCTTCAGATTCATAAAGCGCGCACCACCCCGTATCGACCTTCGGCGAACGGGCAGGTGGAACGCTATAATCGGACCCTTATGAATGCGGTCCGTTGTTTCGTCGGGAAGACCCAGAACAGTTGGGACTGCTATCTGCCCCAGCTGGCTGGGGCGCTACGGAGCGCCGTGAACCGAAGCACAGGATTCACGGCCAACCGACTGATGTTGGGTAGGGAGACCAACCAACCTGCGGATTTAATGTATCCTATCCCAAAGAAGACTCGAACATCGGATCCGGACACCTACAGTGAGGAGCTCCGGCAGGCATTGGAAACTGCCCATAAGGCTGCCAGGGAGAAGCTGCGCACCACGCAGGCTCGTTTAAAGCGGGATTACGATCTGCATTCCTTTCGCAGGAAGTTCCGGGAAGGAGACCTGGTATTTATCCTGGACACGGCTCATATCAAGGGGAGTTGCAAGAAACTCAGCTCACCCTGGAAGGGCCCTGCCCGGGTAATCCAATGTCGGACCCCGGATCTATACCGCCTTCAGCTGAAGAACACTCTATTCACCGCCCACCAAGATCGGTTGAAACTCTGCACAAACAGAGAAGCACCGGCTTGGTGTCGAACCCGCCCACCTAAGCGGGATGACATCTTCTGCTTGTGCAGAAAACCGGACGATGGAGAGTTCATGATCTGTTGTGACCGATGCCAGGAGTGGTATCATGGCCGGTGCATAGGTGTCCTGGAGAGTGAAGGGAAAAAACTGGCCGAATACTCCTGTCCACCTTGTCGAATAGACACGGAAGCGAACCGGGTATAGTCGAACCCAGGGTGGAAAGACGGGATAGGGGTCCTTCGACCTGGCATACATAAGCCGGGCATTTCCTGAGGGTTAACATATTTTTCCTTTCCCTTTGTATCTCCCAATGCAGGTCCCAGACGTCAGGTGCTCTAATTTACGGGTCTAACTACAGAAGTTTCAGAGGATAACCAAGACAGAGTTAACCAAGTCTGAAATGGAACTCCCGATGAACTCGGGGGCTCATTTTGGGGATGTTATCGAAAATGCCACCACAGAGAGGAGGCTGTTGTACCCCGGAATTTTAGTCCGGGGCATGTTAGCCATCCCTGAGGACCGGATTCTGCCCCTCATTGAAGGGCAGTACCGGTTAGCATTAAGTCAGGGGGAGCTCCAGTGGGTAGAATGCCTACAGGAGTGCCTCCTGGACTCGTGGCAACACGAGGATATTGTTCATCGGTTTCCTCACCCTGATGAGGAAAGGAACGTGGCCCCCCGGGACGTGTGGCCGGGGGACCTATTTTATGAGCCGCACACTATCTGGTGGGCAAGGGGGGAACACCGGTTCCCCTTATACCTGGCCATCACCTCGTATTGGTGGCGGTCCAGGGCTTCCCGTCAGCCACCGGATGGTTTCCTGAGGCAGCTACACTCTCTGGACACCACGCCGAGTGCAGGGGGCCCGGGTCTGATCCCGGAGCCACCCCTCAACGCCACGGAAGCCGGTGCACCCCTTGGGGAAGTGAGGCCCGAGGATCTCGGGACACCCGGGGAGGGGCATGACATGAAGGTTTTGCCCCAACCCATGGAGGTTAGAGAGGAGTCGGGACCCTCCGATGGAGGGGCCCGAGAACCTTCCGGACTTCCGCCACAGCCCAATGGGGAAGAACGTGCAGCCGTGGACGGCGAGTCGGGGTCAGAGGAGGGGGAAGCTGACTCCGATCGAGACGGGAATGAGCAGGAGCCGGATCGTCGACCCGACCAAGAGGGTCACGAGGAGCAGTTCCGGAAAGTCCGGGGGGTATGCCCGATTCTCGGATGTGGGAGGCGCCCGTCAGAACATTTGCGGGACCATATATACTCCCACATGCCCCCATGCCTGCGACTCACCCAGCGCGGGCAAGAGTACACTCTAACGAGAGCTCGGAATCAGGCAAGGTGCCTGCGTTTTATAGCACAGGAACTCGTCGGTTCGGACGACCTAAACCTCCTCTTGGCCTGGTTGAATGACCGGGCAGAGGGGGAACGGTTCGCGTGGAACTTACCCCCATGGGTTCTGGGGGAAATGGAGAACCTGGCCCGATATATGAATTGGCCCGTTGAAGACGGGATCAGGGTGGGCCCTTCTAACCATTTTGCGGCCCTCTTACACTGGAGGAGCCTTGCTCTGATGAGTAATGCTCTGGCCGGAGAAGCCTGGCAAGAGCTTCATGAGCTAGCTGGCCGGGAAGGGCGCAGGGGGAAGAGACGAGGACCCTCGCGTTCGGCCGGAGTGCATTCCTCGCATTCGCCAAATAGGAAGCGCTCTCGCTCCGCAAACCCGAGTTCATCTCGGGGAAAAACTTCCTCTCACCGGGTCACATCCGGGAGCCATTCCGGTTCACATTCTGATAATGTGGGTCCCAGTCAGGGAGGTAAGGCCCCTCGGGGGGCAACTAGGGAGCGCTCCTACGCGGCAGCGACGGCGGGGGCTCCCCCACGCCCCCAGCCCTTAATGACCACGGAGGCTGAGAAACCTCAGCCTGCTGGACCCTCTATTCCCCGGCGTTCGGAGCCGGGAAATCCTAGGGGAGCGCCTTCAACGGCTACCCGACCCCCCATGTTGGCAGTGGATAGCCACTTCCATCTGGACCGCCTGGAGCGGAGATCCGGGAAGCGGGGGATGGCGGCCATAAGGCATATCTCACAGCGGCGACCGCGCGTGCCTGTGGAGATCTGCGGAGGCATCCTAAATTACTGTGACCCGGCTCATTACCGGGAGATCCGATTCCCGGAGAATAAATTCTTCCGGGTAGCTGTGGGGATCCACCCCAAACACGCTAGGGCTGTAGATCCGGTCACTTTGGCCGATCTACAGAACCGGCTGTGTGACCCGAAGGTTGTCGGGGTGAGCGAGGTTGGCCTGGACTATTCTGTCCATGAAGACGAATGGCCCCACCAGGAGACCTTGCTCAGGCGGATCCTCAAACTTGGGGTTACTGGGAAGGTCTTAATCATCCACATGAGGGGTGAAAAGACCGACCCCGGGAATGGCCTCCCTTCCCGCAGGATCCGAGCTATCCTGGCGGAATGCCAGGTAAGCCTGCAGCAACGGATTCATATCCATTGCTGCCAACTGCCATCCCAGGAGCTGGAGGCGTGGCGTAAGTCCTATCCCCAATGCTATTTTGGGTTCTCCGGCACGGTTTGCGGGCTCGGCGAGGATCAGGTGGCAGCGCTTAGGAGGGTTCCTAGCGACCGCCTCCTGATCGAAACTGACTCCCCCCACCTATCGGGGGATCCCTTCGTGCAGCCAAATTCCCCAGCCTATGTTGGGGAGGTGGCGCAGGAAGTTGCTCGCTGCCGGGGGGTTGACCTGGAGGGACTGCTCCAGGAGACCCGGCTGAATGCCGTTCAACTTTACGGACCATGGCACTCCGGCTAAGCTCCTGGGTGCCAGAATGCCCCCTCAGAACTCCCGGTATAGCCGGGGATTGGGGGAGCATTCATTATTTTTTCCTTCAATTTTTGGAGGGTTCGAATACCTTTCTTCTTGGCAAGGTTTTACTTGCTCGACCTTGTTGAGAGTTTTCGTTTTTATGGAGTTTGCCATAATTTGGCTGTGTTTGGATTTTGTTTTGGTTTATGTTTTGGCCCTGTTTTGTGGGCGGGTTGGTGTTTTTCTTTTTATAAAAAAAAAAAAAAATTACCTGTTGATTGTTTTTGTCTTCCCTGGGCAGCTCAGGGGGAGGCGTTTTTTGGGCGCCCTACTTCAAATTGGGGGGCTCTTTTGATTAGGGATTGGTTGTATTTTGGGCAGGGGGCTCATTTTTTAAAACGGGGGGGAATATAGTAGGGACGCCCCTCCCCTCATAAGTGGAGTCGCCCTACGATGCACGTGACTCCGATCCGCGCCAAGCCGCCTTCTTGAATCGGAGCTGCTGGAGGGAAAAACACTTACCAAACCCCAGTCGTGCTTCTGAGATCTGAGATCAGCAAATAGGGTAAGAGAAATATCCTTTTTACTCTTTTTACTCTTTATAATAAGTTTAGACTGCTCCCCTTGTTGCGTTCCGCTCGGCGCGACTTCAGTACGAAGTAAGCCCTTCTTTCCACGAACTGACAATTGAGGAACCTAAAAGGAAGCCATGGAGGTCTATTCAGTGGACAGAGTATGTACCATGTCTAGAAAGTAGAAATTAGAATCAATTTCAGTGCAACATGATTAACAATAACATTAATAGGCCCTAATTAACAATTGTTGAATAAGTCACGGCATAGTATTAGTAGTAGTAGTACTATTACTGCGGCAGCCCGAACACGTAGTGTTCGGGCTGCGATTCGCAGTCCTTTGATCGCATGGATGTCACATAATTACAAGGTCGTTTGTCAAAATGATAGCCATGAAACATGAAATCAGTTGATTTTAGGCTATTTTAGGTACTTACAATACTTAACGATTGACTGTCGTCTTTCTTTTCAATGAGGATGATACAAAAAAGGCATATTTATCTCCAAGAGCCTGTACTAAAAACTTCCGAAAGTCGGTGTTTTGCTTGCAATGCGCATGCGCAGCAGCTCCACTATAATACATACAGACAAGAAGGGAGGATTATGAATATTCATTAGAGTGGGCTCGAGAGATCGGCGGATCACGGTGGATATATGAATATTCATTATTCCTGTGACGAAAACTATGGCGTCATTGTAATAAATATTCATAGACGCATGCGCAACTGCCTATTTTCGTTTCTGCTTCAACTACATGGCGAATGGGACTGATTTGGAAAATTGAGAGTAAAAAGTGACATTCATCGATTCTACACATTTTTTAGGAAAATCTGATTTGCGGAAGGTCTGTTTAGGTAAGTGGCATCGTATATATGATACTTGAATAAAAGAAAATAAATTATATGGCCATATTTTCAATGGTCATTTGAACATTGGTAAATTGTGAGACCCACCGAATCGTACTGGTTTCACTCAGGACGCTGCCACTTCGTGGCAGCGTCCCGGGGCTAGTAGTACTACTACTACTTTACTAGTAGTAGTAAGTTACTGTAGTAGGCCCCTACTACTACTAGGCCTATTTAGACTATAATAGTATAAGTATAACTATTTAGTAGTAGGCCTACTCTAAAGTTAGTTACCATGGTTACTGTACATCACTGAAGTGTTTAAATTGATGAGTAATAATAATCCTTTGCCAACAATTTATTAAATATATTTTTATGATTCATACCAGTAACAGATAGATAGACCCACTCATAGCTACATTCCTATACTTCGTGTGTATAATGTAGGCAGTCATACACCTCATCTTTTTAAAACACCACTGCACAAAAGTCACCAATATTCACTCAAAATCGGCATTTAATTTTCAAAAACCGACCCCAAAATATCCAAGAAATACAATAAATTCAACTCACCAATGTTGGAAAAGATATTTACAAAAATGAAATCCGCAATTTACTGTTGATTTTCGCGAAACGAGCTATCGGAGTCATTGTGTACATTTCCTGGTCGCCGCGGGCGCTGACATCTCCCCAAAAGAGTTTTGTCCTCAAAAATTCGGTCCCTATGGCGTACACGGAAAAGTTCCGATTTTCTGTGTGCGCGATCGTAAAGATCGATGTGCCCTTGCGATCCTGAGTTTCTTCGTGGACAAAAATTATATTGGCCGATTTTAGTCTAAGACATCGGCAGTTTGTAAACAACACGCGATCGCGAAACAAATCGGCGGGGATTTCTCTGGTTTTGGACAAGATTTTGACTTTGGATTTTGCTGTAAATATCAAAAGTTCTTCCTAACGGCCATTTGAGGTAGGAGTGAGATTTTTAAGGGCTGAATTTGAAAGCAAGTATTTAAAATATTTATCTTATTTCCCCCCCCATACCTTTAGTACATGCGACAGAAAATACCAACTATTTTACAGTAATGTACCCGTGAGTGGATAGACCCTGCCTATGGCCCGAATTCACAAATGACAAAGGAGGTTTAAATCTCCGTAAGCATACTGAATAGGCGTAAATAAGTGCACATTGCCCATGCGTGCGCTGAAAGAAAATATATGATTCATTGGATTGGATTCCGTGCGCACGTACATTGTATGCTTAAAACCACCAGGAGGGGGTTTAAACCATGGTTTTAATAAACCAAACCTCCTTTGTGAATTCGAGCCTAGATGGCTAGAAGAGTCTACACAATTTTTTTTTTTCGTACAGTGGAATTGTGGAGTGATCCCTTCAAGTTTTTGAGCCCCCCCCCCCCTTTGATTTGGGTTGTAAATCATAAGATTTCTAAATACAGTAGTTTGCTTTAATAAAATACCTCACAGAGTTTCGTTTCATTTCTTTCTACCCTACCTACATATGAACAGGATTGTTATTATTGTTTGTGTGTGAAATTCTAAATTTTTCATAATTTGATACTATTCTGTAAAACATAGATATTGGTAATAACCATACTGTATTGCTCACTTACAGGAGAGAGAGAAAGATATGGATACTGGTTCTTTTCATAGGAACATCCTCAGCCTACACTTGCAGAACTGCCATGTCAGTAGTAGCTTTAAAAATGGCTCAGGAGTTTGGCTGGGACAAGGCCCAATTGGTAAGTTGATTTAACTTTTAAATGAAGATCCATGTAATCTATCTTATTGTTTATTTTTTCTCATATCTGCTCTTTGATTGTGTTGATCATTTTATTTGGTGATAGCAATCAGAATAATGAATATAAGAATTAAATCCAACATTAATGCCAAGTTGTTCTGAAAGATAGAGGAGAAATCAGAGAAAGTTTGAATCATATCGGACATTCACAAGCAGTAAAAAAGATGAATTTTGGATTGTTTAAATCAGGTATATATATGTAAATGTATGAGAATTTCAAATTGGCCAAATTGGTAATGTCACTGTGATGGAGTGGCAGACAACTCCCCCATTCGCTCCAACACACAAAATGACTAAAATATCAATTTTTTCAAAATGTATTATTCTGTAGGATCATTTTCTTTTTACGAGGATGTACAACAATATGCTATGTCATATAATACTGCCCCCAAGGAAAGAGCGCTTAGGAGAAAACCACTTAATGTATGGGAGAGTTGTCCTCCAATACTGTATGTCACAGCCAACTCACCGAATTGCTAGTTAGAGATTCGGATAGATTTATAGTGATCTCATTTTTCAAACATTCATAACCACCTTTCTTATTCCTTATCCCTTATCCGATTTTTTAAAAACTTTCACAGTCCTGTGTTCCATATTTTTCTGCTTTCATACAAATCATCTTATTAATAATAATAATAATAATACCTGGTATTTATAAAGCGCCTTTCCCAAGTACTGGCTCAAAGCGCTAGATATATATTATTACCCCGGTCATTGGATTCTGGCACGCCCGCACACAGTGTATGCACATTCTCCACTCCCTGGGGAGCATTCCAGCCAGTCACCTGTTAAGCACACACATGCTAAGCAAAGGACATTAACTTTCGCCATCCTACCGGGTACCCATTTAACACCTGGGTGGAGAGTGGCAAATGTAGATTAACGTCATGCCAAAGGACGCTAGTGCTGCGGTGGGATTCGAACCCCGGACCTCGTGGTTCACAAACTAAGGTCAGATTTTCCTTTAATAATAATAATAATAATAATAAATAATAAATATAACGTCCCTATGCGCTTCCAAAGGTTTAGATACATGTATTATTACCCTGGCTTTAGGCTCCGGCGGCCGTAATCGGCGCACAATGCATTTCGAAGAATAAATCCTGCCACGTATCCATTTAACACCTGGGTGGAGAGTGCCAAAAGACGTGAGTGGCCGGGCTGAGATGCGAACCCTCAACCCTTGGACTGAGAGTCAAGTGAATGAACCACTGTACCACGACACCTCCACAAAGAACACTTTAACCCCTCCCATGCCGTAGGCGGCAAATCCCGCCCAAATGTTGGAGTGTTGTACATCTTGTTTAGGCTCAGAATGGCTTGAAGATTTTTCCTCATTCAGAAACCGGTTAATATAATGTTTTTTCCTATGGAATATATCTTTGCCCAGTTTGCTCAAGAAAAAACTAGTTGAAAATTAGTATCTGACTCTTCATTTTTGACAATTGCTCAAAATCAGGTGGCATGGAAGGGGTTAAGAACAATAAGGCCTTCAAAAAGAATTTTGCAGATTCCCACATTAGAGATTGGCTGTATTCTCTAGTGAATAAGAAATCTTAATCATTTGTTTTTTCTTTCTTTCTTTCATTTCTCTCTCTCTTTTTACCGAATTGTGAACAGCATGTTACAGTGTATATTCTTAAAAAATACTGTCTATTTCGACCTGCAATATGAATTATTTTTTTCTTGTCTTTGACACTGATAAGCTTTTTTTTGTTTACATGATCATAGTATTGAAAGATTGATCAATTTCTACCACCATCGGATGAGAAGCTTATACAGGAATTTGTTTTTATTAATGATCTGCAGGCAGTAGCTGGTGGTTTCTTTCTTTATTTTCCACTTCTTCTGTTATTGTAATTTATATTTTGTATTCTCTGTTATTGTCATATTGTATTCGTGGAAATGAAATAAAAATCCATTGCAAAATCTTAAAAAAGAATTTTATGAGTACTCGGTATCAGAGATCAACTTCCTGGGGCCGTATTCTGAAAACTATGTTATCTTTTAAGTTAAGGAAAACTATGTTAATTGTCATAACAAACTGAATTGAGCGCAATAAACACTATTATCATTGGTGCTTTGATGTCTTTTTTAAAACTATATGCGAGCACAGCCATCTTTGCGCACTCATTAACCAATGACTGATTTTGATTTGTTATGACAATTAACATTGTTTTACAAACATAAAAGATAACTTCGTTTTCAGAATGCCACCCCTGATCTGCATATGAGAGAATATTTTAGTCACATGCATAGTTAAGAACCCACTGCACTTTTTGTAGACAAGTAGGGGGAACCCCAATGGGACCTGACTTACTAGTTGTATGACATGCAAAGAAAAAAGAGCCAACCACCAGGCAAGAGAGGGGTGTGGAAGGGGATTGTCATCTTCCTTATGAGGTGCCTTATACATGTACATGTATTTCCTCATTTCTTTCTCTCCTTTTGTCTTTCCATTTTTTTTTAATTTTGTTTTGTGATTTTGATTTTTTTGGGGGGGGGGGGGGCACTGTACATGTAGCTACACTTCTTATTTTAGATATAATAAAATGCCTTTCTTTAATATAATTGGTTGTTTATAATTTTTTTGCCTTTTTCACACTTTTCATCTTTGTAAAATCACATGTTTTCTTTGCCAGGGCTTACTTCTCGGTTGCTTCTTCTGGGGCTACCCCATCCTCCAGATCCCAGGAGGGGGTCTGAGTGATCGTGTAGGCGGTGATAAGGTCATCGCTGTTTGTGCTCTATGCTGGTCTACACTGACGCTGGTCACGCCCCTTGTGCCTTATGCATTCTCATCCAACAAGGCCGCACTTACTGCTATGATTATCGTTAGGTTTCTACAAGGTCTAACTCAGAGTGAGTACTGGATATTCATTCACATTTCTTTTTCATAAATACGTTATGGCCCAAATTTATAAAGGAGACTGTTTAAACCATGGGTAAAGTTTAAACCTCCATATTTATGCGTAAATAAGCGCACATGGCCCATGCGCGCGCTGAAAGAAAATATATAATTCAGTTGGATTCTGTGCGCACGTAGGCTTAAAAACCCCAGGAGGGGGTTTAAACCATGGTTTAAAATAAACCTCCTTTGTTAATTTCGGCCTAAATGTATAGTAGATGTACAATTTTGTACATTTCTGTTTGTATGATAACATGAAGAAGTAGAAATGGTAATAGTGCACTGGAGCCCTACATGTATCAGCTTCTATTGATGCAAGATGCAAAAGAAAAAGTGTATTTAATTGGTGTTTTTTTTTTGGGGGGGGGGGGGTGGAGGTGGATGGAGGCACAATACTGAAAAATCCCTGAGAAGCATTTTTCAGGTGCCTCAGTGCTCTAAAATTTGCAAGAACTGAGTGTGAGAGGGTGGAGGGGGGGGGGGGGGGAGAACTTAAGAAATGCAAGTTTGCACTTTGTTTTAAAGCGCCCATTGGCTGGTTGTGCCCCTTCACCCTCCAACCCCACATATCTGCCACGGCCTACAGGAACCAACGGGTTAAGCTGTTATGCAACTTTCTTTGCACCGAAGAAAAGATTTTGTGGTAGTTTCGAGTCTTTGAATTGAATTTAATTGAATTGAATGGTTTATTTGAATGAAAAACAACGGCTCCAAACATTCACATTTGCAGTTAGAAGGCTGCATGGCTGAGAATACATGTATTTATTCATGATCGAAAAAGATTATATTGAGGCATACATCGCCATAGATTTACAAAATTATAAAAGTTATTTTGTCACTGAGTATGGGAAAATATAAATACATGTACATACTTGTACAAGTAGCTTTGGTAATGAAATGGAACAATTAAAAAAATTACCACTGATTGAATTTATAAGAAATTGTACAAAGAGAACAATAATTTTAAAAAGTAATACTGTAGTTCCAATGAAATCCAACAACATTATCACCCAAAATTAATAAGTATATGTCAGACAATGTTAATTGGCCATGTCCACCAAACTTCACTCACTGACAACCAGTATTAAGGGATCCCAAGAAACAATGAATTTGGTTAAAGGGAAGGTTGAGTTCTGGGAAAGGTAAAAAATAATTTGTGAGCTTTCTCATTCTTTTTATGTTAGTTTGGAAGAACATCATAGAAGAAATGTCCCCTGATAAGGATTGCTCTTCTAATGCTCTCACATTCAATATATCACAAGAAACAGCTGAAAGGTTTGGGCCAAACATTTTGGTGTACATGTAGTCCCATATGCACATTTCTGTGTGCAATGCATACTGTGACTCTCAGCAGGATTGAGTCAATTTCTTATCATTTTGGTGATTCCAAGACATTACAGCATACACCAATTCTTATGTGCTGTATAATCAAACTTTTTTTCCAATTGCTTTGAGACACTTTCTTTCACAATTCAATCCAGAACTCAACTTTATCTTTAAATATAAAGTTGAGTTCTTGTCCTACGTTTACACCTGTGAAAGAAACTGTTTCAAAGCAATGGGAAAAGTTTCATCATGTCTACAAAAGAAATAGTGTACATGAACACTGAGGTTTCGAAATTATTAAAATGGCAATATATTGACGCAATCTCGCTGAAAAGCACATGTACCGCATACAGAAATGGGTATATGGGACTGCACATACATGCAGCATGAATGTTCGGCCCGAACACTTCAGCTTTTTGTTGTCATATTTCGAATATGAGGGTGTTTTAAGAGAAATTCTTTTCAGGGGACATTTCTACTATGATGAAGGTGGTGCTGGAGGCATTACTTTTTGGTTGTCCGTCCGTTTGTCCGACCCGCTTTATCGTTCTCGCGATAACTCAAGAACCACATGAGGTATGAACTTCAAACTTGGTGCTAGTATGTATCACCATAGGAAGACGATCTGATTAGATTTTGGGGTATGTAGGACAAAGGTCAAAGGTCAAAGGTCAATTTCTGAAATTGCAGGTGTTAGACTTGTGAACGCGATATCTCAAGAACCATTTGATCCATTAACTTCAAACTTGGAACTAGTATGCATCACCATAGTGAGACAATTTGATTAGATTTTTGTTGTTCATGTAGGTCATAGAGGTCATTATGCAGGTGTATGTGAAATTAATGGTTTTTTTACCTTTGTTATCACCATATCTCAACTATTTTGTATTCATGACTAGGAGGAGATAAAGTGATCAGACCTTTTGGGTTATAAGGTGTAAGGTCGAATTTCAAAGAGGTCGATTAACATACATGTATTTAGAGGCTTTTTATTCTGGTTATCACAATATTTCAAGCCATCAACTGAATTTAGGCGGAGGCATATACATGTAGGAGACGGAGAAAGAATGAGAAAGCTCACAAATAATTATTGTTCTTCACCTTTCCCAGAACTCAACCTTCTCTTTAACCCTGTCAGGACAAAGTCAACAACACTATGTACAAAGTGAATAGCATTTTAGTCTTGTGGTAACGAGAGGGTTAAAGGAGACTCATTAGTGTAAGTTATTGAGGCCTGACCTGCAACAACCATTTCCAATTCATTTTCCGCATAAACAACAGTTGAGCAATTTGGGAATGAGTTATTGTTAGAGTCTGACCAGCTCTTAATTCTTTCTTCCAATGCAACACTTTGATTTCTAGTACTGAACGGGCTAAGGGAATTTGAAATACATGTAGTCAGTTTGACATTGTGATTTTAAATGCTGCCCTCTGTTGTCAGGTCCTCACTACCCCTCCATGAGTAGTCTTGTAGCAGCCAAGGTACCTGTCATCAGGAAAGGAAATGCTATAGCAACACTGTTCGCTGCCACAGGCTTTGGGTAAGATACAAGCTCATATCATGATGTCATAAAAGGAAATATATACAGGAATTATGTACTGTATATAACATAGCAATCTTTTTCTCTCCCACATGGTTTGGCTGAAAAAAATGGCTCAAGTCGAAATTATCCTAAAATTAGAAATCACTCTGCACAGTCTGCTTCATTTCTTCAGACGCATTAGTGTCTTCTTTCCCCCTCCATAAACTTTGCATGCGACTGTGTGCATGCATGTACTGAATGAGTGGTTTCCTATTCCATGATACAGCTCTCAAGTCAAATACATTTGACATGCTTCAGGTCAAGCAATCAAAGGTAATAGCTCCTTGACTCATTCCATTGTTCCTCACTAGAGTTTTACATGTTTGTGCATTCCCAAGTCAAGCATCCAATTTGTGCATTTTAGTTGACTGGTTGCTTGGTACATGTACATCCTGGCAAGCACTGATGTGTATTTTCCTTGATCCTGCTTTATGGTGACTTTTTATGATTTATCTGTCACCGATGAACTTCGCCTGTTACAGTGGATTTATTCAAATAATGATATCTCACACTCACAGATTGAATTGTTTCTCAACTTACAATTCACAAATAAGCATTCATTTTTTTGATGACTTTCAATGAGGGAAAAAAAATGGAATTCAGAAAGGAAGACCAGAGCGCGTTGATAGAGAGAGTGGTGACACGCGCATAATAAGCCTACGCGTACGCGGTCTTTTTTTAAAACGTGGCGGATCATGGAGCTCCCAATAGTTTCCTTTCACGTACATTCTCTATGAGAGGGAACTTTTTGAAGCTCCATGAAATGACTGACCAATCAGAAGCGACCTCCAGTGTCAGGACTCTCTATATTTAAAGCTCTGAGGAAGACAGTGTACTGCCCTCTTTTGATTTTCAGATTTAATTGAAGAAAACTAATCATTAATATGATCTTAGACCAACTAGATATGCCAAGAAAAACATTTTCACCAAATTATCCCCTCCTTGCCATGGGCGGCGAATCTAGCCTGAGCAGCCATAGAACTGTGTTGTTGAACACTGTGTCTGGACTATGAAAGGCTACATTTTCGTTGTTTGAGCGTAATCTGATCTGGTCGATGTGTTATTAAGTGTTAGGTCTCTTAAAATTTAGCATGGGTTGTTTCAAGATATTTCAACTCAAAGTTTGGTGTCTAATATTTGCTTAAGCAGTTGATGGGACAGAAGGGACTAGTGACCATGACCAACACTATGTACATGCATGTAATATCTTTAAAATTTAATCTCTTACAGGACTTTGGTAAATGGTTTCCTTGGGTCAATCCTACTGGAGCAGTATGGGTGGCACTACGTGTTCTACCTGTTCGGTACACTTGGGATCATCTGGTCATTAGGCCTAGTCCAGTTCTCTAGGTATGCCAGGAGAAAAGATGCAGTGAAGCTAGAAGCCCAGAGCAGCGAGGACATGGAACCATTGGTAAAGAATGGTGCCACAGGAACGGAAGAGGAAAGAACAGTGAAGCCATTCTCGTGTAGGACTTTGATTACCAAAATACCTTTTTGGTGAGTTGGTGTGGACTTTATATTCAGTGATGTAACCCTGCACGGTGCACACCGACATTGGTGACCATAAAGTAGTTAAACCCGAAGAACAGTTGAAGAGGTTACAGTTAATAAACGAGCTACTTTCATGACCATAAACTTGTGTGAATTGTGCAAGTCAGCTAATTTCATAGAAACATAATTTCGCAAATTGTTATAATTCAATTTATGCAATTCAAAATGATTGAATTCATCATTTTGCTGCATGAAACTTTCATCAATCTTGACGTCTTGCAGGATTTGGGAAAGTTGCATGCAAGCAATATTTTTCAACTTTTACAGTCCAATATTTAAATGGGAAACAACTGCTAATTTGCATTATAATGTATGAGAGAAGTAATCCGTAAACCAGGGATTTCACAATACTTCAGAATGAAATGTTTATGTGGTCATTTTATTTGGAAGCAGTGTATAATATGTTTGTCTTTATACCAAAGTTCTTTTGGAGCTTTTAGTAGCTGATTCCCTAGTTTAGGGCTATTTTGATTATGATAACTCGACAGTGCAATTTTTTCTAATTTTCACTTTTCATTATTAATTTCAAACAGGGCTATGCTGTTATCTCACCAATGTGTAGACTTTGTCTTCTTTATATCATTGTCATGGTTACCAACATACTTCACTGAGACGTTCCCAAACGAAAAGGTAAGGAGGGTTCAGGATGTGTTCTGATCTTCAAGTTAATTAAACACAATATTTATCCATTAACAGTGTTAAATAGTACATGTATGATCCAGTTCAATATCTTGATGAAACCATTGCTTCATTATAGAACCATCATGCCCCACCCCCTGTTGAATGTTTAATGTAATTCCTTTTCAATGAAGGTACATATCTCAGTTTTATTATTGGTTAATAGTCTCACAAGTTGCTGTTTTGTTATTAAATTAGGGAGTGTATTTCAACTTGCAATATCTCTTTATAGAACCGACATATAAAGCTCACCTTTTGATAGTATAGCGACATGGAACCCCTAATATATATATTGTTTTATTGTCCACATCAGGAAATTCATCTTGTTTACATGCATTATACAACTGAAGATATACATACAGGTAATAATCAACAAAAATACAGATAGATACATAATAATATACATATAGAGCATAATATTATGAGAGTTCTTATGAATATTGTTATCATTCTCTATTATTATTCTTTTCTTATTGTTTCTTATTATTATTTACAAATTCATGTTCAATAACATCATTAACATAATTACTTATGTTACTATATCTATATTCATTGACATAAGTTGTATTATTATCATTCATCATCATTATTATAAATATTTATTTATTAATGTTATTGTCATTATTTAACTCATCACATTAAGAGTTACATATATATTTAAATCAAATCTACATGTATATTCATCCAAATCCAATAATATACGGAGCAAAATATTTGTTGGTGATTGGTACAGTATTCTTCCATTTTGATTCCCAGGGTTGGGTGTTCAATGTTCTACCTTGGGTAGTGGCTACGTTCGCATCTGTTGCATCAGGATGGATTGGTGAATGGATGTTACAACATAAATTCTCTATCACGGTCACCAGGAAAATTATAATGGTAAGTACATGTACATTATTCACAATAATGGAAGGGTCTCCAAGAGGAAACAAGAAGAAAATTTATTTGAGAATGTAGGTGCAGATTTTTTGATCAAAATTATAACAAATTAGGAAATGAATGAATCTGTATTTACACAAGTACATGTATCCAGTATTATTACAACTATTATTGTTATTTTTGTTTTTTATATCTTTATTATTCTATTATTATTATTATTATTATTGTTCTTACTATTATCATTATACGCTTATCTGCGACTTAAGGCAAATCCTAACAATGTGGTTAATCCGTCACAATACAAATTCAACGTTAAGGCGAAAGCAACCGCGCGTTAAGGCGGATGAGAACAATAGGTTGAGATAAAAGAATTTGCCCTAACGTCGCAATAAGAGTAATTATTATTATTATTATCATTACATTATTTTCTACATCAGGGGGGATCCTATCAATGCGGTTTATTCCGTAGAAATTTGATGTTGAGGCGAAAGTGACTGTGTGTTAAGACGAATGATAACAATAGGCTGAGATAAAAGGATTCCCCCTAACGTCGGTATAAGAGTTATTATTACTATTATTATTGTTATTGTTTATTATTATTATTATTATTATTGCTGTTTGTTATTATTATTGTGATTTTAATTAATACATATTATTACCAGTATCTATTTTTACTCTTTTCAAACTCTTTTTTTACACAGGCAATAACTTTCATAGGTCTATCCATCCCATGCTTCATTGTAGCTGAGACCCATAGCTACGCGGTGGCTCTAACATGTATGGTATTAGTAGTTGGATGTCAAGCTTTCTCTAATGGAGGCGTCAGTGTCAATGCTATCGACATAGCACCTGACCATGGAGGGTTGGTCCACGGTGAGTGCCATTCAACCCATGCTCCGGCGACCATTTACCACTTACCGAATTCTAAACTCTGGATCATACACTAAACCTAAACCTAAACCTAAACCTAACCCTAAACCTAACCTTAAGCCCAATTGCGACCCTAAGGCCCGAACTCACAAAGGAGGTTTACACCTAAACCATGGTTTAAACCTCTGTATAAAGTGTACTGAAATAGGCGTAAATAAGCGCACATTGCCCATGCACATGCTCAAAGAAAATAAATGATTGGATTGGATTCCGTGCGCACGTACGCTTAAAAACCCCAGGAGGGGGTTTAAATCATGGTTTAAACCAAACCTCCTTTTCTGAATTTGGGCCTAAAGGGCTGGCCAGACTTGTTCGATAACATGATTTTTCATTAAAGGTACACCCTAGAACTGCTCTACTATTAACAGGCTCGAGCATACTCTCACGTACGCACAATAATTATACCAATGATATAGTACCTTTAACTCTTTGCCCTGTGCATTATGAAACCCAAGGGTGCTGAATTATTTTCAAAGGTGATGTGACCAACCAGTACTCAGATGCATGGGTGTTTTTACCCTGTGATAACGACGACCGGAAACACAATGCAGCGAAAGCAATGTGCATTAAGAATGCATCGGTGCACAGGATTACAGCGTGCGTGCGATCATGCAATTGAATAGGCGCTATTTCTTTTGTTCTTGTGGAGTGTCGACTGTAGTCAACAGAAGCGAGCCCGTGCTGGTTACAGGAGTCGACAGTAGAGGGAAAATGATTAACTAAAAATCTTGTTATCGTTATCGGACAAATTTGACGAGCCCTTAACCCTAATCCTAATCCTACATGTATATCTTTGACGAAGTACAGCTTGGAGCAATTGTCCCCAGAGCTTATGTCGGTACACCGCCATTGAATGTTTTCTGTATGCCTTTTATACATGTGTATGTAGAATAATATGACAATGAATAGGAGCAAAGATCCTTTTTAGAGATACAAAATGATGACCCTTTGCTGAAAAACAAATCGAATTTACACTGTTTTTGAAAAATACATTGGGAAAATCTTTAAGGTTTTTATTTAAGTCTACATTTCACCTAAAAATATAATTTGTGTACAGCTAGAATGTATAATGTTAACCACAAAACACTTAGTATGCATTACCGACTAGGGAGTAAGAAGAAAATAAAGGAAAGCATGAAAACCTTTCTCGAGGAACCCAGCTCCCATTTCGGTTCAACGCGGGCCTTATTTTGGTCGAGCACGTAGAGGTGCATCAATTTGTCTACTCCCGAGTTTCTGTAATGTTTATTTAGAGAGTATTTAAACTTTAAATCTCTTTATAGCATTAACATTTGAAGCTTATACTTTGAATTTTGTATGCGGACATGGGACCCTTAACATGCAGAGCAAAATAAAGTAAAGGTAATCATGACATACCTGGTGGGTGTTTCACAAAGAGTAAGTGTGACTTAAAGTCATGTGTAAGTGCCATTGCACATACGGTATTAAACGCGTCATCTCATTGGTAGATTATCCAATATCGCGCGTTCCCTGAGCATGATCTGACCAATGCGGTGATGCGTCATATACCGCACGCAACAAGCAATTTTAGTGCGACTTTAAGTCAAATTTGACTCTTTGTGAAACAACCCCCGTGTTGTATTTATAGTGAAATAAAGTCAGTTCAATCTTATGTTTTTCCTCTGCCAGGTATGAGCAATGGTCTAGCTAGCGTTCAGGGCTTTGTAGGAACCTATCTTGTTGGGATCATCCTTCATAACACAGGCAAGTGGAGTATTGTCTTTCAGATGGGCGGTGGTATTGCTCTGGTTGGTCTCATAATCTTCACATTCTTTGGAAGTGGTGAACCTGTGATATGATCATTCCTTACCTCTATGCCCAGCAGAAAGGTGGGAACCTTTTTGGGGGGTTGCAGTTTTGTTTATGTTTTCTTAGGGTTTTTTTAGTATAGAATACACATAAGTTTTGGAGATACAATTTGGACAATGTAGTGACTGAAATACATTGTGTAGAAGAAGAAAAAGGAAGGTGAGAATTTAAAGGTACTTCATCCATTTTGCAGACTTATACAAAATTCTGCGAAACTTTGCACAGGTGTAGTAGATATCCTGTACATACTGCCTATGAAATTTCAAGGTCACAACTTCTATAACTCCTTTGTAAGAAATGAAAATTTTGCTTTTGTCGCAGAGGGATACCTATTCAGTAATCAGCGCAGTTACTAGTACATGTACTAGTAACTGTCAAAAAATAATTTTTTAAATGATGCAATTTTTTATCAAGTCAAAAGTAATCAAGTGTTACCAAATAGTTGTTATTATTTAGTTAAAAGCAAATTATAATCCTTTTCACATCTGCACAATTTTTCACACATACTCATTATTATACAACTTCAAAATTTGGGGCTGCAAAGGGATGAAGTACAGTGTATTTCTAGCATTGTGCATCATATGCTGGGTGTCAATCTAAACACCCTTCTGTCATGTGCACAGCTACTGTGTGAACGTGTGTGTGTGTGTTACAAAATTTGTTCACAACCTTTCTTCCCCCTTTTTTTAACATTGTCTGACATAGATTTTTCACACGTTACGTACGTACACATATGGCGTTATTTTAATGAGCATTTATGTGAGCTTGGCAAACTGCAGTAATTCGAGCTATACTTAATCAATATTTGTGTCTAACTAGTACACTCTAAATTTATATTTTGTTGCCAGTTCAAGGCCTTGGTCTCTATCAAAGTCAGTGTGACTGTGAAAGATGTTGACATAATTTTTCATATGAAAGGAAATTATGAAGTAGTGTACTCTGTTTGGAAGACACTGCTAGATGTTTATAAGTGTGTTTGAGTGTGGCGGCATGTGTGTGTGTGTGTGTATGTTAATCTAATGCCAAACTGAAATGTGTATTTTAACCTGTTGGAGAGGGGAAACCCAATCCTGTTTTATATTTAATGCACAAATGCACACCGAACTGAAATTGACTGAAAGTATACCAATTCAATGACTGCCTATTGAGAAATAGAGGACTCTGTCAATGTATATTTTTCCTATATTTATTGGAATAATTACCATAATGATATTTTTCTGTTATCAGGATAAATTCTTGTTTTTCAGTTGCTTCTTTTGACAGTGATATGCCTTCGAGATACGGATACTATTGATGCTGAATACAGTCGAACCTCGTTTTAAAGAACACTGTTGTAACAAAGGTAGTTTTGCCGGTCCCATTTTTCTTTTTCAGCCCTGATATACATGTAGCAGGGTTTCAGTATAAAGAGATAATTCCTTTGGTCCCGACAAGGAGTTTGTTATAACGAGGTTCCACTGTACTAGATTCTTCAAATTGTATATATTTTTGGATTGGAATGGTAAACACATTTCATGTTGTTTCCCTTTTTAATGTTCTTGTATTCTATTTCATTTCTTCTTAATCATCACACATTCCTAGTCTCAGGACAGTCATGATAACATATTTTCTTTCTGCCATGTCCTGTATGAGCCACATTTTTATCATTTCTTATTTCGTCTGGTTGCAGCTAGAAGAGTGTTAGCTCGGCTTATTTCGAACCATCGTGTGATCACGTTCACGTTACGTCGTCACATTACATGACCTTTCGCAAATACCAAGCCCTAAATTCACGAAAGGTAGGGTGCAACGTTTGTGAAATACCCCCTCTTATTTACGAAGTGACGAGTTCGAGACGTGAGTATTCGTAGATTTCCAACACTTTCTTATAAGCACTTTGCCAATAAGAGGGGGTATTTCACGAATGTTACACCCTACCCTTCCTGAATTTAGGGCTTTGTATTCACGAAAGGTCGTGTAACGTGACAACGTGACCTGAACGTGATCACACGATGGTTCGAAGTAAGCCGTTAACTCTGTACCAAAGATGTGAGATAATGCTCTTCTGGCTCCAAACAGGATGTATACAAGCTTTAACTTATATTTGTATTTGCATTAGAAATTTAGATTAAAAATCAGTAGTGTCGGTTGACATGGTAGCACAATGCAATGTGGCATATATTTCAATTAAAGAGAAGCTGTCTAGATGTACATGTACTTCCAAATTTCATGAGGATCACCTTTTATTGTATCTGCCGGCAGAATGCCGGAGGATGGTTTGGATTCAGCAGCGTTCCACCGCTGCCGCCGGCGCTTGGTAACTGCCACATTCATGGACGGATTTCTTTCAAATTTTGTATGGAGGTATATCTTGGTAATCTAGAACCCTATAGATTTTGGTGATACTGCCGTCATCTATGCTTTGAATTCATATTTGGGCACTCACATTATATGACAACATTGAAATGGTTCGTTTTTGTAGTGTTTCTTAATCTCAGAGTATCTGTATCTTAGACTAACAAGATATTAAATTTATACAGATATATGGATTGCACAACTTCTGAAAGTTTAATCTAAAAAAAAAATCCTCTTCACTTCCTCATGATTCTTGTTTTGTGTTTAAAAACACCACTGCCAAGAAATATGTTAGCTTTGTGTATAGAAACCATTCCCAATGTCATGCATGAACAACTCTCCAAACTGAAAGTGAAGATTAATCAACAATGTGGTATAAGAGAGGCTCTTGAAATTCATCTATGTCAAATAACCATATAATACATTGTATTCCTGGACTTGAGGGGCCTTCATTAGAGATAAATCAGAATTATTACAATTTGCATCACTTCAAAACACTTGAATAATACCGTGTGGATTAGTATTATTAGCATCAGCATTATCAGGTACAGACATGTGTATGGCTTATGTAAGAGCAAATACAGTGTGCTACGTAACAATGTAATTAGTTGCCAGTCATGCTCTTTTGTGTTTAATGTACCATAGACATACATAATTCTCTACATGCTATAGTAATTTGTAATATATCCTGACAATGAACGAAATACAAATATATATATATATATATATATATATTACGCTGGATTCCGCATTTGGGAGACACGTAACAATGCAGTTTATTTCGTCATAATAGAAACCACCGCTTTACGGAGACACAAAACCGCTTTAGGGAGACACGCGGAACAATTAAAATGACAAAGCCGTGTCTCCCAAATGCGGAATCTAGAGAAATATATATATATAAATATGTAATATGAAAGTTCTGCATCGGTGTGTAAACAATAGATATCAAAGAAAGAGTAAATACTCAGGAGTCAAATAAAAACACTGCAGGAGCCAAAAATTTGGACTGACGTCATACAAATATATTGTGCATGATTTTGTACTTTATATGTAACACTTATGTAAAAAATTATTTTATTTTATTTGTGTTTAGAACACAGAAATAAAAGCAATCAAACAAACAATATACAGTGTATATACATGTACATGTAAATATAGTGGAAACTCACTATAAAGAGGACCTTAGGACCATGAAAATTACCTTGTTATATCAGGAATATCCTTATATCAGGGTTAAAAAAAAAAACCCTAAAGAACATAAAGGCCTTGGACCAGCAAAATTACCTTGTTATATTAGAAATCTTGTTATATCAGGGTGAAAAAAAACAACCCAAAAGAACTGGGACCAGCAAAATTACCTTGTTATATCAGGAATCTCCTTATATCAGGGTTTTAAAAAACCCCAAAGGAACACAAAGACCTTGGACCAGCAAAATTACCTTGTTATAACAGGAATCTTGTTATATAAGAGCTCTTTACATAACGAGTTTCCACTGTATAGGACCAAGGAGTTATCACAGAACGTAACTCCTTGATAGGACTTAAATAATTCTTGAGTAAAACTTGTTTGGTTATATTATGGTTTGAAGACGCGTGCTCTGGCGACAGTTGCTCATTGCTCAATATCCTGCACCAACTAATTTGTTTTCTTCAACCCTGGACCAAACACTATAAACCTAAGCCTAAACCATAACCTTAAACCCCTAACCCTAAACCTAACCTTAAACCTAACCCTAAACCATAACCTTAAACCTAACCCTAAGCCTAAACTTCATCAGAATATACAATGGCGTCTTATTTTGTTTACAAGAGACTGATTCATTTATTTTTTTAACGCTGCATTTTTCATCAAAATAATACCATACCCGAAGGTAAGAGTGAGGCAACAGACTAACATTAAGACTGACGCTAGTCAAGTAAGAGAAATAAGTGAAGAGGAGATGACAAAACAGGCACTGAAAAATGTGTAAGATGTTATGGGACATCGTCTGCTTAGACAGGACTGGCCCCTGGTGTGTCGTCACACATCTCAGCAGCGTTCGAGGAGCTCTTCAGTTGCTATATCGGGGGCTGTATTTTACCGTTTTATAATTGATAATAATCATTACTTCAAATGTTTCCAAGCGTTGAATTTGGATAACCTTGTTTAATTTATGCCATATATGCAATATAAAGTATTAAGCCAATATTTACTTTGATGGAATTTTCTTGTAATGTGATCTTTAAACCAAACCCTAAACCTAACCTTAAACCTAACCCTAAACCATAACCTTAAACCTAACCCTAAACCTAACCTTAAACCAAACCCTAAACCTAACCTTAAACTTAACCCTAAACCTAACCCTAAACCTAACCCTAAACCTAACCTTAAGCCAAACCCTAAACCATAACCTTAAACCTAACCCTAAACCTAACCTTAAACCAAACCCTAAACCTAACCTTAAACTTAACCCTAAACCTAACCCTAAACCTAAGCCAAACCCTAAACCATAACCTTAAACCTAACCTTAAACCTAACCCTAAACCCAATTATAACCCTAACCTTAAACATATATCTATGACGAAATAAACCCCAGAGCAATTGTCGCCGGAGCAAATGTCTCAGTTCCTATGTTATATAGTGCAATTATGAATTAATAATACATTTCTACCTAATGAAATCACATAGTTTGGAATAGAAACCAAGATGCTATTATTCACTAGGAGACTTTGGTTTTCAGCTGACGATTGGTTTTTCACGATTGGTTTTTCAGCTGATTGGTTTTTCAGCTGACGACAAGAAGAAACCAGGAAATGAATATGCCAATTTGTCCTGTCAATATTTTAGTTTTACTTTTTTGTTGTTTATTAAACAACTCTTCTATAATAAACACTTTTAATTGACTTTGATCAACAAGCGATAAACATGTTTCAATCTTGTATAAATAAACGGTATATTATTAGAAAATTGGCATATTCATTTCCTGGTTTCTCCTTGTCGTCAGCTGAAAAACCAATCAGCTGACGACAAGGAGAAACAAGGAAATGAATATGCCAATTTGTCCTGTCAATATTTTTTTAAATCCCGGCGATATGTCTTCCGAGTTATAAAAAGAACTTGATATGAATATTCTCTTTTTCCGCATGTACGTGTCCATCAAGCACGCTGAATTTGAAAAAAAAATGGGTCAGTCTTTCAAACCGAATTTGATTTACATGTACTTCAGAATTTGCAGGGATTACAAAAAAATTACTATTTCATAGAATTGCATTTTTATCACTCTAGAATAATCATTTCAATAATTAGATATTGTATTTAAAAAGGAGTGAATTTGATATCAAATTTATATTTTTTGTATTATCATCTGATCCAAGCGTAGAAGGTGCCTATATGAAAGAAACGCTAATAATATACCGTTTATTTATACAAGATTGAAACATGTTTATCGCTTGTTGATCAAAGTCAAAAGTATTTAATAAACAACAAAAAAGTAACTCCCCCTTAATCAAAATGGCATAACTTTTCAACGAAAAGGTTTGAGCAAAACAACTTGGTAGGAGTGTTCCTACACTTATTGACTAACTTTTCTGTGAAAATGAGATTGATCCATTGAGTCATGCATGAGTGAGCAAACATAAGGGTAAGAATACTCTTGCCAAGTTATTTTGCTTACAACCCTTTCATTAAGAAGTTACGCCAATTTGATTTAAGGATGAAGTTACTTTCTTGGTTGTGCTTACATGTATCATGCACTTGACCACTTTATTGTGGTTTTTATCTGTTATAATTTGCAATAATTAACTATTTCGACATCTCTGCTTATAATTATATGGTGTGTCATATATAAGTGCCTTTGCTGACTGTGTGTACTTGTAGTTTTGTGTCTCAGCAGACACTTTAGCCGAAAGTGGAAGTATATACATCATGAGAGATATCATTATTACTATTATTATACTTGTTGATTCTGCGTGGGGATTTTTGAGAGCCAAATGAGGAATCAATATTCTGTCGAGATGACTTCATTTCTGTCTCAATTTTATAGGAAGTGGGGACATTCAGAAGATGAAAGTTTATATTTCTGATCAGCTTAATGTGATAAAATGTCCATGAATGTTTTCCACTCATTATAGAGGGTGTCGGGTGGAACTGTGTTATTATTCTACCGCTTTGCCTTCTACTTTTTTTTTAACGTAATTTTTTATTCTCATGTAATCTTGTGACAAAAATGCTGCTTATAGGAAAATCTTTTTTTCCACTAGAGAACTGAAAATACCTCTGAGAATGCCTCTGGGATAGTTGGTGAATGTATTTTTCTGCAATTTTCACAGGGTATATACTTGGTATATTAGATAATGAATTTCATTCCATTTATTTACGTAGTTTATAAAGAATCTGACGATATGGTTAGAATATACTTCATTGAAATTACTATGAACGTTAATTGAGAATAATGTCAAGCAATAAAGAAGATTATTTACTGCTGGATATTAGGGATATCAACCATGCGTGTGAATTATAGTTTTTTAATATCTGAGAAATGTTTGTTGGTGATTGTTTAATGTGGGATGTAGGAATGGAATGATTATATAATACATGTACTTCTGAAGTTTTTAAATACATAAGTCCTATGTTGTTTACGGAAAGCAAAGGGCGACGCAACAAAGGTTAACTTGAGAGAGTGAGTCAGAAAGAGAGGGGGGCAGAGAAAGGCAGAAGAAAGGAAAGTTCGAACCAAAAGGTATATGATATGATATATTATTTAACCATATTATGAACTACATGCACGATATACAAAATCAGTTGGCAAATTATAAGAGACAAGAAGTGAGAGAACTAGAAAATGAAAGAGGTTATATATGTATAATATTTTAATTGAGTGGAAGAGGGGGGGGCGGGGATGAGGAATGAGACAGAGAAGACCAGAAATACTGTAGCCCTCAGAAGATGAGAATAGTGTACCTAGAACTTGATCTGGACAATGCAGAGAGGCATAGTGCAGGGACCGTGGAACCCAATTTTTTCAGTAAACGCGTGCAAACGTATGGCAGTGCAAAAATGTGGTTATACCCCGCCCCCATTAAGCCCCTCCACTTTCCAAGACGTTCCGAGGCCCCTGTAGTGGACGAGGGGTCCGCTCGCTATTCATAAGGACCGTTATTCATACAAAACCGCTATTCATTTAACACGCGTTATGAACAGCGGTCCTTATAAATAGTTATGAATAGTGGTCCTTATGAAGAGCCAGGTAATTTGTCTATATGGTTTGCTCGCTATTTAGAAGGACCGCTATTCATACAAAACCGCTAATCATTTAGTCACATGGATAGCGGTCCTTATAAATAGCGGTCCTTATGACTAGCGAGGTTACCCCGTGGACGAAGGAGGCAAACACTGACATAATATCTTCGAATGATGAAAATCCAACGTCGCTGTTCGTTCCTAGATTATTGAGAGTGGGCGGGCGGGCAGGCAATATGCCATCACGTGATTCTGACAGTTCAATTGATATCAGATGATACACGTCACGTGATTTGCCATAAATACAAGCCAATGGAAGCTAGGTTTCGTTGAGTTTGTAGAAATAAGTACATGTATTTGTCTTTTCAAATGTGGTATCGAAACAATCAGTACAGAATGCCTACAGTGGATGTAGTTGTCCAAAAAATAATTGTGACGGAATGAAAACGGTTCACTTACATTAATATTATCGATCTCTACACCAAAGATCAATTGTGTGTGTTACTATATGTGTGTGTGTGGGGGGGGGGGGGGGGGGGTTAAGGGGTGTGTAGTAGTGGTATTTGATAATGACATTGAAGATATACCTGATCCCAATCAGTTATGACTCTATGTACAGTGCGTCCCAGAATAAAAGTTAACAGTTCGGAAATACCAATAATTATTGACAAGTCTGAATTTTGCACCCTTTCACAAAAGTGGTTTTAGATCACTCAATCGTATTAACTAGTCAGATTTTATAGGTATTATTGCAAAAGAGGGACCCTAAACTATCTACAAGAATTAAAAATTATTGAAAATATTCAAAAATATTTATTTGGGGAGACTTTTTCAACTGGTAGCTTTTTTTTTTTTTCTTTTCTTTTTTTTTTGGGGGGGGGGGGGGGGCTCAGTGTATATCCACACGGTGAAAATATACCTGATCCCAATCAGTTATGACTCTATATCCACACAGTGGAAATATACCTGATCCAAATCGGTTATGACTTTATACCCACATTAAAAAGATACCTGATCCAAATCAGTTAAGACGGGGTCATACTAATACTATTAACCAACATGATTGGTGCCTGTGACTTATCCGTTTCTCGGCACATCAGAATATCCTTGACAGCGCGACGGAATGATGGAAGGCACACAGAATAGATGATAGGGTTGGGTGTGGCTGCGTTGAGGAATGCAGTGGTTAGACAGATGCGGTAGATGTTACTTCTCCTGTATTTATTGGGAAGGAACCCTGTGTTGTAGAGTAAGGTCCCCACCTGATCGGGCGCCCATAGCACCATGAACGACGTACAGATAAAGATGAACATGATGGATAAACGCCTCCAACGCAACATCATCTTGGTAGACCGCTGGCTTGAGGAACAACCTCGTCGGACCGACTCCCGTCAGAGAACATAAACTGCCCGTATGCTTGTGTATGTGATAATGATGACCGGGCAAAGGAACTCAAATACGAACAGAAGAACAGTGTAGATTCTCCTGCAGTGCTCTGGCGGATAATCCAAGTCACATCTGCCGCAGTCGTCAACAGTAAACAGGTAGATCTGAGGAAATCGAATGACTAGCGGAAAGATCCAAATGGCTGCGATCACAAACCTGACAGGCTTGTTTTGCACCAAGGTCCTGTATGTAAATGGGTATACAATCGCTAAAAATCGTTCAATCGCGATTGTTGTAAGCGTATAACCAGAAGCCCTGAAGGAAATCCATAAGAAATACCTTGATTCGATAGTGTGGCAATAAAGCTTCCCTACCACGTTGTTCGGGATGTTCTCAAACTTCGGTATCGGCGCCAGGAATATTGCTGTAAGAATGTCCGCAGTAGCAAGGCAAATGGTTAGTCGGTTGTCGATTTTGCTTCCCCAAACCGAGCATTCTTTAATGGGTGTAGATGACAAATGTGTTTCCTACGAGTTCAAAAGAGGATAAGAAAACATTTTAATACCATCAAGCAATTCGAAAGGTTTTCTAATCACGCTCCACGTTTCCTCCGTCGTGACGTTTGTACAGTTCGCCATTTCATTATCATCATTTAAACAAATTTCGTTAGAAAGATGAAATTTTCGGAATAAATCTATAATAGTCACAAAGCTAGGTTTTTTTTGAGAATGCAGATTTCTTTCCAGGCACTACCAAATTAGCAACTTCCAGTTTATCGTCTTCCTAAGTTCATGGGGTTCGATACTGAGTAAGTTATAAAGACAAAGGATCGTGGGAAAAGCGCTAATAAAAATTATAAAAATCGACCACTGTACTAGCCTTTTGACAAGGCCCTCGTGACTTGGCTATTTTTCTCGGCAAGTAAGCTAGTAGTGGCTGCATAACAAGACTAGCCGCCCAGCCTGGTGAATGCGCGATCGAGCGACGTGAGTCGCGAGGGCCTTTTGGAACCTGGCCTGTATTTCGTATGCTATCATTTGTTCCTAGCGAGGATCTGCTACCTTATAGGTAGGAGCCAATCAGCGAATGTATCTTCGCATGACGTCAGCCTTCATCTCGAGCTAGCTCGCTCGGCACCCGGCACATGGAAAGCAAGCCCCGCAGATACCGTTGTGATTGGTCGACCCAATCAGCGAACGTATCTTCGCATGACGTCAGCATAAATTTGGTATGCAAATTCGCCTTCATCTCGAGCTAGCTCGCTCGGCACCCGGCACATGGAAAGCAAGCCCCGCAGATACCGTTGTGATTGGTCGATAATCCTCGGTAGGCGTGTTACCATACGAATGTCAACTCGTGAATAATTCATATCGGACGATGGAAACCCAGGTTCCAAAAGGCCTCGCGACTGAAGTCGCTCGATCGCGCGTTCACCCGGGCCGTGTTGATTCTTTTCGTCGACGGCTAGTCTCATCTCAGGCACAGCATGACGAGGAAAATAGCCAAGTCACGAGGCCTTGTCAAAAGGCTACCACTGTACTTGATATGCTATCAATAGCAAATTGATCGTGGTAAAAGCACGAATAAAAATTATAAAAAGCAACCACTGTACTTGATATGCTATAAAAAGCAAAATTGATCTTTAAAGACGTACTCGTGTTTGGCACATGACATGACACTCCCGTTACTCTCACAATCTCTTTCTTTCTCTCTCTCTCTCTCTCTCTCTCTCCCTCTCTCCCCTCTCCTCTCTCCCCTCTCCTCTTTCCCACCTTTTCTTCTCTTTCTGCTTTCTTTCTCTCCCTCTCTTTTCCTAACTATTCACCATCTCTGTATCTCTCCTTATCTTCCCATATGTCTGTTTCTCTCCCTCTCTCTGAGTCTCTCACCTTCCTTTATCACTATCTCTTTCCGTGTATTTCCCCCATCATCTTTTCCTATAGGCCTTTATCTATTTGTGGTTCTCTCTCTCTCTCTCTATTTCTTACGGTTTTCTTTTTATAACATGATCGTTCATGATTGACCATCTTGAAATCTACTTTCTACTTGAGAGTCTGATAATTGCGGCTCTGTTTTTCATGAGCACTCAAAATACTAAATCAAAACTGAAAATATTCTGCTTTGTGATAATCACTGAAAGGAGATATTGTAATAAAATGAAATATTTATTTGTGAGCTATTATACTGAATTGCTCACAGGGTCACTGGAACAGAAGTGTCGGATCAGTTTTCAAAACATGTTCCTCAAAAAATAAAAGAAATATTTAAAAGGTCTATCAGTTCTTGATTTAGTTATATCATACAGGGGGGTGTTTCACAAAGAGTTAAGTTTGACTTAAAGTCATGCGTACTGGGTACCGAGTGCCAATGCGTACACGGTATTTCACGCGTTATCTCATTGGTAGATTAACCAATAGCGCGCGTCCCCTGAGCATGATCTGACCAATGCGGTGATGTGTTAAATACTACATGCAACTAGGAATTTAACTGCGACTGTAAGTCAAACTTAACTCTTTGTGAAACACCCCCCCCCCCCCCCCCCCCCCCCCCCCTCCGCCCCAGGAAATATAAATAAAACATAATTTTATATACTTCGCATTGATCCCACAATGAAAAATATGCAGGCATTGCAGGTTATTCATATCTCTTCTGATTATCAGCCGTTCGAAAGGTCCAATCCTAAAAGTCAGACAAAACTTCGGAAAACGGAGCTCAGGTATTAAATACGCCGAAAACAGAGTGTGACGCATGATTATATAGAGCTCTCATCGGTCAATGCGAGGCAGTTAGGGGCATTTTGCAAAGTCAACTTGCTGTTGATTTTTATTTATTTGTTTTATTTATATTTTTATTGAGTAATGCTCAACTATCTTCAAAATAATATATCATCATGTAAACAACATTTCAACTTTGCAAGATATTCACCATACCTTTTGTACACACTGCCTCGCATTGTACGATGAGGGCTCTATATCCATCGTGCATTATACGGTGTACATGTGCTTGGTTTTCAGAAGTTATGTCTGACTGCCTACAATCTCAGAGGATAACTGACAATGATCAACTTCACACAAAGAAAGTTTACACGCGCCATGCAGATTATTTTATCCTTATTTATTATATACACAATGTAACTAGAATACCAAACAGCAAAGGGAAATTAAATTAAGTTCTGAAACTATTATAGCATTTCATAATCTTGCGACATTATTTCAACTACTTAAAATTTCTGATGCAATATTTACAAATAATTATCAAGAAACAGTGATTCTCAGTTTATGATATAGGTCCTACTATACTTTCAAAGACATGTTTTGCTACTAAAAATATTACATTTGAAGAGACATTTTAATAATATCAACCACTTGTGAAGTCATATAGTCTGAGGACTGAATAGATGATTAGTAGACTTACTACACAATCGAAGAATGGCTTTATTAATGTTATTCTCCTCCATGCTTCATGTATATATTTTGTAATTTGTGCATGTAGTTTGTGCAGTACATTTCATATTCACACGCTAACTTTATACAATCATAAAGGTTTACGTCACTGTACATGATATCATACAGTAGTCAATGTATGATATCATACATACTTAATATATACAAACATTATGGTCGACGTATTGCCATTCCAGAAGAAAGGGAAAAAAATGCAAAAATAACATGCTTAAAGCTAACGAATTACTAATTTACAAAATCAGTTTCACAAAAGTTTTGAGAGTTCTATCTCTTTATCAATGCAAGTTATACAGACTGCTTAATTTAAAGATCAATAACAATTCATCTCTCATTCATTTATCATTGCTTATGTTTATATTCTGAAAAAGAAGCGTTGGGGCACACATAGAAAAATAAAGTTATACTTCCATAAATGTGGGATTTGTCATGAAAAAGAAGGAGGCACATGCATCCAGCGCCTTCGCGGGATCCCCAAATGAAAAGGGTGTCATGCTTTAAAAATGATTTGCAAGCTGACATGTTTCATCGCCAGAAGATTAGTATTGTTTCACATGAAGTGAATGACAAACTTTCTATATGGTACACACTATCGCACTTTCACATCCAGGTACAGATTTTGTCAATTTTTTTATAAGAAATTCATTTTTCTTCCATTTCTTTTGGTTTATTTTTGGTATTACATATTTGAGATAATTGTACTGTCTTCTTTTAGACAGTGATTTACAACTTCACCAACTCATTGTCAGGCAGAAGTTGGTGTCATGCTGCTGGTGGTGGTCATATGTCCACCATGATTGGTGTCTGTGGTTTATCCATGCCTCGACCCATCAGAAGATCCTTGACAGCACGTCGAAAGGTTGGAAGGCATACAGAGTAGATGATGGGATTGGCAATTACCGCATTCAGATACGAGATCGTCACAAAAACGTCGAAGACCTCCTTGGAGGTGTATGCCCTTGGGATTACCCGTAGGCGGTAGAGGAAGATGCCAAGTTGATCGGGAGTCCATAGAACCATGAATGAAGCGCAGACAAAGATAAACATTATCGTGAAACGACGTCGCATCGACTGAAGCTGAGTTGACTGCTGTCTTGCAGAAGGATTACCTTTGTCACCATGGTCAAACCTGCCTCGTCTGAGTACAGTTATTATCCTGGCAGATGTGTAAGTCATTATTATCAGCGGGAAAAGGTACTCTGTCAAGAACAGAAATGTGTTGTAGACTGCTACACCGTTGGTCGATGGAAATCGTGTGACACATCTACCACATTCACTTACCACACGGAAATACATTCTCGGGAATCGAATGATCATGGGACAGAGCCATATTGCAGAAATGGCGTATTTGACGTAGTGGCCATGGGCCCAGACCTTGTAGGTGAATGGGTGTACGACTGCCAAGAACCGTTCAATTGCGATTGTAGTCAAGGTGTAGACAGAAGCCCGGAAAGACATCCATAACAGGTACCTTGAATTAATGACATGACAGTAGAACTTTCCTGCAGCGTTGTTTGGAATGTTCACAATCGTAGGAATAGGCACCAGGAAAATGGCGGTGAGTAAATCTGCTGTGGCTAGGCAGATAATGAGACGGCTAGTGGATGTTGCTCTTCCAACTCGTGCTTCGCTCAGTGTAAATTGAATGTAAATGACGAGAGAATTACCAATTATTCCAATAAGAATAAAAATACAGTCAAAAATACGAAACCGTTCGAATGGTGTAACGTACCAGTTTCCCGCACTCTCCAAATCAGTAGACCTACAGTCTGTATAATTCTCCATTTAAAATGAAAATAATAAATGAGCTACGTGTAAAAATACAGCATTCAGCAACGGATGCACTGCCAAATTGGCAATAGTGCCTGGTATTTATACTGTGTTAGATTCGGAGTTCGTTTCGTAAAGAAAAAACCAATATAACACACTTAATACAATGGCCAATAAAAACTAAAGCAAATGTCATTGAGGAAAGTAAGTTGCTGTTGTTTTTGTTGGTTCAAGGCTGATTAATGATAGAGACTGGGTAATCATATGTAATTTTCTACATAAATTAGCATAACACTGAACACCTTCGATTATACTCGAATGATATATTGCATTCTAGTTTATATCTGTCTTTTAAAAATGCCTTTTCGTAGTCCTCAATGCATTATTTATGCTGACTTTCCGCTTCCTCTCGAAAAATAGTTCGTGTTTTCTCTGTTCGAAAAGCTTTGACGATAGCGTGTAGGGGTTGGGCACTGGAGAACATTATATTTCACGAGGCAAAATGCCCTTTTATTCGGTCATGTTGTCTCTAGATCATTCTATATTGCTTATAAGGTATGGAATGTTCCATTTAAGAGTAACATGTAGTGACAGGGATCAGGATTTTGTCTAGCGGTAACTCCTACAAACTGACTCTGATCGGACCCAGGTTCGAATCTCAGTCACGTCTTTCGGATGGTGACGTTAAAGGTCGGTCCCAGACGTAAATAATCATAATTTCTTAAAGCAGATATTTCTCCATCTATTAAGTAATCAAATACAAACATTGCATACAATAATGATACAAATCAGAATTGATACAAATAAAGTGTGACAACTGAATTACAAACAGAATATATATACATGTACTTTGTGCAGTACATTTCATATTCACACGCTAACTTTATACAATCATAAAGATTTATGTCACTGTATATGGCATATACAATAGTCGTTGTATATCCAATATTGCTTAAACTGTTCGGTGATATCATTCCGGTTATACAATCAAATGTTATATGATGGCAATAATACTTAATATATACAAACATTATGGTCGACGTGTTGCCATTCCAGGAGAAAGAAAAAAATGCGAAAAATATCATGCTTTAAAGCTAACGAATTACTAATTCACAAATCAGTTTCACAAAAGTTTTGAGAGTTCTATCTCTTTATCAATGCAAGTTATACAGACTGCTTAATTTAAAGATCAATAACAATTCATGTCTCATTCATTGATCATTGCTTATTATTATATTCTGAAAAAGAAGGGGTTGGGGGCGCACATGGAAATTTTTATTTTATTTATTTTATTTTTATTTTATTTCACGTTTTATTTAATCAGGGTAGTCCTTTCAGTCTCGGGGAATGCTTTACAAAGGAACCCTGAGATAAAAATCAGTATACATAACACAACATTTATATACAATTAATACAAACGTAACAAAAACAAAATACGAGACTCAAAACAGAACACATTTGTAGCAAAAAAAAAATGCACAAGTTTGTAAGTGAGTGATTCCAACCCCCCCCCCCCCCCCCATCCCGCCTAACGCAGTGCCCAGGTGTAACTTATACGACGTACTTCTGATTAGAATTTTCTGAGGGTATTACAACAATGAAGAGTAATTGGAAGGCTGTTATAGAGTTTACTACCACAATAGGAAATTGATCTTTTCATGTATTCCGTTCTTGGAGTGGGAACAAATAAAGGACTGCGGGTTGCATAACGGGTTGTATAGTTAACAGGTCTGCATTGTATCAAGGTATCTAGGTAACGATGAGCTAATTCATGGAGAATTTTGAATACAACTACCGATTGTTGATACTGGATTCTTTGTTTAACTGATTGCCAATTTAAAGTGCTTAAAAGATAACTTGCCGGTGTGAGTAAATCTCTAAATGTCTAGAACCATTCGAGCGTATTTGTTTTGCAATCGTTGAATACGCATAATATTTGTTTGTGCACAACCACCCCATACTGTACAAGAAAAATCATAAGCGAATAAAACAAATCTCTCATTATTTTTTGTTAGGTAATACTTAACTCTACGTATACAGCTAATTGCTTGTGACATCTTTTTAGCAACATGATCAACATGGCCAGTCCAATTGAGACTTCCGTCCAGCACAACATCAAGATGTTTGAATTCATTAACTAGCTCAAGTGTATCATTTTTGTATGATATTGATAACTTTTTACCCTTTATTTTACGGTTAGAGCCAAACAACATAACTTTCGTCTTTTCCGAATTTAAAAACAAATCATTACATTGAAGCCATTTAGTAAATAAACTTATACTTCCATGATGTGGGATTGGTCATGAAAAAGAAGGAGGCACCTGCATCCTGCGCCTTCGCGGGCCGGATCCCCAAATGAAAATCCATTCATTCATTCATTCATTCCTTTATTCATTTCATTTTCATAAAATACAATCAAAGCAAATAAACATATAATCATACAGCAAAATAATGAAGTAATATAAAGTACCTAACATCACTCGCAATTTATAAAGAATGTTTCACTTTACAATATATATAAAATGAAATAGGAGAACTTTTTTTAAAAGCCAGTGGTGGCTTTGTAAAGGGTGTCATGCTTAAAAAATGATTTGCAAGCTGACATGTTTCGTCGCTAGAAGATTAGTATTGTTTCACATGAAGTGAATGACTAGAATACAACATGATTAAATTTGGACTTTAATTACAAATTCCCTTTCTCTTTCATCTCTATAATCCTGATAAATGCTCTTTAAAATTTACAGAGTAACAAAATATATTTTGCGATTCCGGTACTCAAGTCTATCCGGGGTTAAGGAATTTCAGCGTACAATTTATGTAAAGCGCATAGTACATTCGTTTCTATACATTTCTATATTACAAATTATCAATTACCCTTTTCTTTTAGCTAGCTTCAGCAGATATGTTTTTCTTCCTACACCTGGGTCGAGAGAGTCACACGTGTATAAAAATTATGTATTTCCAAAGACCAAAGTGCGGAGGCTGGGTTTGAATCTATTACCAACCGTTACACAGAAGACGGTGTCATACTTGTACTGGTAATGTCCATCATCTGCATTTGGGACCTTTCCATGCCTCGACATTTCAAAATCTCTTTCACTGCTCGACGGAAAACGGGAAGGCACACTGAGTATATGATTGGGTTGGTGGTAGCCCCGTTCAAAAATGCTATCTTCACAAAGAGCTGATTGTAAACTTGTTCAGTGTATGACCGGGAAAATGCGCCCAGGCGATAGAGGAAGATGCCGAGTTGATCTGGAGTCCATAAAAGCATGAAAGAAGCGCAGATGAAGATGAACATGACCGTGAAACGACGTCGCATTGACTGAAGCTGTGAAGCTTGAGGTTTTGCAGAAGGATCACCTTTGTCACCGGGGTCAAACCTGTTTCGTCTGAGCACAACTATGATCCAGATGCTAGTGTACGTCATGATGATTAACGGACAAAGAAACTCAGTCACGAAGAGGATGATGCTGTAAGCTGATGCAGAGCGTTTCGACCGGTAAACAAAGTCGCATCGACCGCATTCTCCAACAACATTTAAGAAGAGCTGGGGAGATCGTAGAACCAACGGAAAGATCCATATGGCAGCTATAGCGTACTTGACATAACGGTTATGTGCCCAGACTTTGTAGAAAAACGGGTGCACTATGGCCAAGAATCGTTCAATAGCGATAGCTGTCAGGGTGTAGACGGATGCCCTGAAAGAGACCCATAACAGGTACCGGGATTCCACGATATGACAATATAGTTCCCCTGCAATATTCCGGGGAAGATTTTCATACTCCGGTAACGGAAAGATGAAAACCGCAGTAAGAAGATCTGCAGTAGCTAGGCAAAGGATGAGCTGGTTGGTGGGTGTGGCTCGTCCGCAACTCAACCGACATTGAATGAAAATGACGAGTGAGTTTCCAATGATGCCAATAAGGACAAGAAAACAAACAATACCGTCAAACCATTCGAATGGTTTACCACGCACACGCCAATATCCCTCTCCCTCGAAATGTGTGCAATTTGTATAGTTATCCATCTCAAGCAGGATATTCTGCGGATATAATATCATTCAAGAAGGCAGCTTAATATTTTCGAACCTATATCACTAATCGACGATTATCAGATAATAACAGACGGACTGGTGTAATCCAATTCCAGTACTGACGAATCTAAGATGATTTATGGTCGTTTTATAACATAATGGAGTTTAAAAATTTACATCATAAAGCTAATGGTCAATGAAAAGTCAAACAAATCTGCATTATAATGCAGATAAGTGCCTATTAGTCCATTTCGCTCTGCAATTGGTCTACACTGCCCGAGCTGAAATAAGATAAAGACATTTAACACCTGCGAACCACTTAGTAGGCACAAGTGCCAGAAACCACTTGTCTTTTAAACGATTCATTCATATGATTTGTGTACACAAAAAGGTATATAATTATGCAAGCTGGTCATTAGGGGGCTGAAGTGTTTACACAACAAAAAAAAACTTAAGGGTACAATGGCCAATGAAAACTACAGCTTTCATAATTATTATCAGTGAGTTGAATTGAAGTTGTTTGATCTTATCTATTTAAATCCGACTATCCGAGGTCTATAATAAAGTTATATGTTGATAATTTCCAGATTTATATACTTACATGTTGTTGTCTTTTTGGGCAATGTCGGGTCTATCACGTGTCTCTTTTTCCCACTCCTTCACTTTGTCGTTGACTCCTTTTCATTATTGCTTGAACAGTAGATTCAAGCTTGTTCTAATCAAAATAAAAACAATACATGAAAATGCATAACTGCACATTTATTTATTTTTTATTTTTTATTTATTTATTTCTGATATTTATACAGGGTGGCTCATATCACCAATTTGGTGGTCTTCCATGAGGCCCTGTTTGGTAACAATAAAACAAATAATATCAAATATAATTAATATATATAAATACACAAGCATAAACACGTATAATACACATTAATCCGTATCCTCATTAGTTAAGTAATCATTCAGTAATATTCATTGACTATTTACAAGAATTTTCGAATCAAATTTTAAATTAAAGATTATTAGCATTATAAACTGTGAAATAATCAAATTAAAATAAGGATGATAACCACACATCAAAATGAGGGGAAAAATAATTAATTAACAACACATATACCAAAGAAGTTGCTATGCATAATATCCCCATATAGTTCACAGCTTACATCTCCTCTGCAGATAACAGAGCTTTTAGAGTGTATTTGAAACTGTTTAAAGTAGGCAACATTTTGATAGAAGTTTCAAGTTGGTTCCATACTGCAATTCCAGATATTAGGGGACTATGTTTGTATGTGTCCGTCCTAAATTTAGGTACACGCAATGTATCACTTACAGCATGTCTTGTGCTGTGATCATGTAGAGAGCTGACATGTTGTAAATCTTTTTTAAGTATTCTGGTGCCACGCCATGCATTGCTTTATACATCATCACTGCACGTCCAAACTGGAAACGTGTCTGAATAGGCATCCAACCTAACCGACTAAACATATCTTTTGAGGATACATCGAATCCTTCTCCCAACACTATACGGGCAGCCCGTTTTTTAACCTTTTGTAGTTTAATAGTTTGTCTTTGAAATCTTTCGGACCAAACAGAGGAACAATAATCAAAATGAGGAAGGACGATGGAATTATATAAAAGTTTCAGAGACCTGGTTGGAACATAACTTTTTGCCCGCTTAATATTTTTTTGAGCAGTCTTAATAGCTTTCTCCACATGTTCCGACCATCGCAACTCCTCATCGATCATGACACCTAGACACTTGGCAACTTTAACTCTTTTCAGACAACTGCCGTTTAGTGTGACAGAAAAATCCTTTACACTATTAAGTTGATCGTGGTCCAATAAGCATCACATTTGTCTTATCGGCATTAAGAACTAGACGGTTTTTGTTACCCACGAAAAAGCATTTTCTAAACCTTTTGTCAGCTTTCGCTCTACTTCTGCAACACTTCTTCCGTTAACTGTTAGAGTGGTGTCGACGGCATACATATCAACAATACCATCATCAATACATTTTGGTAAGCTATTAATGTAGATAGAAAAAAGAAGTGGCCCAAGAATTAAACCTTGTGGGACACCCATCACAATTTTTGAGGAACTTGAAGTGGTCCCTTTAAAACAAACCGTCTGTTCTCGGTTAGACAGATACATGTATGATACAAACCACTGAACACTCCTATCAGAAGCCAATGGCTTTCAGTTTATGTAACAGAATATCGTGATCAACAGTGTCAAATGCTTTCCTCAAATCAATGAAAGCAACACCTGTTAATTCATTGGTTAACTAATTTCATAAGAGCTGTTGCAGTAGAGTGAAGGGGACGAAAACCTGATTGGTTAGCACACAATATTTCATATTTGTCGAGAAAAACACATAGTTGGAAATGCACAGCTTTTTCTAGAATCTTGCTTACTACGGATAATATCGATATTGGTCTGTAATTACTGGGAGTGGACATATCACCAGCCTTGTAAATTGGAATAACTCTTGCTTTTTCAAGATTTTAGGCACTTGTCCTGTTGCAATTGACTTATTGATAAGGCACGTTAAAGAGTCAACAATGACATATTACGCCATTTTCAAAAGACGGCAACTTATTCCATCATCACCTGTTGCTTTATCGTCACTCATGTTTTCAATTTCTTTTAAAACAAATGCGTTCGTGACTTGCTGTAGCTCAAACTTTTCTTCAGTATTAGCTAGCTCATTTTCTTCTAGAATGATTTCAGCGTGTTTTTGGGATATCACGCGTAATATTTTGAGCACAAGTAACAAAATATTCATTAAATGTTTGAGCAATACCTTTGTCATCAGTAATTTTGGTCCCATTCCCTTTACTCATATCTATCTGAGAACTGTGATAATTTCTTTTTTTCTTTTTTTCAGAAGATAATTCACTTCAGTTCTTTGTACCTAGCCCATGATGTGTCACCACCTTTCTTAAGCACAACATCATGGGCATGATCTCTTTCACGCATTGTTTCAATTATATCGTCATTAATCCAAGGACACGCATTATTTCGTATTCTTTTTTAACATAACGGCATATGTTTATCAACAACATGCATAAATAATTTATGCCACGTCTCCCATGCAATGTCAATATCATCCAAATTTACATATGATCTCCATGGAATTTTTTGAAGATCATATAGAAAATCTTTGAGATCGAAGTTTTTTAACGAACGAAATTTAGCAGATTTGCCCTTAGCGGATTTTTTATTGTTATTGAAACTTCTCACAGTATAGACTAGATAATGGTCACTAATGCTAGTTTTAAAAACACCAGTCTCAGAAAACAACTCGGGATTAGTGACAAAAAATGAAGTCAATGATTGAGCATGTGTTTGAGTTATACGGGTAGGCATGTCAACCAATTGCTTAAGACCATATAACTCAAATAGGAATTGTAATTTTTCTGCATTTGTATCTCTTTTATCACTGATAAAATTACAGTTAAAATCTCCCAAAATAGCACAACTAATATTTTCAGATATTACTTTGGCAAGGCATGTATCAAGTTTCTCAAAATAATCTATCGTCGAATTCGGTGGCCTATAAATTGAACCTACCAATATAGGAGGTTTGTGGGGATGACAGAGCTCCAGCCACAAACATTCTAATTCATTACTGTTTAAATCATGCCTTTGCTTGAAATCATACTTATTGAATACGTACATAGCAACGCCACCGCCATGTCTGTTTCGGTCTTTACGAAGCAATCCAAAGCCATCTATGTTTAGTTCAGAATCAGTGTTTCATATCAAAAGGCTCATTTTTAAGGAAGATTTTCAGCTCATCAATCTTATATATGAATGTTTAAGTGGGAAAACTTAATGCCCCTTTGCTTCATTGTAATCACATACACACCCACACCCACACACACACACACAGAGTCTTGTATTGCTTTATTTCCGAGGACAAGTATTGTTCCTCTATTGTTCCTCCGTCCTCGGACAGTCGACGGAATAAGGCACAAATTCATTGTTCGACGTTCGAGGACTATTGTCCAGCTTCCGAGGACCATTGTTCTCACGATTTTTTTTTTGTTCTCTGTCCGAAAATGTTCTCGGACATACGGCGAAACACGCCCAAACAGACACACACACACACACACACATACACATATATATATATATATATATATATAAACGACTAACGGGTACATTAGGAGGACAGTTTTTGTTCTTTTTCTTTGTTCAACTGTCGACTTAATGTACCAACTGTCGACCTAATGTAGGGGTCTCTATTATGACGAAATAAACTGCATTGTTAACTGTCGACCTAATGTACCCGTTAGTCAAATATATGAAATAATAAAGGAGAGAACATTAAGCATAAACAGTGTTGAGTAAAGACAAGGAACATAAATGAGTGGGGATCGAGACTAAAGATCTCAAAAGATCTTCGCAATTCGACCGCATAATCATAAGCATGCACTATGAACATGGCGAACAAAGAAGCGGACAAAATATACAGCTCCTCATTGTACATTTAACAATTGCTCTGGTTGACAAAAGAACATCCCTTGATTGCTATTATGTAAAAATATGTAGAATAGATGTCACATGCATATTCACCTGTTCTACTTTTTTTACAAAATAGCAATGAAGGGATGTTCTTTTGTCTACCAGAGCAATTGTGAAGGGTACAATGAGAAGCTGTATATTTTGTCCGCTCTCTTTGTCATCGTGTTCATAGTGATGATAAGTGGATCTCTTTCGGAGAAATGAGAAGATAATAGGATACTGGAGGTTTTAGTGACATGCCATGAAACTATATAGAGGTTTTCATGAAAGTTTTATTCTGAAACATCAAGTTAAAAAATTATCAAAAGCATTTCAGAATTCAAAGCATTTTTAGTTTACTGAAGTATGGAGCCTGATCGGTTAAGGGGCTTTCACACCGGGATTTGCGTAGAGTTGCGTAGATTTGCGTAGGGAGTACGTCAAAATTCGCTGCGTACTCATGAAAAAAACAAATAATGGATCGGCGTAGTCCCTGCGTAGGGTAGCGTAGGGTTGCGTAACTTGTCCACGTACACTTACGTAGGTCAGGTGTTAAGTCTGCGTAGTGTTGCTTACAGTTGCTATTATGTAAAAGTATGTAGAACAGGTGTCACATGCATATTCACCTTTTCTACTTAAATTTACATAATAGCAATGAAGGGATGCTCTTTTGTCTGCCAGAACAATTGTGAGGGTACAGTGAGGAGCTGTATATTTTGTCCGCTCTCTTTGTCATTGTGTTCATAGTGATATTTCCCGCCTTATGAACTTCTCAATCAACTCTTGCCTGCTGTCCGGAACACTGTACTGCTGTGAATTAGAATCAAAAGATAATGAGTTGTTTAAGTCCATTCCAAAAAGCTGTTATCCTTCGGCATTTGGAAGCCCTAGAAACACAAATGGCAGAGCACGAACGATTTAATGTCAAATGGGACGAATCTGTTCAAACTAGCAGTCAAGTGATGAAAAACAGTAGGATCCAGCATGAGTACGCCAAATTTAAGTAGCTATAAGCAACTATACGCAAATGTACGCCAGGTCTACGCAAATCCCGGTGTGAAAGCCCCTTTAGTCACGGACGAACATATGACAAAGTTTGAAGCCCTGTAGAATATAAGTATTTAATTGAAGTGAGGTAATTTATGTTTCATTGTGAAGGGCATAACCAAAGGAGTCGAAATTTGATAAAAATTTGTTTGCTATAGTCGCCTGCTAAAATTATAATCCATAACATATTCAGTGTCATCGACGAACAAAATGCCTTCTCTTAACCGATCGGGCTCTGTGTTTGGCTTGCTGTTTCTACAATCCAAGAACTGTAACTGTGCGTAGCTTTTGAAATTCCGTTAACTTTAGTCTTTGATGATGGGGTATCATGGACCTGCGGGTCTCCATTCAGTACGCATAGATTATGCGCATGCATTTTATATCAGTTATATTCCACCAACGTCTTTAAACGATCTCACTTCAATACTTCGTGATAGTCAACGTTTACCACAGTTACTATATCTTAGGGGGGCTATGAGCCATGCTTGCAGTGGGAATAAGTCCGATAAGCTTCCCATTTAGTACATAGTACCGTACTTTTCAATCATTCTTTCAATCATTCTTGCTTATGATAACTGGCCCCTGCATTTATCTCGATTCATTGACTTACCTCTATAATTTCAATATTATCTAAGTATGGCAGCTTATATCAAGCTTCTTCCTTTTCTCGCTGTCTCCTCTATATTGTAATTTTATATTTTGTACTGTATTTGTATGTTTTTTCAACTATTGATGGCAATAAATGAATAAATGAAAACTGAAATACATATTCTTTTTGTAATGCAGCTGTCACACTCTACCTGTATCAGTTCTGATTTGTATCATTATTGTATGCAATTTCTTAATAAATGCAAAAACATCTGCTTCCAAAAAAAAAAATCATTTCTATTCGTGTTTTTTGTTGTGTTTTTTTTTACTATGATAAAAGTGAAGAAACTATCATTGCTTCTGTCAGTACACAAATGTAATGGTCTAAAGTTCCACGAGGTCTGACCAAGCTAGAAAAGACCCTCCTGGCAAATAAAACTGTTGTCCAGTCTGCAAATTTCTTGTAGTATATAGATGTCATATACAATTAAGTACAAACAATACGGTTTGAGGCATGAACGAGTAGAACATAAATATTGAAGGTGTATACCTCGAAATACTTGATGATATACTGACTAAAACAAAGAATATCAGAAATAGAAGATGACAGAGAGATTGAAAAAGAAAATAAGGAAATAAAGAAATTGAATATGACAAAAAATGAAAATAAAGAGGAACACAATAAAGACAGAAAGAGAAGAAAGATCAAAACAAATAAAACGTGAGGAAAGGTAGAAAGAAAAATTTACAAAAGAATAAAGACAAATAATAACAATTCGGAAACTAAAATGAGAATATGACTGAATCAGGGAGTGGACGAATACCTCCCTGACTGAATGCTGAATGACTAAAACAAAGAATATCAGAAATAGAAGATGACAGAGAGATTGAAAAAGAAAATAAGGAAATAAAGAAATTGAATATGACAAAAAATTAAAAATAAAGAGGAACACAATAAAGACAGAAAGAGAAGAAAGATCAAAACAAATAAAACGTGAGGAAAGGTAGAAAGAAAAATTTACAAAAGAATAAAGACAAATAATAACAATTTGGAAGATAAAATGAGAATATGACTGAATCAGGGAGTGGAAGAGTACCTTCCTGACTGAATGCTAAAAAATAGTTTTTAAAAAGAATTATTGAGTTTTAAAATAATTTTTTAGCTTCTTATTCTACCCTTTTAAAAGAAAAGACAGAAAAAGAAGAGAAAAAAGGGAAAATAAAGAGAAACATATGAAAGGATAGAAGAAAAGAGGAAAAATCAAAAGAATAAAATGTTCGTATTCATTTGAGTCAGTTCAAAATTTGTTTTAGTAGAGCAGACTGTCGTAGATTAAACAGGGAACTTAGTTACATTTCCCTGGATTCAACACATAGCACAGTATTCTAGCTAGCGGAAAGGTCGGGGAAAACGTGCTCGAGCTCGCATTTGGCCATCATAGGGGCGCCAAGTTTTCACCGACTTATTTTGTGCAAAATTGCCTCATTTTGTGACAAAATTTACTTAAACTCGATTTTGTTACAAAATTATTGAACAAAAGAAAAACTCTGTGGTACGGAATGAAATTGGTGAACATTTGGCGATCATAGGGGCGCCAAGTGTTCACCGACTTATTTTGTGACAAAATTCACTGAAACTCGTTTTTGATTCAAAAGTTCATTTTGTAACAAAATGAATTTGAAAAAGTAATTTTGTAACAAAGAAATTAACATGACAAAGTTATGTGCCCATTCTCATTTTGTAAGAAACTTCATTCTGTTACAAAAATGAGATCGTACAGAATTAGTTTGTGATGTCAGTTTTGTAACAGAATGATTTTTGTTACAAAATGAAAATGGACAAAATGATTTCGTCATGTTCATTTTGTAACAGAATTAATTTTGTTACAAAATGAGATCGTACAGAATTAGTTTGTGATGTCAGTTTTGTAACAGAATTACTTTGGTTACAAAATAAAAATGAACAAAATGATTTCGTCATGTTCATTTTGTAACAGAATTAATTTTGTTACAAAATGAGAATGGACAAAATAATTCCGTCATGTTAATTTTGTCACAAAATCTTTCTCGTTACAAAAAGGAGAACGGACAAAATAATTTTCGTTACAAAATATAATTGGATATCTTCATTTTGTAACGCAATGCTTTTTGTAACAAAATGACAATTTTGTCATGTTAATTTTGTAACAGAGTGATTTTCGTTACAAAATGAAATTGGACAAAATAATTCTGTAATGTTAATTTTGTAACAGAATATTTTTTTGTTACAAAATTACCTTTTAAAATTCATTTTGTTCCAAAATGAATTCCTGTTCAATAATTTTGTAACAAAATGAGGCAGGTTTGTACAGAATAACTCGGTGAACACTTGGCGTCCCATAGTTATGGACCTAGAAATTGTAGGTGAATGGATGTACGACTGCCAAGAACCGTTCTATTGCGATTGTAGTCAAGGTGTAGACAGCAGCCCGGAAAGACATCCATAACAGGTACCTTGAATTAATGACACAGGGGCTGCGGAACGTCTTGGAAAGTGGAGGGGCTTATTAATAGGGGGCTGCGTGTATAACCACATTTTTGCACTGCCATATACGCTTGCACGTGTTTACTGAAAAAAGTGAGGGGGCTGCAGAACATTATATTTCACGAGGCAAAATGCTTTTTTATTCGGTCATGTTGTCTCTAGATTATTCTATATCTGGCTCTTTCATTTAACCACGCTTGCACGTGTTTACTGAAAAAGTGGGGGGGGGGGGGGGAGGCTGCAGCCCCCAGCCCCCCCCCCCCCCCCCCGGTTCCGCGGTCCCTATGACACGACAGTAGAACTTTCCTACAGCGTTGTTTGGAATGTTCACAATCGTAGGAATAGGCACCATGAAAATTGCAGAGAGTAAATCTGCTGTGGCTAGGCAGATACGGTTAGTGGATGTTGCTCTCCCAACTCGTGCTTCGCTCAGTGTAAATTTAATGTAATTGACGAGAGAATTACCGATTATTCCAATAAAAATTAAAAAAAATTCAATTATACGAAACCGTTCGAATGGTGTAACGTACCAGTTTCCCGCACTCTCCAAATCAGTAGACCTACAGTCTGTATAATTCTCCATTTCAAATGAAAATAATAAATGAGCTACGTGTAAAAATACAGCATTCAGCGACGGATAGGTTTCTCAAGAAATCCCGGTTTTAGATTACATCCACCAGGTTAGGTTTATTCGAAGACGATAGGACTTGAGAACAGTTGTATCAACATTATTTTTAATGAAGCACTGCAAAACTGGCAACAGTGCCTGGTATTTATACTGTGTTAAATCCGGACTTTTATGGAGTTCGCTTCGTAAAGAAAAGCCAATAATACAATGGTCCATAAAAACTAAAGCAAACATCATTGAGGAAAGTAATTTGTTGTTGTTGTTGGTGCAAGGGTGATTAGGGATAGAGACTTGATAATTATAATGTGATTTTCTAAATATAGCATAACACTGAACACCTTCGATTATACTCGAATGATATATTGAATTCTAGTTTATATCTGTCTTTAAAAAAAGCCTTTTCATATAGTCCTCAATGCATTACTAATGCTGACTTTCCACTTCCTCCCGAAAAATAGTTTGGCTTTTCTCTCTTCGAAAACCTTTGACGATAGCGTGTAGGGGTTGGGCACTGCAGAACATTATATTTCACGAGGCAAAATGTTTTTTTATTCGGTCAGTTGTCTCTAGATCATTCTATATCTGGCTCTTTCATTTAACCACTAATGTGTAAAATATGATGATGATCTAGCAATGACATTTTTTTATTTAAACATTTCCTTATCCTGCCTATAACGTATGGAATGTTCCCTTTAAGAGTAACATGTAGTGACAGGGATCAGGAGCTGGTCTAGCGGTAACTCCTACAAACTGACTCTGATCGGACCCAGGTTTGAATCTCAGTCACGTCTTTCGGATGGTGACGTTAAAGGTCGGTCCCAGACGTAAATAATCGGTTTTTTAAAGCAGATATTTCTGCATCTATAAAGAAATCAAATACAAACATTGCATACAATAATGATACAAATCAGAATTGATACAAATAAAGTGTGACAACTGAATTACAAAAAAGAATATATATATTTAGATAATATTGAAATTATGGAGGTAAGTCAATAAATCGAAATAAATGCAGGGGATAGTGGATAGCAGCCGGGGGATGGGGGCTACATGATGCCTTAATATTCGAGTCGATGCGTAGTATGGGGTGTCACGTATAAAGAATAAGATGTATTTCCAGAAATTATATAAATCGGAGTTTATAAGAAGAAAAAAGTGTAGAAAAAAAAGAGAATTTGCAAGTGGTCATAAACTGGTCATCTATACAAATACTTGGATAAAAGGTATTTTCCATTAATGCTTTGAAAAAATAAAGTAATGCAGAATGTTTAATATTTGTCAGGTAAATCGTTCCAAACATCTGGCCCATGGTGTTTTATCGATTTATGGGCTAGAATTATTTTTGGTTTGGTTAAATGGAGGTCAGAGGAGTGTAGGATAAGAATGAATATTTCTATTCTACATAAAAATATTACGTAAAGGCAATGGTATAGTATTTGTCGAAAATTTGTCCATAAATATTGTAGTAAGAAAGAGGGGAATATCGGCAATTTTTAATGTTTTTAATCTATAAAATATTGGATCAGTATGGGCTAGGTAATGTGAATTAGTCCAGATACGGAGTGCTTTTTTGGAGGCGCGATATTGCCATAATTTTTATCGTATTACTATTTCCCCATACTATGTTACAGTAAGATATATAGGACAGAATGAATTATAGAGCTTAAATAGTGACTTTAGTTGGAGATGTTATTTTAACCTAAATAAAATGCCTATGCCTCTCGAAGCTAACTTGCAAATATTACAAATGTGACTATTCCAAGTGAGATTTGAATCAGTTGTTACACCTAAGTTTACAAATTGATATACGATGATCCATTGTATCGAAGGCTTTCGATAAATCCATAAAACCACCAATAGTATGTTCTCTTTTAGAGAGGGAATCAGTTATTTTGTCGCATAATTGTAAAATTGCATAATCAGTTCAATGATTCTTTCTGAATCCTTATTGATTAGGAATTAAGAAATTATTCATGTTGAAGAAAGCATATAATCGTTTATAAATTATATTTTCTAGTATTTTCGAAATGCTTGGTAATAAAGAAATTGATCTGTAGTTAACAATTTGAGATGGATCATCTGTTTTACATATCGTAATTAGTTTTTCCAATTTTCAGTGAGTCTGGAAAAATACCTTGGGAGAGAGATAAATTAAAAATATGTGATAACGGTAAAGTTATGAAGTGAATTATTTGCTTTATTACAAAAAAAAACACTTAATTCGTCATGGCCGCTAGATTTGGTGGATTTTAGGGAACGTACAATTTCTAAAATCTCATTAATATTTGTTGGATTGAAAAACAGAGAGTGCTCAACATTGTCAAGTATTTTGAAAAATCATTTTCATTATAGTGACTATTTTTTATGCTAAGTTTAGGCCAACTTTGGTGAAGAATGTATTAAATGCATCGGCGATATCAGTTGTATCTTGAATGTTACGCCCATTGTCTACAAATTCGATATTATTCTGAGTATCCGTTTTCTGACCTAAAATGTCAATAATTGTTGGCCATAATGCTTTATTATTATCTTTATTGTTTTCAATTTTATTCGAAAAATATAATTTGCCAGCTAAACGAATTACTGATGTTAATTACTTAATTTATTACGGTATTTTTTATATTTATTTTGATTTTCAATTCTAGGTGATTTAAGTGATATTTTGTATAAACGATTTCGGGTATATATCGATTTGATTATACCTTGAGTAATCCATGATTGTTTATTTTTCTGTTTACTTGAATTAATCCTTGACAGGGGTACATTTTTACCATAAAAAAAAAGTTTGTTTATAAACTTTTCATATGATTTATTCACATCTCTCTCGTGATAAATATCATCCCAACTTTTTTGCTTGGCATACACGTCTGTCGAAACTCAATCAAACACACACACACACCCACATCCACACACACACACACGTGACTACGCAGCCCCTGTCGACAGAGATCGAATAATAGCGACAAAATGTTATTTTGGGAGTACTGGAAGTCAGTATTGCTGAATCGGGGTAACCTCGCTAATGATAAGGACCGCTATCCATAACGCGTGACTAAATGAATAGCGGTTTTGTATGAATCGCGGTCCTTCTGAAAAGCGAGCAAACCATAGACAAATTACCTCGCTATTCATAAGGACCTCCATTCATAAGGACCACTATTCATAAATATTCATAAGGACCGCTATTCATAACGCGTGTTAAATGAATAGCGGTTTTCTATGAATAGCGGTCCTCATGAAAAGCGAGCGGACCCGGCTGAATCTATGATTATTTATGGTCCTGTGTTATGACATTTGGTTATGATCTTGTTTAAAAAAATCCGAGAATAGAAATGAAAATGATGAATAAGGGGGAAAACGACCATTCAAAACTACTTGTATTGTGTATAAATCACATATGAATGGGACTGAAGTTATTTTGATCTCAAATATAGCACACAGAAAGTAATCCAAGGTACAATGTCATCAGTTATGTGAATTTGTCGTCAATTACATGATATTGTCCTTCGAGTCTATCACATGTCTCCCTTTTTCGCATCATGTTTTATGTCGTTAACTCCTTGCCCACTCCACCTTTTGATGTATTGTATAAAATCATAAATTATAATGTAGCTTTTGCCAGGGACCAACGCTTCTACAAGCTCTGCTTCCTTGCTGGTCTCGGTTTTCATTCTCATTTTCATATAATTAATATAGTATTATCTTCGTTGTTTTGTTTTTTTCTGACAACTCACACGTAAATTTTTTTTTTTTTTGCTTGTTAAAATTGAAAATGTTTCTGCACTTAGTTTCGTTGTCAGTTATTATTTTTTTGTTAATTGCACAATAGGTATACTTTGAGAAATGAAAATGAAACGAAATAAAATCTAAATCTGAAATCCGAAATATTATCATAACCTCAGCCGCCTTTTAAAGAGAAAATTGAGTTCTGGTTAAACCAAAAAAAAAAAAAAAAGAAGGGAGGAATAGGAAGACATATCAAACGTGGAAAAGGAACTACTGAACATGTACGATTCCAGAAGGCGAAGTAACGATTCACGTACACTCTTCTGTCTGTATTTCCTTTTTTTCACGCTATGTTACTCGAACTATATGTTTTCTTATATAGCGTGTTTGAGACAAGTTTATGTGGACGTTTAATAAAGAATATATAATGTGGGCGCATGTGTGTGTGTGTGTGTGTGTTTGTGGGTTTCTTTTTTTCTCTCTCTCTCGCTCTCTTTCTCTCTATCTATCGCCCTATATCAGTCTTACATTCCCTTCTTATGCTGGGAGTTTCAAATTATTTATTATTGTTACTGTCTATTAGGACGGGAGGCTTTAGGGTTCCCGGCCGTATGAGATATGTTGGGTTTTTTCTGGCGTGGTGTTATTATTACCTAGCAGGGAGATGGGACTTTACATTCCAATCTCTCTGTTAATACACCCAAGTTCAGCTGATAGTAACGTACCTTGCATACGTTTCACCAAAAATAAATATGTGGCAATCTGACAATAAGGCACGCTCAGAATCCAGTTAAGAGGAAATCATTTACTGAGGAATGGTATAATCAGACCACACAAATAAAAAGAGAATCTTTCATTGCATGATTAATTATTAACATGACTAAGGTATAGAATATAGAGTAACAATAGGCTATTTATTCTCATTTTTGTAGGTTAATTTTATCGAAATACTTCATTTTGTGAAACAATACCATTACACAGTCTCTTTTATGTAAACACAACAAAAAAAGTAACTCACCCCTTGATCAAATTGGCGTAACTTCTTAACGAAAGGGTTGTGAGCACCATAACTTGGCAAGAGTATTCTTACTCTTATGGGCTAACTTCCCTGAAAAAATGAGATTGATCCATCGAGTCATGCATGAGTGGGCAAAAATTAAAGGCAAAAATGTCACTTTTCAAAAGTCACAAGGGTCATTTTATATGCTGTATTAACAGTATTTTAGCATTTCTTGCGCTATTTCTAAAATGCGCTCACTCAACCATGACACGATGACAACCTCTTATGTTCACAAAACATGTGATTATACATCTTGGTAAAAATATCTATAGTTATTTTTTTTCTTCAATAAGCTGAATGGATTTTGCAATTTCAAATTTATTTAAATTGTACTCACCCAACCATAATGAGGAAGAGCGTTGGGATAGGTGTGAGTGGGTCAAGATATGGATAATAAACAACACATAAATATGCACCAGAACCGAATTCGCTAAAAATCTCGTTTCACGGAATACCCAAAATGACCCTTGTGACTTTTGAAAAGTGACAATTTTGCTTTTAATGTTTGCTCACTCATGCATGACTCAATGGATCAATCTCATTTTCACAGAAAAGTTAGTCGATAAGTGTAGAAACACTCCTGCTATGTTGTTTTGCTCAAAAAAATTTCGTTAAAAAGTAACGCCATTTTGAGTAAGGGGGCAGTTACCTATTTTGTTGTGCTTTTATATATAGGGCTGCTTTAAAAATCTAGTGATATCGTACATAGAAAGCCTTTACATTCAAGCTTCAACGTGCATAATTTATATAACATGGTCACAAAGACTTGCAAGAAATCAACTCAAGGAAATTTCAATAGCTTATTGTATTTCCTAGAGAAATCAGATTCGGATAAGTAATATGTCATTATAATGTACACTGATGTAAGCGGGTCCGCTCGCTATTCATAGAAAACCGCTATTCACTTAACACGTGTTATGAATAGCGGTCCTTATGAATAGCAAGGTAATTTGTCTAAGGTTTGCTCGCTATTTAGAAAGACCGCTATTCATACAAAACCGCTATTCATTTAGTCACGCGCTATGGATAGCGGTCCTTATGAATAAGTGGTCCTTATGAATAGCGGTCCTTATGACTAGCGAGGTTACCCCGAGTCATGTCAAAAGGATGGACAAGAGAACTGAAATTGTCACCGTGCATAAACATTAGTTCTTATTTACCTGCATAAAACGTAATTTCAAAGTGATTCAAGTAGATATTTCTTGCGTGAAATGGAGATATCCATTTTTGTAAGTAAGGTGTCTATGCAAATATACATACTACGCCAAGGCTTATTTCATGTTGCCATTAATATTAAATACTGCGTATAGAACTGACTCTCATATAAACTCTGTGGCATTCTGGTTTATATAACAAAGGTATAAAAGGGGTTTATAAACAAATGCTGTGTGTCCGTATGCCGAGTCAGTGGCGGATTTTTTTTCTTTCAAGGGGGTGGGGACACGGCCAGGATTGCCCCCCTTGGAAGAAAAATTAACATTGTGCCCCACCCTTTTTTTTATTGCGCCCTCCCTTTAGGATTTTTTATTTTTTGCTTCTCAGAGAATTATGGAGAAAAACTGGACCCACTAAATCTCATAACCCCCACCCCCCCCCCCCCCCCCCTCCACTGAGCGACTTTTGGAGGGCTGGCGAGAAGTCAAAAATACGGATCTCCTTCTAAGCAGTCCCCCAAAGTTTCTGTGCGCCCCCCCCCTTTTTTTAAACAAAATCCTGGATCCGCCCCTGTGCCGAATGATCCCATTCATACAGAAGACCGAGTCCTGGTAGTGGTAGTCATTTCCATCATGACCGGTTTTCGGGATCTGTCCATGCCTCGACACATCAACAGATCCTTGAGGGTACGACGAAAATTGGGAAGACATACCGAGTAGATGATAGGGTTCGTCGTGGCTGCATTGATGAAAGCAATCTGAAAGCTGACATGATAGAAAGCAGTAGATGTATAATTCCTTGGGAGCAGCCTCACATGGTAAAGGAAAATTCCAAGTTGGTCTGGAGTCCAGAGAAACATGAAAGAGGCGCAGATAGAGACGAACATTATGGTTAGACGTCGCCTCAAAAGCTGAAGCTGTATCAACTCGTTCCTTGTGGGTTGATCGCTCGAGTCTGCATTGTCAGTCGATGGTTGCCGACCAAGCACGCACATTGTCTTCACGCTTGTGTATATTATGATGAAAAATGGACAAAAGAACTCCATTAAAAATAGGAATATGCCGTAGACCGCGCTAGAACGGTCGGATGGGTAAATAGTGTCGCAATAGCCGCAGTCATCAATAACACAGAAGGTCATTTGAGGAAATCGTATAACCAGAGGACAAATCCACGTAGCAGCGATAGCGTACTTGACGTAATGGTTATGTACCCACACCTTGTAGATAAATGGATAGGCAATGGCTAAGAACCGTTCAATGGCAATTGCTGTCAGAGTATAGACGGACGCTCTGAAAGACACCCACAACATGTACCGGGATCCGATGAGATGACAGTACAGCTTTCCTGCAGCGTCGTTGGGGATGTTCTTAAAACGAGGAAATGGCAGCAGGAAAATTGCGGTCAGTAAATCAGCAATAGCTAAACAGATGGTAAGGCGATTTGTTGGTGTAGCCCCTGCAGCCCCTCTTGATTTAGTAAGGCGACACTGAATAAAGATAACAAAGGCATTCCCAATAATGCCAACAAGAACAAGAAGATAAAAGGCTAGATTAGACAATTTGGGTTTTCCAAATACTTGCCACTGGTCATCTCGTGTATAATTTGAACAGTTCTCCATTTTCTCGTTCATGCAAATAACTTTTAACCTTGTATTAGCAACTCTCCGCGTCGGATACACTAATGCCATCAAGCGTTGTATTACATGATATTTTCTACTTATTTATCTGCAGTATGGTAATAAAGAATAAATCAATTAACATTACACTAATGAATTGGTCCAGTACTCATCAAATGTCAAATCTATGTGATTGATGGCATCGAAAGCTGATTAACTCTGTATTTAAAAGGATTTTGCAAGCAACTCTATTCTACTCTCTTTCCTTTCTCTTCTTTCCTTTTCACTCTATCTCTCTACTTCAGCAATTCAGGCTCTCCCCTTTTTTCATTGATAAAATCTCATATTATTGTTTCGTAGGAGTCTGTTTATACATTGATTATATTGTTTTTAATTTGCAATCAATCATAATTCATTACATTGGATAAGAACATGCTAATTGCAATATGCATTCGATATCTTGGAGTATCGGGTTTCCATCTATTTCTGGATGGTTATAGTCAAGTGGAAATAACAATTTCAGTGTTTGACTTATTCTGTTGTCCTATTACGTCATTATCACGATAGCATAACATTTTTATATGGTCGACTCGACTCTCCAATTACCCATAACACACATGGTTTATCCATCAGAATTTGAAAACTTTTCCCTATATGTTATCACATATAGGGTTAAAAAAATAGACCATTTCTAATATCTTTTTTGCAAGATTTCGGTTAATGATAAAATACGTTATGCAGAAAAGTACAGGGTGATGCTTCATATTTTAAACATGTCTCATGATTTGACGTGTGTAAACGACTGGCTCGGCCTTTCAACCACCGTTTAAGAGTGTTATTGTACACAAGGTGAAAGCAAAATAAAACAGTGTAAAGATGGCTTTAAATAGCTGGCCTGTGCGCTAATTTTCTTCCACACGATTGCTTAGCGCATGTTATAACGCAATCAAAATGACTCCTCATGCATATCCGGCCTTAGTTTTTAGTTACGCCAGGTTATTTTAGGCCTGGCTCGCGCTCACACAGGCATCATTTGTGGACGTAAGGACCGCGTCAGTGAGTTGTACGGTGTTTTTTCGCGTCATGGAAGAGTGATATTGTTTAATAAAGTGATTGCAAAACGAAAGGTGAAATAATACTTTTAAGAACTGGCATCATTATGGGTTGATTGCCTTCACAGACTCGAAATGAAGCTGGGTTGTACTCAATATAATGCAGAATAGCAACCATTAAGCTAATTGTTAATCAAACTAAACATCTACATGGGTCACTTCGTAATCTAGTTTGGTTAAACATTTTTACAGTATTGACTTTTAAATAGAGAGGTGAGGGAGAGCTTATAAATTCGTGGATTTCATTCTGTCTGAAAAAAACATCATAGGGCCTGCTGGTATTATCATCAAAAACAAAAGTTAATTTTGGGTGCCAACTGAAATTCACAACTTTTCATAGGGTTTATTCCATCTGCATACAGACTTGAAGAGTGTCACGCGGAGATGTAATGGGATGTTTTGAGGAGTAAGTCAAATAGGCTATTCGTTTCCTGGTAGTCCCTCTGTAGTTGACATTTCAGTCACGTGTTCTGAAGGCATGCCCTTGCGTCGGCACATGAAGAGATCCTTGACAGCCTGACGAAAACCTGGCAAGCACAGCGAGTAGATGATGGGATTGATGGATGCAGTATTCAAGAAAGCAAGGTTTACAAAGTGTCTATGGTAACCGTTTCCCGTGTGCTCGTGAGTGACCATTCCTAGATTGTAGAGCAAAAATCCCATTTGGTCAGGGGTCCAGAGGATCATGAATGAAGCGTAGATGAAGATGAACATCTTAGTGACACGACGTCTCAACAGCTCAAGCTCAGGTGATTGTCTTCCGCCTTCCTTTGTGTCTTCCGTATGTCTCATAAGAACATAGATAGCCCTTATGCTGGTGTATGTCATTATGAACAACGGACTCAAATATTCGATCAGGAAAACGAAAACTCCGTTGATTTTTCTGGAGCGGGTGGATGGGAACTTAGAATCACACCTTCTGCACTCGCCAATGGTATGGAAGGCGATAATGTGAATGTTGATTGTAACCGCTGAGATCCATATGGCAATAAATGAATACTTGATGTGGTGTTTGTGAACCCATAGCCTGTAGTAATACGGGTGAACAACGGCAACATAACGTTCAATCGATAATGTAGTAAGAGTGTATACCGACGCGGTGAGACAGATCCACGCCAACGCCCTCGATTCAATGACACGACAGTAGAACTCACCTGCAGAGTTACGCGGTACGTTTACAAACTCCGGTAACGGTGCAATGAAGACTGCAGATAATAGGTCTGCCGCGGCTAGCCCTACAATGAGGCGGTTATTCGTGGTCACTCCAGCGTTATTAGACAATCCTCTTTGACGAACCTTGATGATGATAACGAGGGTATTACCAAGAATTCCAATGACTACAAGGATGCATAGGAAGTAGTCATGGAGAGGGAATGACTCACCTATAAGAACCCAATCATCGCTGACATTCGAAGAGACTGTGCAGATAGTCATCCTTACTGTAAGAAAAGTGAAAAACTGCTAGATAATGCTTTGAATTGCCTTCTTTTCGCAAGCGAGTAATTCACATTATAAGAACGCGATGAACTCCGCGCAAATCGCCTGATGAAATGCACTGTTCAGTTATTCAATTCTTTATCCCACAGTTTACCTTATGGCAAGGCATGTAGTTAGTGACCATATCTTCATATGTGCAGGAACTGTAACTGTAAAAGGTTTTTTTTCTAGGATGACGTTCCTCCTTATGCGCTTACAAATACATAGACATCAGTCAACATAGCGGAAACTACTTGCCACCCTTTGATAGCATATAATTACATGTTCACAGAAACGTTTTAGTGCATAATTGTACAGTAGCGTTTTGACATGTATGATAATAAATATATTGAAAGTATAGATTTATGAAATCTTTTGTTACGAGTGCTGACATGTGAAACCACTGATTTAACACTTACAGTATGCCCCGCCCAGATTAGCAGCTGACAGATAAAGACATAGAAAGAGAGAGAGAGAGAGAGAGAGAGGGGGGGGGGGGAATAGAGAGACAGACAGAGACAGACAGACAGAAACAAAGGGGGGGGGGGGAGAGAGAGAAGTGGCGGATATCCCTGAAATATAAATTGCAAAAATAATACGTATAGAGATTAAGTGCCGCTGGAAGTTACTTTTTATTTGGTCATGATAGCCACATGATTGATGAAAATAAAGCACAGACCCCCCCCCCCCCCCCCCTCTCTCTCTCTCTCTCTTTCAACATTCCCTCTCTTCCTCTATTTCTCCCTCTATTTCTCTGTCACCTTCTGTCCCACCTCTGAATTTTTCTTTTTGATCCCTCTCCTTTTTTATCTCATTACACCTCTCCTACTCCCTTAACATGTTATCTTTTGAATTAATTATTGGATTACACCTTAAAAGGTAGAAATATAGGCAAGGCAATAGGGTTGATAGATGATATGATTTTCTATATTATTATATTCTACAATAATATTCCTGGATTTTTAATGGCAATAGACTTTGAAAAGGCCTTTGATTCAGTGTCTCATATCTTTTTGCAAAAAGTATTATGTTCTTTTGGTTTTGGACGATTTTTGTAGATGGATCCAAACACTATAATGGCGCTTTGAGTTGCGTTTTTAATAGGGGGAATATCTACCGGGTACTTTAGTATTGAGAAAGGTGTAAGACAAGGAGATCCTCTGTCTCCATATTTGTTTATACTTTGTATAGAGATCCTCGCTTATTCATTTCGCAAGGACTCTGCTATTCATGGAATTAGTTTCGGTAATACAGAGGTAAAACAAGTACTTTGTGCAGATGATATAACCCATTTTATTAGAGATACCGCTTCAATCAACAGAATAAAAAGAATGTTTGAATGTTTTGCGCAATTTTCCGGATTGAAAATTAATAGACATTAAACTTTCATATTGTTGTTGGGTCCTCTCTCTAAAGAAAATATTATAATCCCCTTTGGTAAATTACTAGAGGTCATTAACATATTGGGTATAACCTCATTGGATGTTGAGGTACAGGAAAGAGTTAATTATAAAGAAATTCTAAGTAAAATAAAAAGGCTGTTAATATGGTGGAAACAGAGGGATTTAACCTTTAATTGGTAAGATGCAATTTAATTAAAACGTTTGTAATTTCGAAATTAAATTATGTGTCATCACTAACCCCAGTACCACATTGGGGTTTTGGAGAAATTGAGAAGCTAATGTTTGATCTTTATGGAATGGAAAAGATAAAATTATAAGGAATGTGATGTTTTTGAATTATAAGGGAGGACTTAAAATGGTGGATTTTCATTTATTTGTTTATACACAAAAAATATGTGGATAAAAGACTCATATTAGGAGATTTGAAGATGGGATGGAAACGTTTTTTTTTTTTTAAGACGGATGAGGTGGGAGGTCTACAGATGTTTTTTAGTAATGTCTCATTTAGATTGAGTGAATTGTCTTTGCCAAGTTTTTATAGGAATATACTGGAACTTTGGGCCGTTATGAAAGAAGTTTTATTTAAAAAGGATACATGTGAAAGAAATGAGATTCGTTTTTGACGGAAATATGTATTTTGATGAAAGTTTAATTATTCCTTAAAAATATATATAAATTACATCATATAACCGATGGCGAAGGTGAAATTAAATCAACTAGGGATTTTCTAAGGATGGGGTTAAATGAGGTCGAAATAATTAAACTTCATCAGCTATTTAAATATATTCCATTGAGATAGAAAGGTCTTTTGAAGAAAATGGTTCGTGTAGGGACAATGATTTAAATTTAGAATTTATATTTAATGGAAGAGTCAATACATTGGTTGAGGTTTGTTAAAAATGAATACAGAAAAGTCATATGCAGTAAAAAAAATAAAAAATTAGAGAGGATTTACGATTATTCTGAAAAATACATTAGTACAATATTTGTAAGACCTACGAAATGTACTTTAAATAGTAGGTTATGGGAATTTCAGATTAAAATACTTATATATACTAGGAAACATAATATTTATGTATGCATTTAAATTTTTAATAAGTAATATGTGCTCCTTTTGTGATAAAAATAAAGAGAACTATGAGCATTTATTTTTTACCTGTGAAAAATAAGAGTCCTTTGGAAAGATTGTGGTGATTTATTTAACTTATTGGATATTAAAAGTATAAACTGGGAGGGAATTTACATTGGTATAAAAGTTTTGCATGTAGGGAAGGGGCAGTTAATCAATCATGTTATACTGTTAATTAATTAATTAATTATTACTTAAATATGACTTTTGTTTATAGCAGAACGAAACGAAACCCCAACTCCTCAAGAAATTAAACAAAGATTGCTGGAAAATGAATGAGAGGAAAGAAAATTAGCGGAAAAGCGAGGTACATTAATATACCACTTTAGGAAATGGGAAAACTTTCATACATAGGCATGATAGGGACGGCGAGGCAAATACACCCACTTTTGGTTAAAAAACAAACACCACTGTAACGGCTGCGATACACAATATGCTTACAGTATTTGATACACGTGGATTGTTTGTATGTCAGTGTGAGGGTGTGTTTGTGAGTGTGTGAGTGTGTGGGTGTGCTTGGTTGTGTGGTTGAGGGTGTGTGGGGGTATGTTCAACGGGGTACGGTACATTCTGTTTGTGTGACTTTAGTTTTATTTTTTTATATTTTTCTTTCGGGGGGGGGGGGGGACAGACTAAAACTTTTCCCTTGATCATAATTTGCATGAAAATGTTTTCTAAACGGTTTTGTAAAAATATACTTCTTTTATTACTGCAATCTATGTTTATGCCAAATATCAATGTATAATGCTTTGTTTTGTTTCAATGATATCATAATTATGTACAATTTTGTTATGAATGATTTGTACGATACATTTGATTTGAAACAAAAATATGGGCGTTTAGACAAATAAAGTACACATGAATCAGGTTCTGAACAATATGAATAATAAACATTAGGTTTTGATGCCATGTCAGCCTTATATCCGGAATAAGGGCCATATCACTTTCAAATCGTAGACAATCGTAGGACTGTTGTGACTTCACTACGTCTCGGAGCCGATTTGGCCTTTCCTCCGACTAGAAAGCGCCCAATAGACGGTATTTTAAAATATATGACCAGTCGAAACCGCAATCAATATTATTTTATATGTTTTTAAATACGTTAAATATGATATGATAGGATAACAAATTTGATATAAAAATTGTTAAATGTTTATATCAAATGCTATTACATTTTATTCCAAAATCAGGTCGTACACGTTATAACGTACATCAAAATCCGTCATTTTCTAATCTACAGTGCGTCCCAAAAAAAAAGTTACCAGTGAGAAAAAGTAATAAATTTTTCAAAATATTTGTACGAAATTTTTATACCTGTGGATAGTTTAGGGTCTCTTCTATCAAATTACACGAAACAATCTGCCAATACTCTATGCTCAGGGGAGCGTTTCATGAAGGGAGGTTTTCGGATATTTTATCCGACAACTGTTATAAGCTACTGAAAGCCTTTGCATCTGATTGGCTGAGTGCAAATTTTGTCGGATAAAATATCTGACATGTCCTTTCATGAAACGCCAAATGAATTTTGGTTTAGTTGATTTCAACATGAAAAAAAAAATCATATTTCTTATCGGATTTTGCTCAAACTTTCACTAATCTGGTTCTCTCATTTTTCTTCTTTTATTCAAATCCACTACATACCAGGGAAGATTTTCCCTGCAAATACTTGTTTGTATCCCATTAATTGCACATAGAAGTGAAATAATGGTTGCCAACTGAAATTCACGTCAACTTTTCATAGAGTTTATTACAGACTTGAAGAGTGTCATGGAGATGAAAAATGATGCTTTTTCAGGAGTAAGTCAAAAAGGCTCTTGGTTTCCTGGTTGTTTCTCTGTAATTGACATTTCAGTCACGTGTTCTGAAGGCTTGCCCTTGCGTCGGCACATGAAGACATCCTTGACAGCCTGACGAAAGCTTGGTAAGCACAGCGAGTAGATGATGGGATTGGCGGATGCAGTATTCAAGAAAGCAATGTTTACAAAGTGATTATGGGAACCGTTTCCCGTGTGCTCGTGGGTTACCACTCCTAGGTTGTAGAGCAAGAATCCCATCTGGTCAGGGGTCCAGAGGATCATGAACGAAGCGTAGATGAAGATGAACATCTTAGTGAAACGACGTCTCAACAGCTCAAGCTCAGGTGATTGTCTTCCGCCTTCCTTTGTATATTCCGTATGTCTCATAAGAAAATAGATAGCCCTTATGCTGGTGTATGTCATTATGAACAACGGACTCAAGTATTCGATCAGGAAAACGAAAATGCCGTTGATTTTTCTGGAGCGGGTAGATGGGAACTTAGAATCACACCTTCCGCATTCGCCAATGGTATGGAAGGCAATGATATGAATGTTGATTGTAACCGCTGAGATCCATATGGCAACAAATGAGTACTTGAGGTGGTGTTTGTGAACCCATACCCTGTAGTAATAATACGGATGAATAACGGCAACATAGCGTTCAATGGATATGGTAGTAAGAGTGAACACCGAAGCGGTGAGACAGATCCACGCCAACGCCCTCGATTCAATGACACGACAGTAGAACTCACCTGCAGCGTTACAAACTCTGGGAACGGTGCAATGAAAACTGCAGCCAACAGGTCTGCCGCGGCTAGACCTACAATGAGGTGGTTAGTCGCGGTCACTCCAGCGTTACTAGACAATCCTCTTTGACGAACCTTGATGATGACAACGAGGGTATTACCAAGAATTCCAATAACTACAAGAAAGCATAGGAAGTAGTCATGGAGAGGGAATGGGTCACCTATAAGAACCCAATCATCGCTGATATTTGAAGAGACTGTGCAGTTAGCCATCTTTAGTTTACAACAAGTTTAGGTTACATCAAGGCATGTACCTTTATTATTTTTTTAAGAATGAGGGAGATGCCACATTTCCTTAAAGTGCTTATATATATACAGGCATTGGTCAACATAACAGAAACTGCTTGCCATGTTTTAAAGCATATTAATACATGTACATATTACATGTGACATAGTGCATATACAAAAGTGTTTTATCCATGATAATAAATAAATTGAAAGTATTGATTTCTGACATACGATCCTTTGTTACGAGTGCTGACAAGTGAAACCACCGATTTAACACTTACAGTATGCCCCGCCCAGATTAGCTGCTGGGTAGATATAAACAAAGAAAAGAGAGAGAGAGAGTTAGAGAGAAGGTGGCAGATGATCCATGAAATGGAAACGTGAGCAAAACTAATACGTACAGATAGAGGTGAAGTACCGCTGGATGTTACTTTTAGTTGGTCAAGATACCCACACGATTGATAAACATGATGCGTAGACTTCTCTTACTGCATTGCCTCTCTTCCTTTATATCTCCCTCACTTATTCTGTCACCTTCTCTCGATCTCCCACCTCTAATTTATTTCCTATATCACTCCTCTCTTTCTCCCTTTACATCTTGTCTTTTTATTTATTTATTGAATTAAATAATTGATGACCCCCCCCCCCCCCCCATCTTTCCATTCAAAATAATGCAAGTATGCACAATACATGCTTCTTTTATTTTTTTTAGACAAGAAAAAAAGGAGAAAAATAAGGTTATACAAATCAACGAACTGTCTTCCAGTTAGGAGTCTTCCCAAATGTGTATGATATGGCGTAAGCTACGATTATAATAAATAGAAAATTTGTATTCAAGAAAATACTATATTTTTCCATTTTTTTAATCTGGCAAAATAGCGTTGTTTCACGAAAACCTCAGGTATGGGACGGTATTACACTCCATCTCTATCCGTCAAATAATTACTCAATAATAAAGGCCAAATTGCATGTGACCTACTAGGTTCCTAACAATTAAACTAAAGAAAAACATAATTATGGAAATTGTATTTACCAAATATTTCGGATCTATGGCGATAAGTCTACTGGAAGTTGTTGGACTTGCTGAAGTTACCAATAAGAAGTGACATATTTATCTTACAAAATTATATTGTGTTTAAAATTCTAGTATTCCCAAAATGCACTGACAAAATGTAATAATTAAATAAGAGTGAAAACTACAGACGCAAATCAAACATTAATCTAAATTCTTTTATACTTTTTAAGGAAGTTCAAGATATGTAAAATGCATATATGATATTGGAAAGGTCTGTGCCTTCAAAAATTAACACCTTCATCCTCGTTAGTGTTGGATACCATTCCTTTGCAGATGACCTCGATATAATTCTTACCTACTACTGGTATATTATTTTCTATATAATGTACACTCATAAGACAATCATTTTTTTTTTCATACTTTTAAATCAACGAAATCCATAATGCTCGTATGCAGAGGAACATAAATGTATTTTGTACTCCAAATGATTTCGTAAAATGTTTTTGTTTGTACATCAATTTCCAACAATGTGTTATTAATTTTTTTACTTTGTAATTCTATATTTCTATCATTTCTTTACACGACCGAAATGACGTAGAAAATCAGACGGGCAAATTGCTTGCGGGATGGTGGGGGTTAGGGTGCGTGTGTGTGGGTGTGCGTGGGGGTGTGAAAGAGAGAGAAAGAGAGGGGGGGGGGGGTTGTGCGTGATGGGACCGGGTAGGAGTGGGCCATTTACCTATTTCTTCAGTAAATTCTCTTCTAGTTAAAAATCATAATTTCGCGATGTATGGTAAAGCACGCTGTCGTAGGAATTCCACTTGCTCATGCATGTCCTGTAGAATGCGGGCTCATTTTCGACAACGTCAAGTAATTCACAAGTCTTTCTAATCATGCCAACCCCGACACATCAAAAGTTCTTTAACCTTGCGACGAAAGGCAGGTAGATAAAACGTATAGATGATTGGATTGGTGGTGGCTGCGTTGAGGAAAGCAATCTGCACAGTTATACGGTAGATAGCGGTAGAGATGTAATCCCTTGGAAGCACCCGAACATGGTAAAGGAAGATGCCAAGTTGATCTGGAGTCCACAGGACCATAAACAAGGTACAGATGAAAACGAACATAATACTTAGACGACGCCGCAACGATTGAAGCTGAGACTGTTGACCGTTTGATCCCATGTCATCAACCAACTTGCGTTGGCTGAGCTTACAAACTGCCCGAATACTTGTGTAGACTATGATGACGGATGGACATAAAAACTCGATCAGGAAAAGCATTATGCCGTAAACTGTCTCAAAGCGCTCGGAAGGGTAAATAGTATCGCAATGGCCGCAGTCATCGACAACTTGGAAAGACATTAGAGGGAATCGGATAAGCAGTGGACAGATCCATATAGCAGTGATGGCATACTTAATGTAGTGGTTTTTGACCCATACCTTGTAAATAAATGGGTACACTATGGCCAGGTATCTTTCAATGGCAATTGCAGTGAGGGTATAGACGGATGCCCTGAATGAGACCCACAACAGGTACCGGGAGTCAATGACATGACAGTAGAGCTTTCCTGCAGCGTTATGAGGAACATTGTCAAAGCTAGGAATCGGCACCAGGAAAATGGCGGTGAGTAAATCTGCAGTGGCTAGACAGATGATGAGGCGGTTCGTTGATGAAACTCCGCCAACTCGCGCTCCACCCAGCTTTCGCTGAATGAAGATGACGAGGGAATTTCCAATGATGCCAATAAGAATAAGAAGGTAAAAACCCATGTCAGACCACTGTGGTTTCCCAAATACACGCCAAAGATCCTCTCTCGTAGAATATGAACAGTTATCCATTTCTCACAAATATATAATCATTCAATCGACAAATTATTTTGCTCGAGTATGATGGTTATAAATCCACTTACTCTGGTGAATTTGTTCGATTTATTCCAGTCATGAGTTTAATTTTGGACTGCAGAGACCATCATATAAAGAGAAGGGTCACGTGCAATTAATTGTCATCATTTTTATTCCTGATCATGACATATCACCCATAGTCAAAGTAGGTTTATAAGGGGTCATTAATCTTTCTTAATTAGCTTTTCTAAAACCAAAACCTTGAATAAAATTATTAGGAATGGTCGACTTACGTTTGCTGACATACAGATTAATGTGGCAACAGATATATTCCATCAATATTCATTGTCTCCTGTCCCCTGCCCTAATTCCCCTGGCAACGCTAATGTTCTTTCAAGCGTCGGTAGATCTCTGTATCTCTGTTTTGCTCCTCGATATTCTTTTTCCAATTCTCTGAAAGGTTCAACAATTAGGGGTCCGCTCACTATTCACAAGGACCGCTATACATAGAAAACCCGCTATTCATTTAACACGCGTTATGAATAGTAATGGAAAGTGGTCCTTATGAATAGCGATGTAATTTCATGGGCTTCGCCAGACCAACACAAAAAAAATTCTTGTCAGGGAATTATGGAGGGGAACTGGACCCCATAACCCCCCCCCCCCCCCCCCCCCTCCCCCACTGAGCGAATTTTGAAGGTCTGGCGAATTTTTTCTTTCAATTATAACAATCACAACCTCACAGAGTGAGCTTCTCACACTCTATATTGCAACATTGCATTCACAATAATTATAGACAGTTTCACTCATGACTTCAGCTGCAGGCTTATTTTATTAATTGTCACTTATAATTGTATAGTACAATTCTACAAAGATGTTCATACATCCCCACTGATAAAACGGAAAAAAGGAGAGTTTTGTGACATTGGTGTTTGATTAACATGATTAATGCATTATTAAGCATCATATTTTTTCTTTTTCTTGTGGTTCTCGCCACTGTTTCAGCTTCCCTCATTATCAGTTGTGTGAGATGGTCTAATGATCCTTGTGCGAGCGAGCAAAAAATTTCAGGCTTTTTTCTAACTGAAGTCTTTTGTGCATTATTTACAGCGATATAATAAAAAGTCAACAGCAAATTAATTTTGCGGGAATGTCGACAAGAATGATCTTTTAATTTGTACTGTAACGTGAGACCCTCTCAATAATGCTGCCACCAGAATAAGTTTAAAGAGATTTCAGCTCCAGGCCGCAATGATTATTTCAGCCAAATAAACAATTTCCTCAAAGTTCGATCAACGAGTTTTAAGAGCTAGCAATTATCCAATCAAACGAGTCGTTATTGCGCGTAGCAAGATTTGTCTTCCAACTCTCGTAATTGGTCAATCGAGAGGTGTGCGCGCTGTCTAATAGCGTCATTACCACCAGAAGCAAGAATGATGGTGAACCAGGAGCTCCGGATTTCTCCCAGTAAATTCAACATTCCTACCTCATAGCATCCTAACAGATGATCCACTACTCCAGATTTATCAAGCCTTAATATTGGTGAGTGTCAACACTTAATAAAATAATCTGTCATTTTGTCACTTTGAAATAAACATGCATTTTTACTTGATATTGTTCCCGATAAACTTTCGCCACGTGAAAGACTCTCATTGACATTGCATAAAATATCGCACCCAATGCTTCTTTCCTTCACAGCGTACACATACTCTGAGTACTCAGCCAGCTAAGGAATACTTCTTAAATATTCATCTTACTCCCCAAGTTTGGAATAAACTTGTAAAGTTTTTGTTATAGCGAATGTTATTGTTATATGATTATTCTTGTTGACATGTCTAAACTAGTATGATATCAGTTATATAATAATCATTTTAAGTAAGAATGAATGATCTTAATCTACTGCTGTCAATATTTATAACTTCTTATCGCTAATATAAGCTATGTACAACTATTTATAACAATTATTTTAATCAGAGTTCTTAACTCTACTGAGTTGTCAATATTATAACTTATCGCTAAGCTTTGTATAACTATTTGTAACAATCATTTTAATCAGTTCTTAATTCTACTGAGTTGTCAATATTTATAACTTATCGCTATTAAAGCTATGTACAACTATTTCTAACAATCATTTTAAATAAGAACTCTTAATTCTACTGAGTTGTACGCTTGACACTATGTCTACGTTACTCCTTCTCTTAGTTTCCTAGGAGTATTCATTATGATTACTTTTGTTATTGAAGCTAAGTATAAAAGAGAAACGAAATAAATACAATATTGTTAATTCATGACATAAATGTTGTATTTCTTACTCAATGATTCTTAAATGGAACTAACATGGAAATAATGCATAGACATTACTGACAAGAGCTACATCTCTTAAAAGAACATGCACCTTTCCAACTTGGTTCCCATTTAACGTCAGTTTAATCAATTACTAACAATAACAATGTCTTTTAAAAGTGAATAAGTCATTATTCCATTCAATAGATTCCAGCAAGACTCTTTCAATAAACATGTCCATGTTCATGAACAAGTATAATTTTTGTTTCCTCGAAATCTTCGTCATGCTATTCAGAGCATTAATTGACCATAAAATGTCAATAAATATCACATCAATACATCAATCATTTCTACAATATGTAAGACCTTTCATTCCAATCAGGCCTATATTAATATAGAATAAAAATTTTAAAAAAGGACTGTTTTTGTCATATAAATGCTATTAAAAGTCTTAACAATTTGATTGCCAGCCTTATAGGGTGACGAGGGCATTAACGCCAGAAATCGTCGCACTGCCAACCAAACGGGTGACGAAATCCAAATATCAGTGCTACAATAATCTCACTGTAATCCTTGAACGGAATCTAATATTTATTTTTATAAGTTTGTACTCACGAAAGTATCTGTAAAAGAAGGATAAATATCAACAGGCCAAATCCTCCCAAGGAACTGACTGTAACTGGTGCTGTAACTTTTATATGTTATCTGTAATCTGTTATCTGTAATCTGTATCCTTTGGTCTTTGTGGGGGCTTTGACTCGAAAGTGCTAAAACAACCAAAGGGGACCCCTATTTATAACTTTTCCCAGCCGACCAAAAGTGGCCCCATAATGCCTATTCATAAAGAAAACTTTGCATACGCACATAATGCGCACATACACTCCATTGAAACTAACATTATAACCTCTGCGTATACACAAGCGCATACACTAGCGCACACTCTGCCTAAACAGGTGAAACCAAAATTCCTCACAGGAACTACTCCTTGAATTAAGGAAAATAACACCTATTTAGAGTGAATATAACAGGAAAATGGAATAAGAATATATAAAGACAACTTTCAAACATTTCACATACTAAAGTAAGTTCTAACTATGGGCTTAGGCTGACCTAATGCATTTACATCCATGCAAACGACCTTACCGGTCAATGTGTGGTATCAGCTGTTTTACTACTGAATGAGCTGCTTCTACGATCATGTGAACATCACATGCACAAACAAAGGCACTCTACGCGCTTGCGCTCACATCTCTGTGTTAAACTCTGTGCTTACGCACGTAATGGACAATCAAAGACATTTACCAGTCTTATTTTACGGAATCTAGGTCACAGTGCAACTGGGAAACAGCTGATTACTAGAAATACGCGTACGATGCACATAGTTTGCATAATGTGGGTAAACATTAAGTCAACCAAGTACAATTAATACTGAGACATTTTTTGCAAAAGAAAATCTGACAATATCGGCAATATTTCAATTATATAAAAAAAAAATGTAATATCTAGAGGCATTTTCTTCACAGTACATTAACCATGCCGTTTTTCTTTAGGATTACATCGATATCAACATACTCTATGAGATAATAGTGCTTGATTTCATTATGTATTATAAGAGCTAGCGAGCGTAGCAAGCGAGTTATTTTCAGAAAAATGTTGCCCTTATTTGGTGTATTTTATTTCACAATCCTTTAAAGAACGTATTGGTCTGTATAAAATACAATCATCAGCATAAAGTTTCATTTCAGAATCAACACCATCAGATATGTCATTTATAAAACACAAAAAATGAGTATCGGACCTAGGATGGTCCCTTGTGGCACACCTGATTTTATATCAATGCAATTTGAACTCTCTCAATTCAATACAACACGTTGTGTTCGCTGTTTCAGGAAATTCATTATCCATTTTAAATTTGTACCCTGAACACCATAAAGTTGAAGCTTCCTCTCTAAATGTGCATGTGATACGCTATCGAAAGCTTTAGCAAAATCTAAAACACCTATATCAACATTGCAACCGGAGTCCAACCAGCTACTCCAGTCGTGAATTACTTCAATCAACTGAGTCTTGCATGACCGCTTTTCCCGGAAACCATGCTGGTTGTCATGGAAGATATTGTTAGTTTTCAACTGATTAACAAGATGTTTACAAACAATCTTTTCTAATAACTTACAAGCGTGTGAAGTAAGGGATATCGGTCGATAACTACCGGGGTCCTCTGCATGTATTACCCCTTTTGAAAATGGGACATACATTAATAGCACGACGCCAATCTAAGGCAAATCCCCCGTTGAAAGAGACGTATTGAAAAGCTTACAAAGAGAGGGTGCCAGTTGCTTGGCACCTTCTTTAAGTATGCATGGGGCTATGCCATCAGGGGTGTCGATCCGTGTTCACGATTGGGGGGATGACCGGCGAGGGAGCGAAGCCAGTGGCGTATCCAGGGATTATATCGCCCGCGCCCCCCCCCCCCCCCCCCCCCCGAGTGCCCAAACTTATCTATCTTAGCGAGGGAGCCAAGCGACCGAGCGGCAAATTTTTCAATTTTTAACCCTAAATAACGCAATTTCTTATGCCATTTACCCAGGAAATTTTGCAATTGACCACCGCAATTCAGCGGTAGAGAAGTTCGAATTTTATACATTGCTAAACGGTTTTCTATTCACTCACTTCTACAATCGGGAGCAAAACTAACGAAAACCCTAAATAGGCATGAGAAAGAGTCGAGAAATTCAGCAAGGCTACCTAAAGTTGAGAACCTTTGCAAATGCTGTTTTATATACTTTATCCTATACTGGGGGTGCAATATTTAGCAGGAGTCATTATGAAACTTACGTGATATAGCGAGCAAAGCAATTACATCCTTATTTTTTTTCAAATTTTGAACCCTTTAAGCTATTTAAGGACTATATATAGGCCTACTGGGGGCGCGAAATTACAAGATCCTGGAGGAAAATCATTATGCGAGGGAGCAAAGCGACCGAGCTTTGGAAAATGTTTGCATTTCAAACCTTCAACAACTAGATTTCTAGTGCACTTACAATGCGGATTTGGGGGCGCATAATCCTTACGGATTATGAGTTTTCTTCATTTCCCCCTTTTTACTTTCTCTCCTTTGCGTTTTTGCGCCCCTCCAAGTGACGCCTGGGGCACGCGCCCACTGCCCCCCCCCCCTATATACGCAAAGCGACAAAGCGGGGTATCCCCCTCCCACACCAGGCACTTTTTCCAAAATCTGTCTATAAAACTTGCATTTCAGAGCATCCCAAAATGTTTTTTTAATGAAAAGAAGGAATGCACGGATCTACGCCAATGGACGGAACCCCTCAATTGAGAATAACAATGCGAGCGAACGAATTTTCTTCGATATTTTCGCATTGAAATTATGGAATTTCTTATTTCCCTATTTCTAATGATTAAAGAATGTAATGATATTTCAAGATCAAGCATAATGAGTTTGAATAATTATTAGTTTAAAGTTAATGTATCATAATTCTTATTTATTTTATCCAAAAAAATTTGAGGTGGGGGGGGGGGATGGCCTGTGTTTTCATCCCCCCCCCACCTCAAATTTTGGGGGATATATACCCCCATCCCCCCCCCCCCCCCCGGGATCGACACCCATGGACTTGAGCCTTAGTAGAGTCAATATTCTTAAGAAGTTTGTATACCTCTTCTATATTACAATGGATATCATTCATAACAGTTATACTGCTGGTTTCCAAATCTTGAGAAATATGCATATCATTGTGCAATTGAAAAAATGATTCAAATTGTTTATTTAAAGCATCTGCCTTTTGCTTGTCATCAGTAAGAGTATCTCCATTAACCCGTAAACATGGGATCGGATTATAATTTTTCTTCTTAGTTTTAGCGAAATTCCAAAATCGTTTGGGGTTCCTTTTGATGTCTGCACAAACATTATTTTGCAAATAGCTTTTGTATTTTAGTTTCAACATTTTTTTAATACCCCGTCTTAATTTACGAAATTTATTCCAGTGAGGAATTGAATTTGATTTCCTTGCCAAATTAAATATTTTTCTCCTTTTCCGCGTCATTTTCCTAATATCTTTATCAACCAATGGAGCGTGGGAATGATTTACTATATTTCGATGTGGTACATTGTTGTCAACAGTATACAAATATACCAAGCTGTGAGAAAGTGTAGTGGAAATTATTTATCTGAGGAGGGACTGGCATAGTACTATTTTTTCCGAGGGGCAAAGCCCCGAGGAAAAAATAGTTATGCCAGTCCCTCCGAAGATATTTAATTTCCACTATAATTTCGAACTAAATGCTTGGTATATTTGTTTTATATCCCTTCTTTACAACTAATTAAAAAAAAAGAAGAAAAAACATAGCCATAGGCCTAGCCTAGGCAGGGGGGGGGGGGGGGGGCCTAAAACAATATTTTGACTAACCTTATCCATAGTACCGTACAACTGTCTAGGCCTATATCATATATGTAACATGTAGGCCTATAGACTCGACGGTCTACGCAACATGACTTGCCTTAGCTGTTTGATCGAAGACCTTCGAGTTCGAATGCTCGATAGGCCTAGAGTAGCCTAGCCCTAGGGCCTAGTCCTAGACCTAGACGAAAACATGCAGGGTGAATAAAATTATTGCTACATGTAGGCCTAGTACATGATAATCTACATGATCATGGTCTATGCACGACGTTTCCCACATTTTTAAAACTTTCTTCGTATTCGAACTGTCAGTGGAAGCAATAAAATCGTCGATATTAGCCCCTTGTAAGAGGTCAATTGAAAGCGAACTTCCTCGGAGTCGGAGGCTAGGCCGCCATGTATGATGTTTGCTTACTTACAAGTTACATATCCGATCCGAACCGATTTCTACAAGTCCAATCACTTAGACCAGTGAAAACCAGTATAACCAGGTTAACTATTTATTTGACCTTGGTATGTTACTTACAAGTATGTTACTTACAACATACTTGGTATGTTACTTACACATACGCCAGTAGCTGATTCGGAGCCAGGCGCGGGGCTAAAGTACCGGTGACTTGCGCCGATAGTGCAGGCGGCAAGGTTATGAGCAGTCCGTACAAATTAAGGTCAAGGACTCGCTTAGCGGGTCGTGTGAGCGTTCGAATTTGACACAACTTTTCTTCAATGAACAGTGACTAAGTGAGCATGCGCAGTAGCGCCTTGGAAGAAAATATTAAATAGAGCATGCGCAGTTCTGCCCAGGAAAAAATAGTTAAAGATATTCGGAGCTCTGACAGAGATTTGTTTTTCCTAGTTAAATTATATTTTATCACGTGATCACCAATTGACCAATAATGTATTTAGAATACTCATGAATATTCATAGAAGGGATATAATAACTAATATGATACGTTTCCAAGATTGCCATGGTGTTTCTATGTTCCCACTCGTGAGTAAAGCAGCTAGCGGGGCATTAATAAAATCGTGTCTTATTTTATTGAAATCTGCTTTAGAATAAAGATAGGACATTTTAGGTTTACATGATGTTTACAATTAATCGTAAAGCCAATGGCATAGCGGTCACTAATATTTACCTCATCAGCAATAGAGGGATCTGAGTGATAGGTAATAAGCCTAAAATAGTACTCGTAGTATCGGTTATTCTTGTTGACTCTGATACGTATTGATATAGAGAATAACTTTCAATAATAGTCAGCATAATTTGTGTTAATGAAGATTCATCAATTTCTTTGATACAACCATCAGACCACTTTAATTTGGGGACGTTAAATTCACCCGTTAAAATAATATTTCTTGTTTTCTTACCATTATTTGATAGTAACGACATGGATTTATTCAGTTCATTCATAATTTCTACCTTACTATTTGGTGGTCTATAAAATATACCTAGAAACAGAGTTTTATGGTCTGGACATAATACTTCGGTCCAAAGAATTTCACAATCTGTTTCAAGATCAGGTCTATGTACGACAGAGAAAATACTCTTATAGGCAATTAAGAGACCGCCACATGTCTGTTCCTGTCGTTCCTTAGAACACAATACATTTGTGGGAATATTTCATTGGATAAAACTTCATCATTCAAATACATAAAGAGGTATTTATCTTCAGGAGCAAAAAAAGGCATTTATCAGAAGGAGAAAAGGCACTTATTGGAAAGGAAAGGAGGCACTTTTAGTAGTAAAAAGGGCATTTATGAGAGGATAGAAAGGGCACCTTGGGGGTACTTTAAACAATAGGGAGGGCACTGTGCGCCAGCCCTCCAAATATCACTCAGTGAAGGAGGTGGGTGGCGAGATTTTTTTTCAACAGCTTCTCGTCATATTTCAATTACGAGGGCATTTGAAGAGAAATAGTTTTAAGGAAACATTTCTACTATGATGTAGTACTGACGTAAAATGAATGAGAAAGCTCACAAATATTTTTTAACCTTTCCCAGAACTCAAGCTTCTCTTTAATAGCTAAACTAGGCGAGACACTCCTTTTCTTAACGAATATATTATAACCAGTGTAAAATTCGATATATATATGTGTATATATATATATATATATATATATATATATAAATATATATATATATATATAATGTGAAAGGAAATGAGAGAATAATGGTTGCGTAACTTAAATCAAAGTTCCCCAGAGCTGTCCTTCCTTTTTGAAATTTTTGCAAAGGTTGAAAAAAAATGTCTCCGCCGGGAATCGAACCCGGGTCGTTGGCTTAGAACGCCAATGCCTTAACCACTAGACCACGGAGACAGTGACGTCCCAAGTCCCCTTGAGTTGCCATAAAGCCATTATGGTAATAGCCGGGAGGGCGCATTGTTATACATAATTTGTATATATATATATATATATCCAATCCAATCCATAGAGTATTTGATATCGCACCTTTTCCTTGCAGTCATTGGCGGATCCAGGGGGGGGGGGGGGAGGGGCACTTCCGGCCCGTGTCCCCACTTTTGGAAGAGAAGTATGCATTTTGACCATATACGATCTGCCATTGTAAACCCCCCCCCCCCCCCCCCCCCCCCACCCACTGAGCGACTTTTCAAGAAGCTGGCGAGACCAAAAAAATACGGGTCTACCCTTTGACAAACTTTCATTTTTGTGCCCCCTCTTTTACTCAATCCTGGATCCGCCCCTGCTTGCAGTTACAAAGCTTGTCAAAATTTTATCCACAGAGATTAAAACACTTCACAAGAAACAAAATTAAAAACAAATAAACAGCTGAGACAATTTAAAAAAAACACGCAACAATCCATGCTCTCTAACAAATAATTGGGCCTGCAAAGGTTTCTTGAACGGGTCCACAGATGTAGCAGTCTTCAGAGCGGTGGGTAGCTAACAAGTTGCTTGTTCCACAACCATTCAGCAACGCGAGGGAAAGTTATGTCTCCAGCATGCATGTTTTCTTGAAGAGGCGTTAAGCTACCTATCCAACATGTCCAGAAGATGAAGAGGCCAGTTTGAGGGCGACGAACCATCTTCAGCCATTTCAGCATTCCCTACATTTGCATGTAGTTTTAGTACAATATTGTAGAGGTTTATGTCGATGTATATTACGTAATTTTACACAATTTTATTTGACCTTGATGCGAGACCAGTTGAGGTGGGCGGTCGTCTTTCTGTGCTAAAGGACATGTCCGTCAAATGATCTACAGATTCCTTCATGCCTCGGCACAACACAAGATTTTTAACAGCTTGGCGAAAACTTGGCAAGCACAGAGAGTAGATGATGGGGTTAGCTGTAGCAGCATTCAAAAAGGCAAGGTTGACGAAAAATTTGTAAGCTTTGAACTCATCGCTTAGATTACCCAAGTTATAGAGCAAGAATGCTAGTTGGTCAGGTGTCCAGAGGATCATAAACGACGCGAAGATAAAGATGAACATCTTGGTGAAACGACGTCGCAACATATCAAGCTGGGTCGACTGTCTTCTAACAGATCTATCACTTTCACCCACGTCTTTTACCGAACTTCTCTGGAGCACACACATAGCCCTTATGCTCGTGTACGTCATGATAAATAACGGACCTAAAAACTCGATCAGGAAGATGAAAACGCCATTGACTCTTCTTGCGCGGTTCGACAGGTATATTTTGCATCTGCCACACTCATCGATGGTACGAAGAGCGATGATATAAACGTTGATAACAATTGCAGAGATCCATATTGCTACAAAAGAATACTTGACATGGTGCTTGCGTACCCATACCCTGTAGTAGTACGGGTAGACCACGGCAAGAAACCGTTCTACAGATATTGTGGTCAGAGTGTACACTGACGCAATGAGACAGATCCATGCCAACGCCTTCGACTGTAGAACACGACAGTAGAACTCACCCGCAGCGTTACGCGGTACGTTCACAAACTCCGGTACCGGTATAATGAAAATTGCAGTCAACAGGTCCGCTGCGGCTAGACCTATGACAAGGCGGTTCGTGTCCGTCACCCCGCCGCCACTGCGCGATCCTCTCTGGCGAATCTTGATGAAGATGACGAGGGAATTACCTACGATCCCGATGACGATGAGTAGGCATAAGATATAGTCGTAAGGAGGGAGTGGATCTCCAATGAGAGTCCACTGTGCACTGGTATTTGAAGAGGCCGTGCAGTTTTCCATTTTGAAATATGTACAGAGAAAACTTCACGATGACACTTCAAATCAGACAAGCCAAAGAGTTATCAGATACACAGATAACCTGATAGCGGTCACCTCATGTAGTAAACAAATCAAGACTCATTCCATAGCCAGATAGTCTGTAGCCTGTCCAAGGAGTCCGCACGACGTCAAATCATTTTAAATAATGATTTATATCCTGAAAGTTTTCTGTAGATAATTATGATTGAAGAGTTGTTTTCTTTATCGTGGTTAACCGCATAACTCTCATCTCCAATGAAACTGAATCCGACAATGTAACTGTTTCACATTGTCCGGTGGCTGTTACATTTATACAAACAAAACACTTAAACTATAGATAAACATGATTTTTTTTTTTAACAAATTAAATCTTTCAAGGTAGGAAACTGAGCTTTAGAGTCATACATGAGAGTGAAACCAATCAATTAAACACAAAGTAAGCCTTGCCCAGTTCGAGCTTTATATTAAAACCTTTATGATCCTATCAAATCGGATTTCTTTGTATTCCTTTGATAAACTGTTTTCATTCCTTCCTAAGATGAAAAGCAAACGTGCTGAATCGACAATATTTCAAAATATACATGTATCATGTAACAATGGAAATCAAATCGATGTTTGATAAAAGGGGATCAAGATTTGAACATGGCAATGCCCTTTCCCGTAGCATAAAGGGGAATTTGAGAGAGAGAGAGAGAGAGGGGGGGGGGGGAGAGAGAGAGAGAGAGGGGGAGAAAACAGGGTCATAGACAAAGTCATTACACTTCCAGTAGGCCCTTCAAAGAAAAAATAGTATGAAATTAGAGCTCGAATCAAAGAAGTTCGTTATACCCTATATTATAACCCTTTAAACCCGCAACATTCCAACTATTATCACAAATTGAGGGTCCACATTCATTTTTTTTTCTGATTTACTGAAATTAATATTTTGCAATTTTCATAATCCTCGAGCACCGTGTTCCTTGCTTGCAATTTGTTGACTCGTTGAGACTCGGCAACCCCGATGTGTTTCTCGACTTGTTTAAAGTTGGTGACCAAGGAGTCGTTTTATCATTCCCTCAAACTTTTCCGTCATATTTTAAAATACCGATCAATTAAATATTCTAAGTATGAAGGGTGTTGGGACGTGCCCACATTTTTTCGAAAAGGAAGAGGACTTAGAGGAGAGGTTCCATCCTATGTGATATTTTATATTTTTATTCAATTTCAACGGGAATCATTAGATAAATGTTATACGTCTATGTAATACAGAGGATCAAAACATGTTAAAACTGCATATGTACGCGATTTTTGTACTATTCTAATTCACTAAATTTCATCAGATTCTTCTGAATTTCGTATCTAAAGTATATCACATAAAAGCAAAATTAAGGCGGACTTAGAAAAGAAACGAGGAGGGGACGAGAAACTATAGCAATTATTTTTATTTGGCCTTATAATGTTCTCTTTAACCTTTAATTGGTAATATGCAATTTAATTAAAACGTTTGTAATTTCGAAATTAAATTATGTGTCATCACTAACCCCAGTACCACATTGGGGTTTTGGAGAAATTGAGAAGCTAATGTTTGATTTTTATGGAATGGAAATTATAAGGAATGTGATGTTTTTGAATTATGATAAGGGAGGACTTAAAATGGTGGATTTTCATTTATTTGTTTATACATAAAAAATATGTGGATAAACGACTCATATTAGGAGATTTGAAGATGGGATGGAAACGTATTTTTTTTAAAGACGCATGAGGTGGGAGGTCTACTGATGTTTTTTAGTAATGTCTCATTTAGATTGAGTGAATTGTCTTTGCCAAGTTTTTATAGGAATATGCTGGAACTTTGGGTCGTTATGAAAGAAGTTTTATTTAAAAAGGATACATGTAAAAGAAATGAGATTCGTTTTTGACGGAAATATGTATTTTGATGAAAGTTTAATTATTCCTTTAAAATATATATAAATTACATCATATAGCCGATGGCGAAGGTGAAATTAAATCAACTAGGGATTTTCTAAGGATGGGGTTAAATGAGGTCGAAATAATTAAACTTCATCAGCTATTTAAAAATATTCCATTGAGATAGAAAGGTCTTTTGAAGAAAATGGTTCGTGTAGGGACAATGATTTAAATTTAGAATTTATATTTAATGGAAGAGTCAATAAATTGGTTGAGGTTACATTAAAAAAAATATATGCAGCTTTGTTAAAAATGAATACAGAAAAGTCATATGCAGTAAAAAAAAAAAAAAATTAGAGAGGATTTACGATTATTCTGAAAAATACATTCGTACAATATTTGTAAGACCTAGGAAATGTACTTTAAATAGTAGGTTAAGGAAATTCCAGATTAAAATACTTATATATACTAGGAAACATAATATTTATGCATGCATTTAAATTTTTAATAAGTAATATGTGCTCCTTTTGTGATAAAAATAAAGAGAACTATGAGCATTTATTTTTTACCTGTGAAAAATAAGGGTCCTTTGGAAAGATTGTGGTGATTTATTTAACTTATTGGATATTAAAAGTATAAACTGGGAGGGAATTTACATTGGTATAAAAGTTTTGCATGTAGGGAAGGGGCAGTTAATCAATCATGTTATACTGTTAATTAAGTAATAAATTATTACTTAAATATGACTTTTGTTTATAGCAGAACGAAACGAAACCCCAACTCCTCAAGAAATTAAACAAAGATTGCTGGAAAATGAATGAGAGGAAAGAAAATTAGCGGAAAAGCGAGGTACATTAATTTACCACTTTAGGAAATGGGAAAACTTTCATACATAGGCATGATAGGGACGGCGAGGCAAATACACCCACTTTTGGTTGAAAAACAAACACCGCTGTAACGGCTACGATACACAATATGCTTACAGTATTTGATACACGTGAATTGTTTGTATGTCAATGTGTGGGTGTGTTTGTGAGTGTGTGGGTGTGCTTGGTTGTGTGGTTGAGGGTGTGTGGGGGTATGTTCAACGGGGTACGGTACACTGTGTTTGTGTGACTTCAGTTTTATTTTTTATATTTTTCTTTGGGGGGGGGGGGGGGAACAGACTAAAACTTTTCCCTCGTGATCATAATTTGCATGAAAATGTTTTCTTAACGGTTTTGTAAAAATGTACTTCTTTTATTACTGCAATCTATGTTTATGCCAAATATCAATGTATAATGCTTTGTTTTGTTTCAATGATATCATAATTATGTACAATTTTGTTATAAATGATTTGTACGATACATTTGATTTGAAACAAAAATATGGGCGTTTAGACAAATAAAGTACACATGAATCAGGTTCTGAACAATATGAATAATAAACATTAGGTTTTGATGCCATGTCAGCCTTATATCCGGAATAAGGGCCATATCAGTTTCAAATCGTAGACAATCGTAGGATTCTTGTGACTTCACTACGTCTCGGAGCCGATTTGGCCTTTCCTCCGACTAGAAAGCTCCCAATAGACCGTATTTTAAAATATACGACCAGTCGAAACCGCAATCAATATTATTTTATATGTTTTTAAATACGTTAAATATGAAATGATAGGATAACAAATTTGATATAAAAATTGTTAAATGTTTATATCAAATGCTATTACATTTTATTCCAAAATCAGGTCATACAAGTTATAACGTACATCAAAATCCGTCATTTTCTAATCTACAGTGCGTCCCAAAAAAAAAGTTACCAGTGAGAAAAAGTAATAAATTTTTCAAAATATTTGTACGAAATTTTTATACCTGTGGATAGCTTAGGGTCTCTTCTATCAAATCTACGAAATCTACGAAACAATCTGCCAATACTCTATGCTCAGGGGAGCGTTTCATGAAGGGAGGTTTTATCCGACAACTGTTATAAGCTACTGAAAGCCTTTGCATCTGATTGGCTGAGTGCAAATTTTGTCGGATAAAATATCTGACATGTCCTTTCATGAAACGCCAAATGAATTTGGGTTTAGTTGATTTCAACATGAAAAAAAAAATCATAAGTTCCTTATTTCTTATCGGATTTTGCTCAAACTTTCACTTATCTGGTTCTCTCATTTTTCTTCTTTTATTCAAATCCACTACATACCAGGGAAGATTTTCCCTGAAAATACTTGTTTGTATCCCATTAATTGCACATAGAAGTGAAATAATGGTTGCCAACTGAAATTCACGTCAACTTTTCATAGAGTTTATTACAGACTTGAAGAGTGACATGGAGATGTAAATGATGCTTTTTCAGGAGTAAGTCAAAAAGGCTCTTCGTTTCCTGGTTGTTTCTCTGTAATTGACATTTCAGTCACGTGTTCTGAAGGCTTGCCCTTGCGTCGGCACATGAAGACATCCTTGACAGCCTGACGAAAGCTTGGTAAGCACAGCGAGTAGATGATGGGATTGGCGGATGCAGTATTCAAGAAAGCAATGTTTACAAAGTGATTATGGGAACCGTTTCCCGTGTGCTCGTGGGTTACCACTCCTAGGTTGTAGAGCAAGAATCCCATCTGGTCAGGGGTCCAGAGGATCATGAATGAAGCGTAGATGAAGATGAACATCTTAGTGAAACGACGTCTCAACAGGTCAAGCTCAGGTGATTGTCTTCCACCTTCCTTTGTATATTCCGTATGTCTCATAAGAAAATCGATAGCCCTTGTGCTGGTGTATGTCATTATGAACAACGGACTCAAGTATTCGATCAGGAAAACGAAAATGCCGTTGATTTTTCTGGAGCGGGTAGATGGGAACTTAGAATCACACCTTCCGCATTCGCCAATGGTATGGAAGGCAATGATATGAATGTTGATTGTAACCGCTGAGATCCATATGGCAACAAATGAGTACTTGAGGTGGTGTTTGTGAACCCATACCCTGTAGTAATAATACGGATGAATAACGGCAACATAGCGTTCAATGGATATGGTAGTAAGAGTAAACACCGAAGCGGTGAGACAGATCCACGCCAACGCCCTCGATTCAATGACACGACAGTAGAACTCACCTGCAGCGTTACGCGGTACATTTACAAACTCTGGGAACGGTGCAATGAAAACTGCAGCCAACAGGTCTGCCGCGGCTAGACCTACAATGAGGTGGTTAGTCGCGGTCACTCCAGCGTTACTAGACAATCCTCTTTGACGAACCTTGATGATGATAACGAGGGTATTACCAAGAATTCCAATAACTACAAGAAAGCATAGGAAGTAGTCATGGAGAGGGAATGGGTCACCTATAAGAACCCAATCATCGCTGATATTTGAAGAGACTGTGCAGTTAGTCATCTTTAGTTTACAGCAAGTTTAGGTTACAGCAAGGCATGTACCTTTATTATTGTTTTTAAGAATGAGGGAGATGCCACATTTCCTTAAAGTGCTTATACATATACAGGCATTGGTCAACATAACAGAAACTGCTTGCCATGTTTTAAAGCATATTAATACATGTACATATTACATGTGACATAGTGCATAGACAAAAGTGTTTTATCCATGATAATAAATATATTGAAAGTATTGATTTCTGACATATGATCCTTTGTTACGAGTGCCGACAAGTGAAACCACCGATTTAACACTTACAGTATGCCCCGCCCAGATTAGCTGCTGGGTAGATATAAACAAAGAAAGAGAGAGAGAGTTAGAGAGAAGGTGGCAGATGATCCATGAAATGGAAACGTGAGCAAAACTAATACGTACAGATAGAGGTGAAGTACCGCTGGATGTTACTTTTAGTTGGTCAAGATAACCACACGATTGATAAACATGATGCGTAGACTTCTCTTACTCTTAAATAATTGATGACCCCCCCCCCCCCCATCTTTCCATTCAAAATAATGCAAGTATGCACAATACATGCTTCTTTTATTTTTTTTTGAAAAGAAAAAAAAGAGAAAAATAAGGTTATAAAAATCAACGAACTGTCTTCCAGTTAGGAGTCTTCCCAAATGTGTATGATATGGCGTAAGCTACGATTATAATAAATAGAAAATTTGTATTCAAGAAAATACTATATTTTTGCATTTTTTTAATCTGGCAAAATAGTGTTGTTTCGCGAAAACCTCAGGTATGGGAGGGTATTACACCCCATCTCTATCCGTCAAATAATTACTCAATAATAAAGGCCAAATTGCATGTGACCTACTAGGTTCCTAACAATTAAACTAAAGATAAACATAATTATGGAAATTGTATTTACCAAATATTTCGGATCTATGGCGATAAGTCTACTGGAAGTTGTGGGACTTGCTGAAGTTACCAATAAGAAGTGACATATTTATCTTACAAAATTATATTGTGTTTAAAATTCTAGTATTCCGAAAATACACTGACAAAATGTAATAATTAAATAAGAGTGAAAACTACAGACGCAAATCAAACATTAATCTAAATTCTTTTATACTTTTTAAGGAAGTTCAAGATATGTAAAATGCATATATGATATTGGAAAGGTCTGTGCCTTCAAAAATTAACACCTTCATCCTCGTTAGTGTTGGATACCATTCCTTTGCAGATGACCTCGATATAATTCTTACCTACTACTGGTATATTATTTTCTATATAATGTACACTCATAAGACAATAATTTTTTTTTCTCATACTTTTAGATCAACGAAATCCATAATGCTCGTATGCAGAGGAACATAAATGTATTTTGTACTCCAAATGATTTCGTAAAATTTTTTTGTTCGTCCATCAATTTCCAACAATGTGTTATAAATATTTTTACTTTGTAATTCTATATTTCATCATTTCTTCACACGACCGAAACGACGTAGAAAATCAGATGGTCAAATTGCTTGTGGGATGGTGGGGGTTAGGGTGCGTATGTGTGTATGTGTGTGGGGGTGTGAAAGAGAGAGAAAGAGAGAGGGGGGGGGGGGGTTGTGCGTGATGGGACCGGGTAGGAGTGGGCCATTTACCTATTTCTTCAGTAAATTCTCTTCTAGTTAAAAATCATAATTTCGCGATGTATGGTAAAGCACGCTGTCGTAGGAATTCCACTTGCTCATGCATGTCCTATAGAATGCGGGCTCATTTTCGACAACGTCAAGTAATTCACAAATCTTTCTAATCATGCCAACCCCGGCACATCAAAAGTTCTTTAACCTTGCGACGAAAGGCAGGAAGATAAAACGTATAGATGATTGGATTGGTGGTGGCTGCGTTGAGGAAAGCAATATGCACAGTTATACGGTAGATAGCGGTAGAGATGTAATCCCTTGGAAGCACCCGAACATGGTAAAGGAAGATGCCAAGTTGATCTGGAGTCCACAGGACCATAAACAAGGCACAGATGAAAAAGAACATAATACTTAGACGACGCCGCAACGATTGAAGCTGAGACGGTTGACCGTTTGATCCCATGTCATCAACCAACTTGCGTTGGCTGAGCTTACAAACTGCCCGAATACTTGTGTAGACTATGATGACGGATGGACATAAAAACTCGATCAGGAAAAGCATTATGCCGTAAACTGTCTCAAAGCGCTCGGACGGGTAAATAGTATCGCAATGGCCGCAGTCATCGACAACTTGGAAAGACATTAGAGGGAATCGGATAAGCAGTGGACAGATCCATATAGCAGCGATTGCATACTTAATGTAGTGGTTTTTGACCCATACCTTGTAGATAAATGGGTACACTATGGCCAGGTATCTTTCAATGGCAATTACAGTGAGGGTATAGACGGATGCCCTGAATGAGACCCACAGCAGGTACCGGGAGTCAATGACATGACAGTAGAGCTTTCCTGCAGCGTTATGAGGAACATTGTCAAAGCTAGGAATCGGCACCAGGAAAATGGCGGTGAGTAAATCTGCAGTGGCTAGACAGATGATGAGGCGGTTCGTTGATGAAACTCCGCCAACTCGCGCTCCACCCAGCTTTCGCTGAATGAAGATGACGAGGGAATTTCCAATGATGCCAATAAGAATAAGGAGGTAAAAACCCATGTCAGACCACTGTGGTTTCCCAAATACATGCCAAAGATCCTCTCTCGTAGAATATGAACAGTTATCCATTTCTCACAAATGTATAATCATTCAATCGACAAATTATTTTGCTCGAGTATGATGGTTATAAATCCCCTTGCTTTGGTGAATTTGTTCGATTTATTCCAGTCATGAGTTTAATTTTGAACTGCAGAGACGATCATATAAAGAGAAGGGTCACGTGCAATTAACTGTCATCATTTTTATTCCTGATCATGACACATCACCCATAGTCAAAATAGGTTTATAAGGGGTAATTAATCTTTCTTTAATTAGCTTTTCTAAAACCAAAACCTTGAATAAAATTATTAGGAATGGTCGACTCACGTTTGCTGACAGACAGATTAATGTGGCAACAGATATTAATATGCCATCAAGATATAAAAATGTTCATTATCGGGGGTGCCTCTCCTGTTCCCTGTCCTCATTCCCATTGGCAACGCTAATGTTCTTTCAAACGTCGGTAGATCTCTGTATCTCTATTTTGCTCCTCGATATTCTTTTTCCAATTCTCTGAAAGGTTTAACAATTAGGGGTCCGCTCGCTATTCATAAGGACCGCTATTCATAGAAAACCCGCTATTCATTTAACACGCGTTATGAATAGCGGTCCTTATGAATAGTAATGGAAAGTGGTCCTCATGAATAGCGATGTAATTTCATGGGCTTCGCCAGACCAACACAAAAAAAAAAAATCTTGTCAGGGAATTATGGAGGGGAACTGGACCCCATAACCCCCCCCCCCCCCCCTCCCCCCTCCCCCACTGAGCGAATTTTGAAGGTCTGGCGATTTTTTTTTTCAATTATAACAATCACAACCTCACAGAGTGAGCTTCTCACACTCTATATTGCAACATTGCATTAACAATAATTATAGACAGTTTCACTCATGACATCAGCTGCAGGCTTATTTTATTAATTGTCACTTATAATTGTATAGTACAATTCTACAAAGATGTTCATACATCCCCACTGATAAAACGGGAAAAAAAGAGAGTTTTGTGACATTGGTGTTTGATTAACATGATTAATGCATTATTAAGCATCATATTTTTTCTTTTTCTTGTGGTTCTCGCCACTGTTTCAGCTTCCCTCATTATCAGTTGTGTGAGATTGTATAATGATCCTTGTGCGAGCGAGCAAAAAAATTCAGGCTTTTTTCTAACTGAAGTCTTTTGTGCATTATTTACAGCGATATAATAACAAGTCAACAGCAAATTAATTTTGCGGGAATGTCGACAAGAATGATCTTTTAATTCGTACATTAACCATGCCGTTTTTCTTTAGGATTACATCGATATCAACATACTCTATGATATAATAGTGCTTGATTTCATTATGTATTATAAGAGCTAGCGAGCGTAGCAAGCGAGTTATTTTCAGAAAAATTTTGCCCGTATTTGGTGTATTTTATGGGCACATGGGGGTGGGAGATAGGCATTATGCCCCTCTTGCCTCCAGCTCCTTACATTGTAGTTGTAGTAATATGGATACCTAATACTAAAGCCACACAGATTTTTGGAAGCTATTCATATAGCTCATTTTGTAAGAAACAGTGGGATATATAGGTAAAAGGGGCCATTTATCAGAAGAGGAAGGGCGGTTATCAGAGATGAAAAGGGGCACATATAAGAGGTGAAAGGGGAACTTATGAAAAGAGGAAAAGGGCACATATTAGATAGGGAAAGTGGCACTCATTAGAAGTAAAGAGGGGCACATCGGATTTGAAATGGGCACTTATCAGAAAGGGAAAGCGGGCACTTACTAGAAGGGAAAAGTGGCACTTATCAGAAGTAAAAATGCGCTTATCAAGGGGGAAAAGGGCACATATTAGAAAGAAATTAAGGGCACTTATTAGAAAGAAAAATGGGCACTTATCCGAAGTAAAATATTGCACTTATCACAAGGAGAAAAGGACACTTATTAGAGATATTTTGTACCGGCACTAGCGTCTTTTGGCAAGGCATTAAATCCACATTTGCCACTCTCAACCCAGGTGTAGTAAATGGGTACCTGGCAGGATTTATTCCTTGAAATGCACTGTGCGGTGATTACGGCTGCCGGAGCTAAAGCCAGGGTAATAATATCCAAAACCCTTTGGAAGCGCAAAGGGACGTTATATCATAATGTGATATGCGCTATACAAGAACAGTGGTATTTGTATTTATTCAGACAAGTAAAACATACAAATAAAACATGTCTAGGGATACAGAGAAAGGTTTGATAAACCCGTACAAGTTTGTATCCCCAACGACGATTGAATCAAGATTGACGAAATAAATAAATTAAATTAAACTGTAAAGTATTGCAAATTAAACTTTAACATGATTTGAAACGTCAAAATAGTCATAAATATAAAAAAAATATGTTTTGTTATAAAATAAATAATGATATGACACATAATAATTATAGTTATAAAAAATACAATAGTGATGATAAATTATCATTATAATATATAACAAGAGATGAAATATCAATAATGATTAATTGTAATGAAAACTATATCTAAGGATATGGGAGGTTGTGAAGTCTAAAACTAATAAAAGAGTTTAAATATGAAGGTGAAACTTTAGTGAAGGGAGAGATGCGCTTTTAATAACATTACAGGGGAGCATATTCCAATCTTTGGAGGTTCTTACATAAAATGAGTTCTTATAGTAGTCTGTTTTTGCAAATGGTATGGTCACCTTTTTATCATGGTCATTTCTGCCTATTCTCTTGGCTGGCGTAATTCTTGAATTAACATTTACTCAATCATGAGTGATCTTATAAAACATAACAAGTCTATGGTATATTGTTCTAGCTTCCAGGCTTGACATACTTAATTTTTCTAACAGGACTTTATAACTTGATTGCCAGTCCCGGCACATCATTCTTACATATCGTTTATGAACACGCTCGATTACATTCACTTGGTTTACTCTATAGGGGTCCCATGCTATACAACAATACTCTAAGCATGACCGAATAAGTGATTCAAAGAGGGTTTTAAATACCGATCTTTGGCAGTTCACAAATGTCCTCTTCACGATACCAATAATCTTACTACATTTAATGTATATTTCTTTGCAATGATCGTTCCAATTTAAAGTATCATTAATCAAAACACCTACTTACTTTTCAGACTTGGTCACATATAAATCTTGTCCATCCATTTTATATACATAATCTATCTGTGAGGTCTTTCGGGACATTTTCATTATCTTACATTTGGACACATTAAAATCGAGAAACCATTTCTTTGACCATTTACTTAAAGGGAAGGTAAACCCTGGACTTTTGGCCTACTGAGAGTGTTAAGAGCACAATTCTTGACATTACTGTGAAAATTTACCTCTTATGAACGCTTGACGGTGGAGTAATTCACACTTTTGTGAGCAATGATCGTCTGCTACAGCCTGCTATCGGGGGTCGCCATATTGTTGTTTCACCCGCGCTATGATGACGTTTTGTCGGACAATATAGTCTCGATGTTTCAGAGCTGTTGCGTTCTCAGCCGTCCGAATACAAAGCGTCCTTTGCAAATCGCCGGCTTTTTGTTTATTATCTCGGTTCTCCGATTACCATTTTGAAACGCGTAATAATGGCGGCATCCGGGTACTTCTGGTCCGAGAGGTCCGACAAAACGTCACAGGGCGGGGCTTATCTGTTCAAAATGGCGACACCCACGATCGATATAGGACCTTCTAAAGTTCTAGCAGACGACAAAATGATATTTCTAACTACTTGTTGACGGCGTTAGGGGGCCCAAATGTGTTGAAATTCGACATATATAATCAACAATGTGCCCTTCAACTAAACAGCTAACTAAATCGCCAGGATTTACTTTCCCTTTAAGGTGTGAAGGTCATTTTGCAGAATTTCACAATCATTTACAGAACGTATTGGTCTGTATAAAATACAATCATCAGCATAAAGTTTCATTTCAGAATCAACACCATCAGATATGTCATTTATAAAACACAAAAAGAGTATCGGACCTAGGATGGTCCCTTGTGGCACACCTGATTTTATATCAATCCAATTTGAACTCTCTCCATTCAATACAACACGTTGTGTTCGCTGTTTCAGGAAATTCATTATCCATTTTAAATTTGTACCCTGAACACCATAAAGTTGAAGCTTCCTCTCTAAATGTGCATGTGATACGCTATCGAAAGCTTTAGCAAAATCTAAAACACCTATATCAACATTGCAACCGGAGTCCAACCAGCTACTCCAGTCTTGAATTACTTCAATCAACTGAGTCTCGCATGACCGCTTTTCCCGGAAACTATGCTGGTTGTCATGGAAGATATTGTTAGTTTTCAACTGATTAACAAGATGTTTACAAACAATCTTTTCTAATAAATTACAAGCGTGTGAAGTAAGGGATATCGGTCGATAATTAACGGGGTCCTCTGCATGTATTACCCCTTTTGAAAATGGGACATACATTAATAGCACGACGCCAATCTAAAGGCAAATCCCCCGTTGAAAGAGACGTATTGAAAAGCTTACAAAGAGAGGGTGCCAGTTTTCTCAATTTCTTATGCCATTTACCCAGGAAATTTTGCAATTGACCACCGCAATTCAGCGGTAGAGAAGTTCGAATTTTATACATTGCTAAACGGTTTTCTATTCACTCACTTCTACAATCGGGAGCAAAACTAACGAAAACCCTAAATAGGCATGAGAAAGAGTCGAGAAATTCAGCAAGGCTACCTAAAGTTGAGAACCTTTGCAAATGCTGTTTTATATACTTTATCCTATACTGGGGGTGCAATATTTAGCAGGAGTCATTATGAAACTTACGTGATATAGCGAGCAAAGCAATTACATCCTTTTTTTTTTCAAATTTTGAACCCTTTAAGCTATTTAAGGACTATATATAGGCCTACTGGGGGCGCGAAATTACAAGATCCAGGAGGAAAATCATTATGCGAGGGAGCAAAGCGACCGAGCTTTGGAAAATGTTTGCATTTCAAACCTTCAACAACTAGATTTCTAGTGCACTTACAATGCGGATTTGGGGGTGCATAATCTTTACGGATTATGAGTTTTCTTCATTTCCCCTTTTTACTTTCTCTCCTTTGCGTTATTGCGCCCCTCCAAGTGACGCATGGGGCACGCGCCCTCTGCCCCCCCCCCCCCATATACGCAAAGCGACAAAGCGGGGGATGTGTGAGAGGGGGTATCCCCCTCCCACACCAGGTACGTTTTCAAAAATCTGTCTATAAAACTTGCATTTCAGAGCATCCCAAAATGTTTTTTTAATGAAAAGAAGGAATGCACGGATCTACGCCAATGGACGGAACCCCTCAATTGAGAATAACAATGCGAGCGAACGAATTTTCTTCGATATTTTCACATTGAAATTATGGAATTTCTTATTTCCCTATTTCTAATGATTAAAGAATGTAATGATATTTCAAGATCAAACATAATGAGTTTGAATAATTATTAGTTTAAAGTTAATGTATCATAATTCTTATTTATTTTATCCAATAATATTGGGGGGGGGGATGAAAACACAGGCCATCCCCCCCCCCCCCACCTCAATTTTTTTTCGCCAGCCCTCCAAATATCACTCAGTGAAGGAGGTGGGGTGGCGAGATTTTTTTTCAACAGCTTCTCGTCATATTTCAATTACGAGGGCATTTGAAGAGAAATAGTTTTAAGGAAACATTTCTACTATGATGTTCTTCCAAACTGACGTAAAATGAATGAGAAAGCTCACAAATATTTTTAACGTTTCCCAGAACTCAAGCTTCTCTTTAATAGCTAAGCTAGGCGAGACACTCCTTTTCTTAACTCCTTTTCTTAAAATTCGATATATATATGTATATTTGACTAACGGGTACATTAAGTCGACACCTAACAATGCAGTTTATTCCGTCATAATAGCGACCCCTACATTAGGTAGACAGTTGGTACATTAGGTCGACAGTTGAACAAAGAAAAAGAACAAAAACTGTCCTCCTAATGTACCCATTAGTCGTTTATATATATATATATATATAATGTGAAAGGAAATGAGAGAATAATGGTTGCGTAACTTAAATCAAAGTTCCCCAGAGCTGTCCTCCCTTTTTGAAATTTTTGCAAAGGTTGAAAAAAATGTCTCCGCCGGGAATCGAACCCGGGTCGTTGGCTTAGAACGCCAATGCCTTAACCACTAGACCACGGAGATAGTGGCGAGACCAAAAAAATACGGGTCTACCCTTTGACAAACTTTCATTTTTGTGCCCCCTCTTTTACTCAATCCTGGATCCGCCCCTGCTTGCAGTTACAAAGCTTGTCAAAATGTTATCCACAGAGATTAAAACACTTCACAAGAAACAAAATTAAAAACAAATAAACAGCTGAGACAATTAAAAAAAAACACGCAACAATCCATGCTCTCTAACAAATAATTGGGAAGGCAAAGGTTTCTTGAACGGGTCCACAGATGTAACAGTCTTCAGAGCGGTGGGTAGCTAACAAGTTGCTTGTTCCACAACCATTCAGCAACGCGAGGGAAAGTTATGTCTCCAGCATGCATGTTTTCTTGAAGAGGCGTTAAGCTACCCATCCAACATATCCAGAAGATGAAGAGGCGAGTTTGAGGGCGACGAACCATCTTCACCCATTTCAGCATTCCCTACATTTGCATGTAGTTTTAGTACAATATTGTAGAGGTTTATGTCGATGTATATTACGTAATTTTACACAATTTTATTGGACCTTGATGCGAGACCAGTTGAGGTGGGCGGTCGTCTTTCTGTGCTAAAGGACATGTCCGTCAAATGATCTACAGATTCCTTCATGCCTCGGCACAACACAAGATTTTTAACAGCTTGGCGAAAACTTGGCAAGCACAGAGAGTAGATGATGGGGTTAGCTGTAGCAGCATTCAAAAAGGCAAGGTTGACGAAAAATTTGTGAGCTTTGAACTCATCGCTTTGATTACCCAAGTTATAGAGCAAGAATGCTAGTTGGTCAGGTGTCCAGAGGATCATAAACGACGCGAAGATAAAGATGAACATCTTGGTGAAACGACGTCGCAACATATCAAGCTGGGTCGACTGTCTTCTAACAGATCTATCACTTTCACCCACGTCTTTTACCGAACTTCTCTGGAGCACACACATAGCCCTCATGCTCGTGTACGTCATGATAAATAACGGACCTAAAAACTCGATCAGGAAGATGAAAACGCCATTGACTCTTCTTGCGAGGTTCGACAGGTATATTTTGCATCTGCCACACTCATCGATGGTATGAAGAGCGATGATATAAACGTTGATAACAATTGCAGAGATCCATATTGCTACAAAAGAGTACTTGACATGGTGCTTACGTACCCATACCCTGTAGTAGAACGGGTAGACCACGGCAAGAAACCGTTCTACAGATATTGTGGTCAGAGTGTACACTGACGCAATGAAACAGATCCATGCCAACGCCTTCGACTCTAGAACACGACAGTAGAACTCACCCGCAGCGTTACGCGGTACGTTCACAAACTCCGGTACCGGTATAATGAAAATTGCAGTCAACAGGTCCGCTGCGGCTAGACCTATGACAAGGCGGTTCGTGTCCGTCACCCCGCCGCCACTGCGCGATCCTCCCTGGCGAATCTTGATGAAGATGACGAGGGAATTACCTACGATCCCGATGACGATGAGGAGGCATAAGATATAGTCGTAAGGAGGGAGTGGATCTCCAATGAGAGTCCACTGTGCACTGGTATTTGCATAGGCCGTGCAGTTTTCCATTTTGAAATATGTACAGAGAAAGCCAAAGAGTTATCAGATAACCTGATGGCGGTCACCTCATGTAGTGAACAAATCAAGACTCATTCCATAGCCAGATAGTCTGTAGCCTGTCCAAGGGGTCCGCACGACGTCAAATCATTTTGAATAATGATTTATATCCTGAAAGTTTTCTGTAGATAATTATGATTGAAGAGTTGTTTTCTTTATCGTGGTTAACCGCATAACTCTCATCTCCAATGAAACTGAATCCGACAATGTAACTGTTTCACATTGTCCGGTGGCTGTTACATTTATACAGACAAAATACTTAAACTATAGATAAAAATGATTTTTTTTTAAATCAAATTAAATCTTTCAAGGCAGGAAACTGAGCTTTAGAGTCATACATGAGAGTGAAACCAATCAATTAAACACAAAGTAAGCCTTGCCCAGTTCGAGCTTTATATTCAATTCAATTCAATTCTCATTTATTTCATTTTCAATTAAAAAGTACATTCAAGACAAATACAAAATATGTCATAATCGAAATTAGAAAAGAAATGGGGAACTACGTAAATAAAGCCCTTGGGCCTTGTACAGGCATAGTTCCCTACAAATATTGCGAAATTTATATAGACAACAAATAGAAATTAAAAAAATAAAAATATAAATATAAATACTAAAAATATAAATATAAATATAAATAAAAATAAATATGAATACCAATATAAAATATAACACAAATATAGCACAAATATAGATAACAGAGAAAAATAAAAATAAAAATAACTATACATATTTAATGGTTAGAAAATGCTTCAACTTTTTTTTGAAAGAAGTGATTGTATTGCAATTAGAAATATATTTGGGGATTGAGTTCCAAATTACAGGGAAATTATTTCGTACTGATTTCATAGGATTATAAAACCTTTATGATCCTATCAAAACGGATTTCTTTGTATTCCTTTGATAAACTGTTTTCATTCCTTCCTAAGATGAAAAGCAAACGTGCTGAATCGACAATATTTCAAAATATACATGTATCATGTAACAAATGGATGTTTGATAAAAGGGGATCAAGATTTGAACATGGCAATGCCCTTTCCCGTAGCATAAAGGGGCATTTGAGAGAGAGAGAGAGAGAATGAGAGACAGAGAGAGAGAGGGAGAGAAAACAGGGTCATAGACAAAGTCATTACACTTCCAGTAGGTCCTTCAAAGAAAAAAATAGTATGTAGTGGAAAGACATTAGAGGGAATCGGATAAGCAGTGGACAGATCCATATAGCAGCGATGACATACTTAATGTAGTGGTTTTTGACCCATACCTTGTAGATAAATGGGTACACTATGGCCAGGTATCTTTCAATGGCAATTGCAGTGAAGGTATAGACGGATGCCCTGAAAGAGACCCACAACAGGTACCGGGACTCAATGACATGACAGTAGAGCTTTCCTGCAACGTTATGAGGAACATTCTCAAACCCAGGAATCGGCACCAGGAAAATGGCGGTGAGTAAATCTGCAGTGGCTAGACAGATGATGAGGCGGTTCGTTGATGAAACTCCGCCAACTCGCGCTCCACCCAGCTTTCGCTGAATGAAGATGACGAGGGAATTTCCAATGATGCCAATAAGAATAAGGAGGTAAAAACCCATGTCAGACCACTGTGGTTTCCCAAATACATGCCAAAGATCCTCTCTCGTAGAATATGAACAGTTATCCATTTCTCACAAATGCATAATCATTCAATAGACAAATTATTTTGCTCGAGTATGATGGTTAAAAATCCACTTACTCTGGTGAATTTGTTCGATTTATTCCAGTCATGAGTTTAATTTTGAACTGCAGAGACCATCATATAAAGAGAAGGGTCACGTGCAATTAATTGTCATTAATTTTATTCCTGATCATGAGATATCACCCATAGTCAAAGTAGGTTTATAAGGGGTCATTAATCTTTCTTAATTAGCTTTTCTAAAACCAAAACCTTGAATAAAATTATTAGGAATGGTCGACTTACGTTTGCTGACAGACAGATTAATGTGGCAACAGATATATGCCATATTCATTGTCTCCTGTCCCCTGTCCTCATTCCCCTGGCAACGCTAATGTTCTTTCAAACGTCGGTAGATCTCTGTATCTCTGTTTTGCTCCTCGATATTCTTTTTCCAATTCTCTGAAAGGTTTAACAATTAGGGGTCCGCTCACTATTCATAAGGACCGTTATTCATAGAAAACCCGCTATTCATTTAACACGCGTTATGAATAGCGGTCCTTATGAATAGTAATGGAAAGTGGTCCTCATGAATAGCGATGTAATTTCATGGGCGTCGCCAGGGGGGACTTCTTGTCAGGGAATTATGGAGGGGAATTTTATTTATTGCTTTATTAATTGTCCCAAATGCTGATATTGCATCATAAAAAGACGTAAGGTGTTACTAGTATCAGATATGACAAAAGCGAAGGTAAGAGGAAGAACTTTATAAAAAGAATTTAAAATCATTTATAATTGTATAGTACATTGACCAATGAATTCTACAAAGATGTTCATATATCCCCACTGATAAAAGGGAAAAAGGAGAGTTTTGTGACATTGTGTTTGATTAACATGATTAATGCATTATTAAGCATCATATTTTTTCTTTTTAGTTTGGTTTTCGTCACTGTTTCACAGCTTCCCTCATTATCAGTTGTGTGAGATGGTCTAATGATCCTTGTGCGAGCGAGCAAAAAATTTCAGGCTTTTTTTCTAACTGAAGTCTTTTGTGCATTATTTACAGCGATATAATAAAAAACTCAACAGCAAATTAATTTTGCGGGAATGTCGACATGAATGATCTTTTAATTCGTACATTAACCATGCCGTTTTTCTTTAGGATTACATCGATATCAACATACTCTATGAGATAATAGTGCTTGATTTCATTATGTATTATAAGAGCTAGCGAGCGTAGCGAGTGAGTTATTTTCAGAAAATATTGCCCTTATTTGGTGTATTTTATGGGCACATGGGGGTGGGAGATTGGCATTATGCCCCTCTTGCCTCCAGCTCCACTTCCTTACATTGTAGTTGTAGTAATATGGATACCTAATACTAAAGCCACACCGATTTTTTGAAGCTATTCATATGGCTCTTTTTGTAAGAAACACTGGGAAATATAGGTAAAGGGGGCATTTATCAGAAGAGGAAGGGCGGTTATCAGAGATGAAAAGGGGCACATGTAAGAGGTGAAAGAGGCACTTATGAAAAGAGAAAAAGGGCACATATTAGATAGGGAAAGTGGCACTCATTAGAAGTAAAGAGGGGCACATCAGAAAGGGAAAGCGGGCACTTACTAGAAGGGAAAAGTGGCACTTATCAGAAGTAAAAATGCTCTTATCAAGGGGAAAGGGCAATTAGAAAGAAATTAAGGGCACTTATCCGAAGGGGAATGGGCACTTATTTGAAAGAGAAATGGGCACTTATCCAAAGTAAAATATTGCACTTATCAGAAGGAGAAAAGGACACTTATTAGAGATATTTTGTATTTGTATTTATTCAGACAAGTAAAACAAACAAGTAAAACATGTCTAGGGATACAGAAAAAGGTTTGATAAACCCGCACAAGTTTGTATCCCCAACGACGACTGAATCAACATTGAATAAATAAATTAAATTAAAATGTAAAGTATTGCAAAATAAACTTTAACATGATTTGAAACATAAAAAGAGTCATAAATATAAAAAAAAATATGTTTTGTTATAAAACAAATAAATAATGTTATGACACATAATAATTATAGTTATAAAAATACAATAGTGATGCTAAATTATCATTATAGTATATAACAAGAGATCAAATATCAATAATGATTAATTGTAATGAAACTATATTTAAGGATATGGGTGGTTGTGAACTATAAAACTAATAAGAGAGTTTAAATGTAAAGGTGAGACTTTAGTGAAGTTTTGAAGGTAGCGGGAGATGCGCTTTTAATAACATTACAGGGGAGCATATTCCAATCTTTGGAGGATCTTACATAAAATGAGTTCTTATAGTAGTCTATTTTTGCAAATGGTATGTTCACCTTTTTATCATGGTAATTTCTGCCTATTCTCTTGGCTGGCGTAATTCTGGAATTAACATTTACTAAATCATGAGTGATAACAAGTCTATGGTACATTGTTCTAGCTTCCAGACTTGACATACTTAAGTTTTCTAACAGGACTTTATAACTTGATTGCCAGTCCCGGCACATCATTCTTACATATCGTTTATGAACACGCTCGATTAGATTCACTTGGTTTACTCTATAGGGGCCCCATGCTATACAACAATACTCTAAGCATGACCGAATAAGTGATTCATAGAGGGTTTTAAATACCGATCTTTGGCAGTTCACAAATGTCCTCTTCACGACACCAATAATCTTACTACATTTAATGTATATTTATTTGCAATGATCGTTCCAATTTAAAGTATCATTAATCAAAACACCTAGATACTTTTCAGACTTGGTCACATATAAATCTTGTCCATCCATTTTATATACATAATCTATCTGTGAGGTCTTTCGGGACATTTTCATTATCTTACATTTGGACACATTAAAATCGAGAAACCATTTCTATGACCATTTACTTACTTACTTATTGGTCTGTATAAAATACAATCATCAGCATAACGTTTCATTTCAGAATCAACACCATCAGATATGTCATTTATAAAACACAAAAAGAGTATCGGACCTAGGATGGTCCCTTGTGGCACACCTGATTTTATATCAATCCAATTTGAACTCTCTCCATTCAATACAACACGTTGTGTTCGCTGTTTCAGGAAATTCATTATCCATTTTAAATTTGTACCCTGAACACCATAAAGTTTAAGCTTCCTCTCTAAATGTGCATGTGATACGCTATCGAAAGCTTTAGCGAAATCTAAAACAGCTATATCAACATTGCAACCGGAGTCCAACCAGCTACTCCAGTCTTGAATTACTTCAATCAACTGAGTCTCACATGACCGCTTTTCCCGGAAACCATGCTGGTTGTCATGGAAGATATTGTTAGTTTTCAACTGATTAACAAGATGTTTACAAACAATCTTTTCTAATAACTTACAAGCGTGTGAAGTAAGGGATATCGGTCGATAACTACCGGGGTCCTCTGCATGTATTACCCCTTTTGAAAATGGGACATACATTAATAGCACGACGCCAATCTAAGGGCAAATCCCCCGTTGAAAGAGACGTATTGAAAAGCTTACAAAGAGAGGGTGCCAGTTGCTCGACACCTTCTTTAAGTATGCATGGGGCTATGCCATCAGGGCCTTGAGCCTTAGTAGAGTCAATATTCTTAAGAAGTTTGTATACCTCTTCTATATTACAATGGATATCATTCATACCAGTTATACTGCTGGTTTCCAAATCTTGAGAAATATGCATACACTCTTAGAAATGTTGGGTAAATGCCACTGGGTAAATGAAGATTGGGCATAGGTTGGTTAAATCTTGCTCAACTTTTACATGCATTTACCCAACATTGGTCAAAAATAAGAATGAAATTGGTAAAGTTTACCCAAAAGTTGGTCGGACTCATAAGGACCCTCATGTTGGGTAAAATTTGGGTAAAATTTTGCCCAATATTTCTAAGAGTGTATCATTGTGCAATTGAAAAACTGATTCAAATTGTTTATTTAAAGCATCTGCCTTTTGCTTGTCATCAGTAAGAGTATCTCCATCAACCCGTAAACATGGGATCGGATTATGATTTTTCTTCTTAGTTTTAACGAAATTCCAAAATCGTTTGGGGTTCCTTTTGATGTCTGCACAAAAATTATTTTGCAAATACCTTTTGTATTTTAGTTTCAACATTTTTTTAATACCCCGTCTTAATTTACGAAATTTATTCCAGTGAGGAATTGAATTTGATTTCCTTGCCAAATTAAATATTTTTCTCCTTTTCCGCATCATTTTCCTAATATCTTTATCAACCCATGGAGCGTGGGAATGATTTACTATATTTCGATGTGGTACATTGTTGTCGACAGTAACTAATATGATACGTGTCCAAGATTGCCATGGTGTTTCTATGTTCCCGCTCGTGAGTAAAGCAGCTAGCGGGGCATTAATAAAATCGTGTCTTATTTTATTGAAATCTTCTTTAGAATAAAGATACGACATTTTAGGTTTACATGATGTTTTCGTGAGACAATTAATCGTAAAGCCAATGGCATAGTGGTCACTAATGCCGGGAACGATATTTACCTCACCAACAACAGAGGGATCTGACGTAAATAATAAGTCTAAAATAGTACTCGTAGTCTCGGTTATTCTTGTTGACTCTGATACGTGTTGATATAGAGAATTACTTTCAATAATATTCAGCATAATTTGTGTTAATGAAGAATCATCTATTTCTTTGATACAACCACTCAGACCACTTTAATTTGGGGAGGTTAAAATCACCCGTTAAAATAATATTTCTTGTTTTCTTACCATTATTTGATATAGTAACGACATGGATTTATTCAGTTCATTCATAATTTCTACCTTACTATTTGGTGGTCTATAAAATACACCTGGAAACAGATTTTTATGGTCTGGACATAATACTTCGGTCCAAAGGATTTCACAATCTGTTTTAAGGTCAGGTCTATGTACGACAGAGAAAATACTCTTATAGGCAATTACGAGACCGCCACCATGTCTGTTCCTGTCTTTCCTTAGAACACAATACATTTGTGGAAATATTTCATTCGATAAAACTTCATCATTCAAATATATAAAGAGGTATTTATCAGAAGGAGAAAAGGAGGCACTTATCAGAGAAAAGGAGGCATCTTTCTTTTTTCAGAAATAGAAAGGGCACCTTGGGGGTACTTGAAAAGTGGGCAGGGCACTGTGACCCCCCCCCCCCCCCCCCCCGCCCCCGGGAACCCCCGTAAGTGATGATTTCCTGGCATCTACTAACGCAATGGAGACCATAAAAAACAGTTCATGATAACATGGGTCTGGACATATTATGATGGCGTTTTTCTATGCACATTAATTTATTACCCCCTAACCCCCCCCCCCCCCCCCCCCCCACGTAGATCCGCCACTGTCCCTTTTTGAAATTTTTGCACAGGTTGAAAAAAATGTCTCCGCCGGGAATCGAACCCGGGTCGTTGGCTTAGAACGCCAATACCTTAACCACTAGACCACGGAGACGGGTCAGTGGCGTTCTAAGCCAACGACCCGGGTTCGATTCCCGGCGGAGACATTTTTTCAACCTTTTCAAAAAGGGAGGACAGCTCTGGGGAACTTTGATTTAAGTTACGCAACCATTATTCTCTCATTTCCTTTCACATTGTATTTATTTCCATGAGAGTTGCCAAAGCTGTTGTATATGTTATTTCCTTACAATTATATATATATATATATATATACTTGTATATATATATATATGGTTATGGGGACATTCGCATTGTTATACGTCATCCCAATGTCCCCATAACCTTGCTCGATGTCCGCGTAATCGGGTTGTTTTCACTCTGACGGAATAAATCGCATTGTTATAGGTCCCCATAACCATAGTTTTGTATGTATATATATATATATATATATATATATAAATGTCTCCGCCGGGAATCGAACCGGGTCGTTGGCTTAGAACGCCAATGCCTTAACCACTAGACCACGGAGACGGGTTAGTGGTTCGATTCCCGGCGGAGACATTTTTTCAGCCTTTGCAAAAATTTCAAAAAGGGAGGACAGCTCTGGGGAACTTTGATTGAGCTACGCAACGTTATTCTCGCAATTTCTTTCACATTTGTATTTATTTCCACGAGATTTGCCAAAGCTGTTGTATATGTTATTTCCTTACACTTGTTAATAATTATTCTAATGTATACATGTATTCAAAGCATTTGCTTGGATCCAGCTGAGGCACGCGGCTTGTCTTTGTTCAAAACTCACCTGCCCCCGACAAAGGAATTAATTAATAAGGTTGAGGATTTGTCAATCTGTCGGTCAATTGAATCTGGTGTCGCCGAAACCACTAACCCGTCTCCGTGGTCTAGTGGTTAAGGCATTGGCGTTCTAAGCCAACGACCCGGGTTCGATTCCCGGCGGAGACATTTTTTCAGCCTTTGCAAAAATTTCAAAAAGGGAGGACAGCTCTGGGGAACTTTGATTGAGCTACGCAACGTTATTCTCGCAATTTCTTTCACATTTGTATTTATTTCCACGAGATTTGCCAAAGCTGTTGTATATGTTATTTCCTTACACTTATATATATATATATATATAAATATACGTCGTGAATTTACGAGATAATTCGTTATTGATGTTTAAAATCTTCAGGAATAACACGACAGCAAACAATTTCGAGAAATCAAGTCAAACGTAATTTAAATACCATCTTGTATATCCTTATGTTTGGATTACGTTATACGTCATTGCAATGCAGCTCGCACATTTCAAAGCAGGTGGGCAAAGTCTTGAATGTTTTTCCCTTACATTCTAACATAAATTGATCATCAGTTCGACTACCTGAGTGGCAGGTCAAAATTGTAAAGTACCTTTAGAGAATTTCCATCTAAATGTGGCGGCGCTGAACAGTAATATTAATCTTAAACTACTAATTATCAACGACTGTAACACAGTTTCATTAACTACAATATGATTTAAAGAGTACATGAGTTATGCATAAGACATCAATATTCAAAAGTTATTTAACAAAAAGGAAAGCAGTTGAATCGTGCATAAAAGCGTATCAGGAATTGTCCGCCAAAGAGTTGGTTTCGAAAACTCATCTTTTTTTTCAGTGGTTTCTGCACGTGTTTCCTTGACGCATTTGGTTGACAAAATTAGAGATGGCCTAAAATGAAATTGTTTAGACAAATACTTAACTCATTTTTTGTTTTTGTGTTTTGTTTTCGCTGATGTCAAAAACATTTTTGATAGATATCCAATCCAATCCATATTTGATATCGCACCTTTTCCTTGCAGTCATTGGCGGATCCAGGGGGGAGGGGCACTTCCGGCCTGTGTCCCCCCTTTTGGAAGAGAAGTATGCATTTTGACCATAGACGATCCGCCATTTTCTCGATTGTGCCCCCCCCCCCCCTTTTAGACTGAAGACCTTTTTTTTTTGCTTGTCAGGGAATTATGGAGGGAAACTGGACCCCCATAACCCCTTACTGAGCGAATTTTGAAGGTTTGGCGATATTAAATTTTTTTATTGTAGAGGTTTATGTCGATGTATATTACGTAATTTTACACACTTTTATTGGACCTTGATGCAAGGCCGGTTGAGGTGGGCGGTCGTCTTTCTGTGCTAAAGGACATGGCCGTCAAATGATCTACAGATTCCTTCATGCCTCGGCACAACACAAGATCTTTAACAGCTTGGCGAAAACTTGGCAAGCACAGAGAGTAGATGATGGGGTTAGCTGTAGCAGCATTCAAAAAGGCAAGGTTGACAAAAAATTTGTAAGCTTTGGTCCCTGTGAACTCATCGCTTAGAATACCCAAGTTATAGAGCAAGAATGCTAGTTGGTCAGGTGTCCAGAGGATCATAAACGACGCGAAGATAAAGATGAACATCTTTGTGAAACGACGTCGCAACATATCAAGCTGGGTCGACTGCCTTCTAACAGATCTATCACTTTCACCCACGTCTTTTACCGAACTTCTCTGGAGCACACACATAGCCCTCATGCTCGTGTACGTCATGATAAATAACGGACCTAAAAACTCGATCAGGAAGATGAAAACGCCATTGACTCTTCTTGCGCGGTTCGACGGGTATATTGAGTCGCATCTGCCACACTCAACGATGGTATGAAAAGCGATGATATAAACGTTGATAACAATTGCAGAGATCCATATTGCTACAAAAGAGTACTTGACATGGTGTTTGCGTACCCATACCCTGTAGTAGTACGGGTAGACCACGGCAAGAAACCGCTCTACAGATATTGTGGTCAGAGTGTACACTGACGCAATGAGACAGATCCATGCCAACGCCTTCGACTCTAGAACACGACAGTAGAACTCACCCGCAGCGTTACGCGGTACGTTCTCAAACTCCGGTACCGGTATAATGAAAATTGCAGTCAACAGGTCCGCTGCGGCTAGACCTATGACAAGGCGGTTCGTCTCCGTCACCCCGCCGCCACTGCGCGATCCTCTCTGGCGAATCTTGATGAAGATGACGAGGGAATTACCTACGATCCCGATGACGATGAGGAGGCATAAGATATAGTCGTAAGGAGGGAATGGATCTCCAATGAGAGTCCACTGTGCACTGGTATTTGAAGAGGCCGTGCAGTTTTCCATTTTGAAATATGTTTAGAGAAAACTTCACGATGACACTTCAAATCAGACAAGCCAAAGAGTTATCAGATACACAGATAACCTGATAGCGGTCACCTCATGTAGTAAACAAATCAAGACTCACTTCATAGCCAGATAGTCTGTAGCCTGTCCAAGGGGTCCGCACGACGTCAAATCATTTTAAATAATGATTTATATCCTGAAAGTTTCTGTAGATAATTATTATTGAAGAGTTGTTTTCTTTATCGTGGTTAACCGCATAACTCTCATCTCCAATGAAACTGAATCCGACAATGTAACTGTTTCATATTGTCCGGTGGCTGTTACATTTATACAGACAAAATACTTAAACTATAGATAAACATGATTTTTTTTTTTAATCAAATTAAATCTTTCAAGGCAGGAAACTGAGCTTTAGAGTCATACATGAGAGTGAAACCAATCAATTAAACACAAAGTAAGCCTTGCCCAGTTCGAGCTTTATATTAAAACCTTTATGATCCTATCAAAACGGATTTCTTTGTATTCCTTTGATAAACTGTTTTCATTCCTTCCTAAGATGAAAAGCAAACGTGCTGAATCGACAATATTTCAAAATATATTGTATCATGTAACAATGGAAATCAAATGGATGTTTGATAAAAGGGGATCAAGATTTGAACATGGCAATGCCCTTTCCCCGTAGCATAAAGGGGAATTTGAGAGAGAGAGAGAGAGAGAATGAGAGACAGAGAGAGAGAGAGGGGGGGGGGGAGAAAACAGGGTCATAGACAAAGTCATTACACTTCCAGTAGGCCCTTCAAAGAAAAAATAGTATGAAATTAGAGCTCGAATCAAAGAAGTTCGTTATACCCTATTATTATAACCCTTTAAACCCGCAACATTCCAACTACACTCTTAAAAATAACAGTCCCAAACGGGGTTACAAATGACCCCGCATGCGGGATCAACTATGCACAAACCCCGTGCGGGGTCACATTGACCCCGCCATGCGGGGTCACCCAAAGTAACCACATAGCGTGATTACATTTCGACCCCGAATGTGGTCAAAATTTAACCACGATTGCGTGGTCATTTCTGCACTTGACCCGCATACTAATGATCATTACCTTATAACCCGTCAATACGTACGGGGTCATTTCTTCCGACCACGCAACGTGGTCATTTCCCGTCGGACGGGGTTGATACTTCTGCCGGATGCGTTTGATAAAAGGGGATCAAGATTTGAACATGGCAATGCCCTTTCCCGTAGCATAAAGGGGAATTTGAGAGAGAGAGAGAGAGAGAGAGAGAATGAGAGACAGAGAGAGAGGGGGGGGGGGGGGGGAGAAAACAGGGTCATAGACAAAGTCATTACACTTCCAGTAGGCCCTTCAAAGAAAAAATAGTATGAAATTAGAGCTCGAATCAAAGAAGTTCGTTATACCCTATTATTATAACCCTTTAAACCCGCAACATTCCAACTACACTCTTAAAAATAACAGTCCCAAACGGGGTTACAAATGACCCCGCATGCGGGATCAACTATGCACAAACCCCGTGCGGGGTCACATTGACCCCGCCATGCGGGGTCACCCAAAGTAACCACATAGCGTGGTTACATTTCGACCCCGAATGTGGTCAAAATTTAACCACGATTGCGTGGTCATTTCTGCACTTGACCCCGCATACTAATGATCATTACCTTATAACCCCGTCAATACGTACGGGGTCATTTCTTCCGACCACGCAACGTGGTCATTTCCCGTCGGACGGGGTTGATACTTCTGCCGGATGCGCGTGTACCATCCACGTTTCAAAGATTAAAAAAAGGAAGCTAATGTCAAGTAATATTAACATATTTTGTATATTTTGCTCACTATGACCTATAACCTATCCTCTCCTATCGTATAGCATATCACACTATGAATATGACGAACAAAGAAGCGGACAATTTATGCAGCTCCTCATTGTACCCTTCACAATTGCACTGGTTAACAAAAGAACATCCATTCATTGCTATCCTGTAGAAATATGTAGAACAGGTGTCACATAATAGCAGTGAAGGGATGTCCTTTTGTCTACTAGAGCTGTTGTGGGGGGTAGAATGAGGAGCTGCATAAATTGTCCGCTCCCTTTGTCATCGTGTTCATAGTGTCATACCTATCATCCTACTTTAACCCTACTCCTATTATAGTCCTACATCCTATACCTATATATCCTGAAAACCTTTACTTTATTATATAGGGACTGTATTGCAGTGCTTGCTAAAAGTGGTTAAAGATTTTAATTTAATTTTCTAATGTAGATTTTTAGATCTTAAACCTAATTACATGTTTGAATATGTACAACATAATAATTAGTATACATACACCTTTCATCACATTTCAAAGTGCAATCATTGCATAAAAACTTAAAAATCAAGTGTCATTTATATATATAAATTCTGGTTGTTTACGGTTGCTCATGGGTATTCAGGATACATCATGAATATTCATGACAATGGCCCAACGTTTAACCATGTGAAGTCGGACCAATACTTTGCTGATGAATAAGCAATATTTCAAATGGTTAGTGATTAACCAGTGAAATTGGAACATTGTGACCAACATATTTTTGGAAATAACCCATATGGTGTTGACCAATCGCATTGGTACATTTTTTGACCAGTCCTTTTTAGAGTGCATTAAAATGACCAGTTTTTGCAGGGTCAAAATGACCACGCAAAAACTGCCCTCAAGCATTCAGCTCCTTCACTTACAACACAATATGCCAGTATAATAATCAGATAATAAAACATGCATCACAACTATGGAGGGATATTGCACTGAAATAAATTTACATCATAATATAAGTCAATACTTAATTAATTAACAAGAGAAAAGAAGGAGAGATATTGAGAGAGAGAGAGGGAGAGGGGCCCCTGGAAGCCAATGCTGGGGGTGCTGCAGCACCCCCGGATGTTTTGAGGGAGTTCGTAGCACCCCTACAAGGCTGAGGATGCTGGGGTGTTGGGGGATTTCATTTTTTGCCCAGAGCTCTAATACTGAAAAACCCTTTCAATGTTTGGAACCTAGAAAAAAAAACTACCTTGCTTCGCACTCTCGCACAAACAGTTAGGACAACACATTTGGTCACATTATGAACGAATAATTTCCTTCCTTATTTCCACGTATTTCGTGTATTGCAGGGATTTATATGATTCAAATCGATTTCTAGCCCTTAATGTTGTTCCTCTATAAAATAAATACATCAACTCTCACTTGCATGATTTTTTAATTTTTAGAGATTTTCTTATGTCTCATCAACAAAATGAACAACAAATTTTCTTATGGATTTCTTTGTGTTTTACTGAAATTGGTCATTATTATCAGAATAATTATTATCTTTTCCAGGCAATGTTGATTTCACGACCTGCACCCCATCCCCCTGCCCTGACTTTGCGAAGGACTTAGCGAAATAATGTCTAATAATATCAGTGGAGCATCTACGGGGGATAGGGGCGCACGTGCCCCGGTGACAATTGGAGGGGGCCGGATAAATACGCAAAAAAGAGAAAGAAAAGGAGGAGAAAATTAGGAACATTGCGATAATTCTGCATTTTACACCCTAAATCCGCAGGGCAAATGCATCAAAAATACTTTTTTTGAGGGTTTAAAATACAATGTTTTTCTGAAGCTCGGCAGTTTTTCTTCCTCGCATAATGTTGCACCCGGGATCTCGTTATTTCGCTCCCAAGTATAGTTCCTTTTCTGTTTGTGTGTTTTTTTATTCACTGAAAGAAACAATTCATTAAAAATATATAAAAATAAGATTGAAAAGAGAGAGCCTGAAAAAAGAAAAAGGAATCGGATGAGAAAAAAAGATAAGGAAAGACCCTAAGTGGCGGATCCAGGCGGGAATTTGTCTGTTTTTGTGATTTATTTAATTTTTTACCCTTCGGATCATCTTAAAAATAGCGCGGGTTTTTCATGAATTTCCTTGGTTTCATTACCAAGCATATCGTTCATAGTAGCCATGGGCGTCGCCAGGGGGTGCGGAGGGTGTGAACGCACCCCCCTCCAGACCAACCAAAAAAAAAAAGAAAACATTTTTTGTTTTTGCTTGTCAGGGAACTATGGAGGGAAACTGGACCTAAAAAGGCGCTACGTTCCGTTATCTTTCTCTCAAAACTTGCAAAAACGTCAAAGTTTTGCGTATTGCGCGGGAGGGGGGAAAACTCCCCTTCCCTGCACCCACCCCTATTACATAATAGGCCTACAGTGTAGTATTGAAAAGAAGTCCGGGCGTCGAACTAACTTTCCGCCTAAATGTGCTACGAGCCGTTATCTTTCTCTCAAATTTGCTTTAAAACGTCAGAGCTTTTGCGCTTTGCGCGGGAGGGGGAGGGGGAAGGGAAATTCTCCCCCTCCTTGCCCCCCCCCCCCACCCCAAAATGAAATCCTTCCTCCGTTTGCAAGGCACCACCCACATCACACTATAATTATTCAGTCGATCTTAATTGTCATTAATGAAGTCTGTGTGAAATAGGTCTCTGACTGGAGGTATATTAACTATTACTATTCAAAGACTGACTGCATCGTCCAAGGTGAATCATTGATGAAATTACGCCGACCGTATTTTGAATATTTAGAACTAATAAACTTTAAAGGTTGGGCCTATTTAATTTTCCTTACCGACAGCCCATTCCCAGTATATCATTCATTTGCAGACAATTGTTGAGTTCGAGCTTTTCCTCTAAAAGTGCTCTTTAATGCGACTTTCGCACATCATTTCTTGAAAGTAGAACACTCAAGAAAATCACAAATATGGCAATTAATGTATCACTAGAAATTGGGAAGCTTACAGATGGCAATCGTATAAGTTTTATGTCAACTGCGTATATGATGATTATAAAACAACATAAATAAAAGCTCTTCTCAGCATGTGGAATATCCGAGGATTCGCCAGAAATATAGCGATGTTTTGATGTCGTCATACGAGGGATCGATCCTGCTTAAGCAGACGACGTCCTATAATGAATGAACGTAATTGCAATGCAATTATTTATCAAATTATAAAGAGTTTGGTACATTTAAACATGACCTTATTTCACACCATTCTAAAAGGGAAAGTGAACTGATTCTGATAACTAAAACCGTTTGATTGTAAATACACAGGAGAAGGGTCAATGATCAATGAAATAAACCCCATTTTCAAATTGAAAAGCCCTGCGAATAATAGCTGGATGGTATTCGTTCCCTCTTGAAACGCCGAACATGCCGCGGTGCAAGCAGCTGAAAATACAATGGCGTCTTATTTTGTTTACAAGTGACTGATTCCTTTATTTTTTTAACGCTGCATTTTTCATCAAAATAATACCATACACGAAGTTAAGAGTGAGGCAACAGACTAACATTAAGACTGACGCTAGTCAAGTAAGAGAAATAAGTGAAGAGGAGATGACAAAACAGGCACTGAAAAATGTGTATAATGTTATGGGACATCGTCTGCTTAGACAGGACTCGCCCCTCTTGTGTCGTCACACATCTCAGCAGCGTTCAAGGAGCTTTTCAGCTGCTATATCGGGGGCTGTATTTTACCGTTTTATAATTGATAATAATCATTAATTCAAATGTTTCCAAGCTTTAAATTTTGGATAACCTTGTTTAATTTATGCCATCTATGCAATAATAAGTATTAAGCCAATATTTAAAATCATTAGTGTTCTACTTGAAAGATTCCTTAGAGGGGTATACCCCCTCCCGGACCCTACAAAGGTCTAAAATAGGAAACTTAAATAACAGCTCCCTATTTCTTCAGACCTCTCTCTATTTTTTTTTCATTTTGGGTTGCTGCCGCAAAAGGAAGTTTACCCAAAGATACACACACTGCAAAAACCAGGGTGTTAAAATTCATACACCAGTGGAGAATTAAAATAAAACAACACCCTTGGTGTTGAATAATTGAGGCATGTACTCTCGATGGTGTTCATTTAACACCATTCAAATTTAAAACATGCGAAGACCATAATCTGGTGTTAATTTATCTGGTGTTGTTTTGTTCTTGGTGTTGATTAGGTCGTCACGTGATTTTGTTTTATAATGTTGATTGGTAGAAAAAGAAAGAAACCCGTCACGCATATCCATGTGTCGGGGATCAGAATTTTTACCTCCTGTCCTGAGATGTAGCGATACAATGTACTCTGCATTCTTTAGTTTAGTTGAGGCAGTTGTGGAATACATTCCATGCTTGACTGACTTGCTTTTTTGTAAAGGTGAAACATTTATTGAATGTTGCTTGGTAATTGGTATGGGAGCAAACTACATCACGTATTTGTAATGTCCTTCCTCCTGTAGTCCTGTAGTTCACCATATATAGGCCTATGTTGTATTTGAAGGAAGATTTTGTATATGCATTGTTTGTTGAATACATGCATTCATGCCAGTTATGTTATTTCAAGAAGGTATTAATTGAACTACTCGTATGACTTCAAGATACATGCAACTCTAACAATTTCAAACATATGATCTTTGAAGGTTTCCATGGTGGAATAGATAACGTGGAGAAGGTTTACGGTTCACCATGTGTTAGTCCTGATAAGGACTGTTGGGGTATTGGAAATGAGGCCCTGATGACGGGCAGTCAACCTGCCCGGAACGTCGAGACGCCTCATCTCTCCTACTCTTCATCGCCGAGACTAGGACATGACACAGAGGTTTATGATGCCAACTGGGTAAAAATAAATGGAACTTCCTACCAGCCATCATTAGTCCTCTGCCTTGATATGGCTGACTTGCCAATATTTGGTAAAATACAACTTTGTATAGTGTACCAGAAGCGAGTATACTTTGTGTTGCTGGTATTGGAAACGGTATTTTACCATGAACATTACCATGCCTATGCAGTACAGACCAAAGAGCCTTCTTGTTATGCTATCCAAGCACAAAATGAGTTAGTGGATTATAAACCATTAGATGTGCTAAGTAATCTCTCAAAAGGTGACTATTGGGACTTTGTTGTTCCAAGGTGTGTGATCTTTAAGTAGATTTTGTGTACATGGTAAACAAGAAATTACCATGCGATGAAATACAATAAGCTACAAGTTTTTGCGAGGATATGTCTATACAGGTATTATTTTCGTTATTACATGCCATGCAGTAGTTAAACTGCAGTGTGTGAGAATAGTGTTAATAGATTATAAGCCATATTGATTGTGCTAATTATCTTTCCAGAAGTGAATATTGAGACTTGGCTGTTCTAAGGTGTGTGATTAGATTTTGTGTACATGGTAAACAAAGAATTACCATGCAATGACAGACGGTTTGTGATGATGTGTCTGTTCTTTACTTTATTTTTGTTATTACATGTTATTTGCAAAAGAAAAATAATAAGTTGAATGTTGTCATTGCATGGTGTTTTGCTAGACAAGAACACATCAACACTTCAGCCAAACCAAACTAATTTTCAAACCTGTTTTTAGCTCACCTGAGCCTAAGGCTCGAGTGAGCTATTGCGATGGAAATTTGTCCGTCGTCCGTCGTGCGTCGTCCGTCGTGCGTCGTCCGTTAACTTTTTACATTTTCATCTTCTTCTCCAAAACCCATGATCGGAATTCAACCATACTTGGTAGGAATCATCCTTAGGGGTAGGGGACCCAAACTTGCTAAAATGGTACATGTGGCCCCCAGGGGGGCCCAGGGGCAGGGCCCCCAATTGTAAAAGCTATGTAAATTTCAAACATCTTCTTCTCCAGAACCAGGCATAGCTCAGACTTGGTATTGTGTATGGAGATACCTCTATAGATGAAGAATAAATGTTGTTCATGAAATTTCTCTGGGTGGCCCTATAGGGGCCCTGTGGGGTAACATACGGGGGGGGGGGGGGGGCACTGCCAGGCAAAATGTTCATTCTGATTCTCTCCAAAACACATGATCGGAATTCAACCAAACTTGGTAGGAATCATCCTTAGGGGTAGGGGATCCAAAGTAGACCATGGGGGTGGGGGGGGGGGAGAATTATGTTAATTTCTAACATCATCTCATGTACATCCACCTAGTTGTTTCAATTTATAACATATCTCCTGGTGGTGCTAGAGAGAACATGCACCAGATGTGAATTGATCCACATCAGGTGAGCGTCGTGCCCCCTGGGGCTCTTGTTTTTTTTGAGATCTAAAGTAAAATAGTTATTTGTTATATTGTGTGAAAAGTACTTTTGTAAAGCAGAAGTCACATATGGATCCCGACGACCTTATGGTGACAGTGAGTGTACATGGTAAACAAAGAATTACCATTCAAAGAAAGACAATATTAGCTGCAGGTTTGTGACGATATGTTTGTTCTTTACTTTATTTTTGTTATTACATGTCATTTGCAAAAGAAAAATGATAAGTTGAATGTTGTCATTGCATGGTGTTTTGCTAGACAAGAACATATCAACACTTCAGTGAGTTTGTCTTCCAAATCAAACTAATTTTCAAACCTTTTTTTTTTTTAGATCTAAAGTAAAATAGTTTGTTATATTGTGTGAAAAGTACTTTTGTAAAGCAGAAGTCACATATGGATCCCGACAACCTTATGGTGACAGTGAATGACCACTACAGTTAATTGACCAAATATGGCAATTTCAACTTGCTGTATGGTAGCCGGGAGCTATATATGACTTGGGTTTCATTGAATACTCCTGCACACTTCACTTTTTTTTATGGTACAAAGATGTTGTAACTAGAGCAAAATTTATTGTGTTAATAGCCAGTCCCTTGGCTATGTATTGTTTGAAAGGTTAACATGAAGTAAACTACTTTTCATGCATTTTAACATCATTATGTTTGTTTGCTTTATTAGTGTCTGTGCCCATACCCCAACCTCCTAAGTGCAAAATGTGTACTGCTTTTAATGCAACATTCAACACCTGTGCAGGTGTAGAATGTACAATTAACACCACTGAGGGTGTTTGGTTTATTCCAAAACTTGGTGTCATTTAAATCCATTTTAACACCCATGGTGTAACATAACACCAAGATGATATAGGACATGGTGTTAATCTGACACCAGCTATGGTGTAAATTATTGGTGTAAATTATTTTTAATACCATGGATGGTGTACAATATTGGTGTTTAAATAACACCAGTGGTGTTGATCATTGGTGTTGAATATTCAACACCATTCTGGGTGTTAATTTTGATTTAATCCGAAACTAGGTGTTCTTTTAATCTTTCGGTGTTGCAGGATATAGATACCGGGAAAGAATAACTTTTAACACCCATGGTGTTGAATTTAACACCCTGGTCTTCTGTAGTGCATAGATACACCCTTACATCCCAACACAATCCTCGCATTACATAATAGGCCTACAGTGTAGTATTGAAAAGAAGTCCGGGCGTCGAACTAACTTTCCGCCTAAATGTGCTACGAGCCGTTATCTTTCTCTCAAATTTGCTTTAAAACGTCAGAGCTTTTGCGCTTTGCGCGGGAGGGGGAGGGGGAAGGGAAATTCTCCCCCTCCTTGCCCCCCCCCCACCCCAAAATGAAATCCTTGCTCCGTTTGCAAGGCACCACCCACATCACACTATAATTATTCAGTCGATCTTAATTGTCATTAATGAAGTCTGTGTGAAATAGGTCTCTGACTGGAGGTATATTAACTATTACTATTCAAAGACTGACTGCATCGTCCAAGGTGAATCATTTATGAAATTACGCCGACCGTATTTTGAATATTTAGAACTAATAAACTTTAAAGGTTGGGCCTATTTAATTTTCCTTACCAACAGCCCATTCCCAGTATATCATTCATTTGCAGACAATTGTTGAGTTCGAGCTTTTCCTCTAAAAGTGCTCTTTAATGCGACTTTCGCACATCATTTTTTGAAAGATTCCTTAGAGGGGTATACCCCCTCCCGGACCCTACAAAGGTCTAAAATAGGAAACTTAAATAATAGCTCCCTATTTCTTCAGACCTCTCTCTATTTTTTTTTCATTTTGAGTTGCTGTCGCAAAAGGAAGTTTACCCAAAGATACACATAGATACACCCTTACATCCCAACACAATCCTCGCATTTCCAGTGTTTAAAATGTTTTAACTACCCCCCCCCCCCCCCCCCCCCCCCCCCCCCCCCCCCGGGCTCGATAACGATAACCTGATCCACTGATCGTGATCGATATTGTCTGTTTTTCGAGTTCAGTGGATTTGTCATGTGATTTCTCAGGTGCGACTGAGTTTTGGGAAACAAACAAAAATGGAGTTGAAAATCATTTTCTCAACGGTAATATCTGCATTTTTCATTGCCAGTGTCAACTGCCAGGCAAATTCGTCGTTGCCTCTCGTCATTTGGCACGGAATGGGTATGTAATATTGTATTTTAACCCATGTTTACGAAATTAAAGAAGCTATCCTGGTCCCACGTACGTATGTGAACGTTAGTTGTGTGTTGTATGGAAAGTTCATTTGCTCCGCACCCACTCACACATCAGCAAGCAATGGTCATATTCACTCATAGGTACACGCCATTGCCGACTGTGTAGTAACGCAGCCAACACACATCCCATACCTAAACTTCATCACTGTGCATTTTTGGCTATATTTAATTGAATCTCATATATTGCAGTTTACTTACATCCAAATACTTATGTTGAATATAATAGATGATTAAAACTTACCAGGTTGTTTTGTGACCTTTGAAGAGGGTTTCCTGAAATTTTGGGTCCTTTTTGTCGATAACTGCTATCGAGACTGTCCCGTCAGCATCCAGTTTGTATTTTTCACGATTATGATGAAGGGAGCCCTCAGCGCTCGTAGTAGTACCGGCGCGATCGGTTCGTCGATCTCCTACGAAGACCTGGAAGGGCCAAACTGACGACGTAAAAAAATTAAAAATATTACGTACGTAATATTTTTAATTTTTTTACGTCGTCAGTTTGGCCCTTCCAGGTCTTCGTAGAATAGCTTGTGTGCGTAACATTCTGCGTACGTATCTACGGTGCGTAACCATGTAGAGCGGCCTCACTAGTGCGCAACATATTGAGAGCAGTCGTCATCCGTATGGAGGTGTGGGTAACAAGTACCAAAAAGAGGGCTGTAAATGTAAGTTTTTATAACTTTCTACATTTTGTATCTTAATGAACTGATAACTTAAAATCTAAAGAATGATACTTAAGTATCAGCTTGCCCACAAAAACCTCCATTTCAAACAAAATTACATCTGTATCCCCAATACCCAGTATACACACATGTATTGCTTCCTAATGGTCATATTGACCATTAGGATCATATACATGTGTGTATACTGGGTATTGGGGATACAGATGTAATTTTGTTTGAAATGGAGGTTTTTGTGGGCAAACTGATACTTAAGTATCACTCTTTAGATTTTACGTTATAAGTTCGTTAAGATACAAAATGTAGAAAGTTATAAAAACTTACATTTACAGCCTTGTTTTTCGTACTTGTTACCCACACCCACATCAGCAAGCAATGGTCATATTCACTCATAGCTACATTCCTATACTTCGTGTGTATAATGTAGGCAGTCATACACCTCATCTTTTTAAAACACCACTGCACAAAAGTCACCAATATTCACTCAAAATCGGCATTTAATTTTCAAAAACCGACCCCAAAATATCCAAGAAATACAATAAATTCAACTCGCCAATGTTGGAAAAGATATTTACAAAAATGAAATCCGCAATTTACTGTTGATTCTCGCGAAACGAGCTATCGGAGTCATTGTGTACATTTCCTGGTCGCCGCGGGCGCTGACATCTCCCCAAAAGAGTTTTGTCCTCAAAAATTCGGTCCCTATGGCGTACACGGAAAAGTTCTGATTTTCTGTGTGCGCGATCATAAAGATCGATGTGCCCTTGCGATCCCGAGTTTCTTCGTGGACAAAAATTATATTGGCCGATTTTAGTCTAAGACATCGGCAGTTTGTAAACAACACGCGATCGCGAAACAAATCGGCGGGGATTTCTCCGGTTTTGGACAAGATTTTGACTTTGGATTTTGCTGTAAATATCAAAAGTTCTTCCTAACGGCCATTTGAGGTAGGAGTGAGATTTTTAAGGGCTGAATTTGAAAGCAAGTATTTAAAATATTTATCTTATTTTCCCCCCCATACCTTTAGTACATGCGACAGAAAATACCAACTATTTTACAGTAATGTACCCGTGAGTGGTCATATTGACCATTAGGATCATATACATGTGTGTATACTGGGTATTGGGGATACAGATGTAATTTTGTTTGAAATGGAGGTTTTTGTGGGCAAACTGATACTTAAGTATCATTCTTTAGATTTTAAGTTATCAGTTCATTAAGATACAAAATGTAGAAAGTTATAAAAACTTACATTTACAGCCCTCTTTTTGGTACTTGTTACCCACACCTCCATACGGATGACGACTGCTCTCAGTATGTTGCGCACTAGTGAGGCCGCTCTACATGGTTACGCACCGTAGATACGTACGCAGAATGTTACGCACACAAGCTATTCTACGAAGACCTGGAAGGGCCAAACTGACGACGTAAAAAAATTAAAAATATTACGTACGTACGTAGTAATTATTACGTACGTACGTAATATTTTTTATTTTTTTACGTCGTCAGTTTGGCCCTTCCAGGTCTTCGTAGGAGATCGACGAACCGATCGCGCCGGTACCACTACGAGCGCTGAGGGCTCCCTTCATCATAATCGTGAAAAATACAAACTGGATGCTGACGGGACAGTCTCGATAGCAGTTATCGACAAAAAGGACCCAAAATTTCAGGAAACCCTCTTCAAAGGTCACAAAACAACCTGGTAAGTTTTAATCATCTATTATTCAACATAAGTATTTGGATTTAAGTAAACTGCAATATATGAGTTTCAATTAAATATAGCCAAAAATGCACAGTGATGCAGTTTAGGTATGGGATGTGTGTTGGCTGCGCTACTACACAGTCGGCAATGGCGTGTACCTATGAGTGCCCACACCTCCATACGGATGACGACTGCTCTCAATATGTTGCGCACTAGTGAGACCGCTCTACATGGTTACGCACCATAGATACGTACGCAGAATGTTACGCACACAAGCTATTCTACGAAGACCTGGAAGGGCCAAACTGACGACGTAAACAAATTATTACGTACGTACGTACGTAATATTTTTATTTTTTTTACGTCGTCAGTTTGGCCCTTCCAGGTCTTCGTAGGAGATCGACGAACCGATCGCGCCGGTACCACTACGAGCGCTGAGGACTCCCTTAATCATAATCGTGAAAAATACAAAATGGATGCTGACGGGACAGTCTCGATAGGAGTTATCGACAAAAAGTACCCAAAATTTCAGGAACCCTCTTCAAAGGTCACAAAACAAACTGGTAAGTTTTAATCATCTATTATTCAACATAAGTATTTAGATTTAAGTAAACTGCAATATATGAGTTTCACTTAAATATAGCCAAAAATGCACAGTGATGCAGTTTAGGTACGGGATGTGTGTTGGCTGCATTCCTACACAGTCGGCAATGGCGTGTACCTATGAGTGCCCACTCACAGAACCATTACTATTACTATGTCACTCATAGCGACTTTACTATAGTTATACTTATTGTGTAGAATCTAGGCAGTCATACACCTCAACTTTTTCAAACACCAATGCACAAGTCACCAACAACATTCACTCAAATTTGGCATTAAATGTACAAAAAGTAACCGACCCCAACAATACATATTATACAAATATCCCATGCAGTGAGAGACTCTGGTTAAAATTATACATTCGAGGAGGCGGTGGTATAGTACATTTTTCTTGAGGGGCGTAGCCCCGAAAAAATGTACTATACCACCGCCTCCGAGAATGTATAATTTTAACCAGAGTGTCGAACAAAATGTATGGGATATTTGATTTATATCCTAATCACAAAACTCAAATAAAAAAAATACAAACAATGCTAATTATTGAAAGAATGCAAAATAAATGATAAATATTTTCTAACTCACCATAAATGAACTCCTTTTCCCTTTCCCTTTACTTAGTTTATGAACAACAGCTTTGAATGTTCTGTTTGATACTGGAAATAAGTTACTTTTAATGTCAACCCTTCTTGTTGACGTGAAATGCTTTTGTAGAGCAAATTTCAATGTGTGCATTGATTTTACACTGTAATCTTGTCCCGACTTATTACGTGCCCCGGCATAGAATCGAGAAAGGATTGAATCGAGTTCGGCAATTTCTACACTGTGTAGATCATCAAAATTCACACCAATCGTGTCACAGAACTCCCTGAATATTGCTAAACCATACCTTACAGTTTTTCTCGTATTCGTACTATCCACAGAGTTGATGAATTCTTCAATGTCCTCATTTTCAATAAGTTTAAATCTCGATGCATTTCCGAGTGCACTGGACGCAGCCATCTTGTCTGTTTGTAAACAAATCTTACCTCTCGACCTCACACACACGTACACACAAAAAAAGTTGCTTCCGTTTGTGCGCCAAATTCTTCAATACGACTTTTCAGCTGAACGAGCGGACACTGCAGTGTTACATAGCCGGGGGTAGCCGAACCATCGGGAGGCTTCGCGTGTGCCACTGTTAGAAAGCAGCTGAGTAACCTCATTTGCATAAAATGTGCCCAAAAATTTTTTGGGCACATTTTATGCAAATTAGGAGGAGTTTCAGGCACTTTGTATGCAAATTAGCTAGTATTTCCCTACCATCATTTTGATGGTAGAAATATATTAGGTCATGTGACCGTGTTTTGACCAATAACAAAATAAGAAGTTTTGTGATTAGGATATAAATTATTCTATTCCATGATTAATTGATTTAGGCCTAGTAGGCATACTAGTAGTAGTACAAATACAATACATACATGATTTATTTTAATACAAAGTAACAGTAACATATTATTATTATTATTAACAACAATAAATTCAACTCTTCGATGTTTAAAAATGAAAAGATAGTGTAAAAGTGGAAATTTTTGCGCGATTAATTTTTTGCGCTCGGCTGAGTAAAGTGAATTTCACATGTTTTTAATTTCGCCGACCCGCAAAAGAATACAACAAATTTGCGTGTTTTTATTTTCGCGCACAATTCATGCTGCGCATAATGTGCGAATATTTCCACACCGCGAAATATTCCACGTTTACATTACAGTAATGGCTATTATAGCTAACATGCCCAGTAATCCTCAAATTGGCAAGAATCCTACCTAGCTTCACGTGTAATTGCGTTTGCTTATTGTTGTATGCAGTACTTAATAAAGCGTAGAGAACAGCAAATTTTTTTTTTCATCATGACATTTAGGACTCTAGGAAATACAAGGTTATATTATAACCGTGTAAAGTGGATGAGTGGGGGATTATGCACAAACCACAAGTTTGAAAAACCTCTGACAAGCAAAAGAAGAGAAAGGTCAATAAAAATACCAAGCCAGGGACACTCGACTCACAGGCAGAAAAGGGTCACACAGGGAACTATCAGTATGTGGGTCTATGTCAATTTTGGCAGCGGTTGACCTCTTTAATAGTTGAAGTGGTAAAACCCCAGAAAAAGTTCCCAAATTCAGGAAAAATACTTCCTCTTCATGTTGTAGGATGATGCCTTATTGCCTTTATACATGTATTCAAACAGGAATGAAAAAGAGAGAGAGAGAGAGATGAGAAGAGCACAGTCTGTGCTTATCTCCTTTTTCCCCAAGATAGTGATGTGAGTTCAACACAAAATTTTAAGTGCATAATTATACCCTTGGCTTTGTTTCATTTTTCAGGTGACAGCTGCTGTAACCCACTAAGCATGGGAAGCATCAAGAGTCTTGTAGAGAAGCAGATTCCAGGCATCTATGTGAACTCACTCGAGATTGGCAGTAATATTGTTGATGTAAGTTCATCATCAAATAAGCAATCACCATCATAGAAAATCTCTCTTTCCTGACTTTTTACATTCTGTATAAACTCATATGAACATGAACTAACCTGGATTTTGACACTTAGTGAAACCTTATCCATGCATCACAAGCCTATGTATGAGGCACATTTATGTATCATACATTTGCAGGGTGGTTCACAATGGAAAAATTAATACATGTAAAATTGGAACTCGGAGGGAGTGTGAAGTGATGTGTGCTCAGCGTGAGATCCCTTATGGCGGGGTTTCAAATTTATGGTTCTTAGATCTACATGTATGCTCTTTGGTGCAATCTGAGCCATATGTAATTTAAGCATTTTCAAAAAATATATGACCAATATTTCATAAATGATTTTGCTTGAGAATGATTATTCGCAGAACTGAAAGAACATTAAACCCTCTCAGTCCCCTAGGTGCAAGAATATGTATTAACTCAATGGGGTTTTTATGGCTTGGGACTGAGAGGGTTAACCTGTCACTGATTGTCAAAGCTGTCACTGTTACATGTAGCAATCCTCCTGAGACCACCCTAGATTTGCCTTATAATCATATTCATATAATTAATTCAAGAATCAATATGCCAAGTCAAACCTGCTATGACCTCAATATACAGGTCACTTATGTGTAGTTTGGTTACATCATAATGTTTCCTTAACAGAAATTCAACTTTTTTAAAGAACATCTAGAAGGATGACCTAAAAAAGAGAACCCTTTTACTCTTTTTTTCCTCTAGCGAAAGTATGTGTTGTAGAACTTGCCTAGTAAAAAAAAAAAAAAAAAAAAAAAGAACCCTGGTCACCTCGGCCTTTTCCCAAGAAAAGCCTTTATAGACAGGTTTGGATGTAAAGTTGAGTTCTGGTCATGAGCCACTGGCATTGGGAAAGGTTGATTATATAGCACATAATAAGTGGTTTATGCTGTTAGGTTTTGGAATAAAATGATAAGAAATTAACTCAATCCTGCTGAGAGTCACATGCTCTGCACATGGGACCACACCCAAATGTTTGGCCCAAACATTTCAGCTGTTTCTTGTCATATTTTGAATGTGAGGGCATTTGAAGTGCAATCTTTTTCAGGGGACATTTCTTCTATGTTAATCTTCCAAACTAACATAAAAAGAATGAGAAAGCTCACAAATTATTTTTTACCTTTCCCAGAACTCAACCTTCTCTTCAACTTTCATTCTTTTTCTGCTTTGTTCCTCTAGGATATGGCCAATGGTTTTTTCATGGATGGCTTCACCCAGATCAAGACGGCCTGTGACATCATTGCTAAGGATCCAAAGCTTAAGAATGGATACAATGCTATCGGCTTCTCACAGGGAGGACAATTCTTGTAAGTAGTTTGTTTATTATCAACAGGCATTATTTTTTTGAGGGGGGGAGGGGGAAATTTTTATTTGACTTTACATTTTTCTCGCAAATGCATATATTACTATTAAATCCTACAGGCCCTCCCCACGCTGTTTTATTGGAGGTGGTAGTTGAGGAGTAATAAATATTGTAAATTGGGTTATGGTGTTGCCCCTCCAAAAGGCTGAAGAAGAAGTGGCCACTGAATTTTCCCTTGGAATTTAACAATTATCTAGTCCTGAAAAGCTCTCTTAATAGTTTTCCGACAGGGAAAATGGGGGGGGGGAGGGAGCTGCTGACAATGTCAGTAGTTTTTTTAATAAACAAAAAGTTTTTTAAAAAATCAGTATTTATTATGTCTTTCAAGAAGTATACAGGTACATTAAGTCTTCATATTGTACAGCTGATACAGCTGACAGTGGCAAATGTATTTTGTCAAAGTTAGACCAAGAAATATCTGTGTTTAGAACTCCTCTCTATACTCTCATGAAATGTTGTGTTCATGTTCATGTAAGAGTAGGCAACTGTATGAATAATAATTTAATAATAATGGGCAGTTCTTGTATTGTGCATATCACAAATCATTTATGTCTCTATGCACTTTAAGAAAAAGAGAGAAAAAGAGAAAAAGAAAAGTAAAAAGGTTTACAAGAAGCATTATTTAAGTTGTGTAACGTGGGGGGTCCTTTCATGTAATTTGGAAGTTTATTTCAGCATAATTGCTTACATGTATAGTATGAACCACTTAAAATTACCAATGATCATTCTTTTGTTTTGTGTTTTTGTAGGAGAGCTGTAGCCCAGATGTGTCCCAACCCTCCCATGCACAACCTCATCTCTGCTGGAGGCCAACATCAAGGTAAACTATGCTCTGGTGACAATAAGCCAGTTTGTAATTACATGTTGCACCAGTGCAGATAAAGGTCATCTGTACCAGTACAATTGACCTCTATGTATTGTCATTTTTTTCACATCACAGTGCACACCAGTATTATTTTAATTGTTAAACAAGTAGCACATCCACCAAAACAAATGCACGTACAAGTTGTGGTCATTTCACGGCCCGGAAGTGCCCTCCCTGGATCCGCCAATGATCGTATCAAATCAAATCAATTTAATCCTGAGTTTTCTAGGTGTCTTACGGCTATGTATCTCATTTTAAGTACCGGTACTAGCGTATACATCTTCAGAGTTTTATCGTTATAATTATTCTCCAATAACTTGTAAGAGTCCATAAAATCAAAATCATATCAAATCAAATTAATCCTGATTTTTCTAGGTGTCTACGGCTTCCCACGATGTCCAGGGGACAATTATACGCTGTGTAACCTTGCAAGAGAGATGCTCAACTTAGGAGCTTACACAGAGTGAGTTTGGTTGTCTTTCTAGCATGATAAACAATGATTGTCTGAATGAGGAACATTCCAAGTGCATATTAGAGACTCACTATAATTCAACCCTTTTATCTGTTAATATGTTTACAAAATTACTTCAATGAGCTTTTAAGAGTCCAGTTGAGATTGTTATTCTTTGTTTTATTTTGAAATTGCGCTATAAATGATGTGTATCTTGCTGAGGGAAATATACCATGCCACATTTCCCGCAAAATTAAGAATTTATTATGAAGTGTATTACTTTACAAAATACACTTTGACCTTTATTTACAAACAATATTCATGAATTTGTAAACAAATTTTTAGGCATTTTACTCCCAGTGTTAAAGATCCTATGCTCGATCTGTAATGAAAAACACAAGTCAGAAAAAATTGGATCCAGCGGGATTCGAACCTGTCATCTACTGCTTGCCGGGCAGCGACTTAATAATAATAATAATAATAATGGTGGCTTCTTGTATAGCGCTCATGTCCGTCACGTTGTGACGCTCCTGGCGCTTCATTATTAACCACCAGGCTATTCTGGTTCATGGCCAAGTCACGATGAACTGGAATCAAATACCCAAGATCCTCTTCTTTCTGACTCATTAATATTCAAACGGTCCGCCGTAGACAATGGTTAGTAAACAAAGAAGCTTGATGGGAGGAATTTTAATTTGTAAACAAATTTTTAGGCATTTTACTCCCAGTGTTAAAGATCGTATGCTCGATCTGTAATGAAAAACACAAGTCATGAAGTAGTGAAACCAAATATATTCTTCCTTTTATGGATTGCCGTACTAGCAAAAAGAATTTTAGCATGTACATGGAGGATAGTGCTGCAGAATTGATACAATAGAAGAATCATTGAAAGTTGTTATTGTAAGGTAGAAATTTCTTTCTTTCTATACCTATAATTATGAAATATTTACTCCTTTGTTTTTATTTCCTCCACCTTTCTTAATTGCTGACTGCAGATTTGTCCAAGACCAGTGAGTATTTCTTTTTTTATATATGTTGTATTATAACAGCACCCCTGTCTTTTGTGATGATGGGGTAATGGAAATATTGTATTGAATTGAATTGAATTCATTTCCACATCTCCATTTAAAAAACATTCATAAAACATGTCAAATATATGTACAAACAATGACATAATACAAACAAGTATACAAAGAATAAATGTAAATGTGGTGGGATCATAAAAAGTTTGGTAAAAAAACTTGTAAACATGATCCCATTTTCACATGAAAAAACAAAAAATAAACAAAAAATATACAAAAAAGGTACAGAAAAATACAATAAAGTAGAGAGAGAGAGAGAGAGAATGAGGTAGAGAAACTTGTATTGCAGTAGGTGTAATGCAAGAAGCACAACTGACAAGACCTATTTTACATACATGTACAGTAAATAAATCAAAGTCCTGCTCATGAAATAATATCTTATTCTTCTATATCCTTTGCATTTTTTCATCTTACAATTTGATTTATAAATATGAAATAATCATTAGTATGGAATGTGTCTAATGTGACATTTCATGATCAGTATTGATAAGAACATTATGTAGAGGTGTCGTGGTCTAGTGGACATGTCACCGGACTGTGGATCACATGGTTCGCGGTTCAAGTCCTGCCGCGGCACTAATGTCCTTTGGCAAGACATTAATCTACATTTGCCACTCTCCACCCAGGTGTTAAATGGGTACCCGGTAGGATGCGAATGTCACTGTGACTGGAATAGTATATGTGCGCCTGTAAAATGGCAGCCAGACTGGAATGCTCCCTTGTGGAGTGGAGAATGTGCACTATAAGTGAAAAATCGTAATAGGATCCAATAACCGGGGTAATAATACACTGTAAAGCGCTTTGAGCAGTTACTAACTGGAAAGGCGCCATATAAATGCAGATTATTATTATTATTATTACATAGAAATCTTCATTGGGATCAACATGTTTTGGCTATGTGTTTTGCCTTAGAAGGAATTATACCAGTAGAGGTCATTTAATATACAGTGGAACCTTCTTATAAAGAACACTGTCATAACAAACTCTAACCAGGTAATTCTGCTGGCCCCCCTTCTTTGTATTTCCTTGTTTTTAGCCCTGATATAACAAGGTTTTGATATAAAGAGGTAATTTCCTTTGTCCCAAGGAGTTTTTTATAACATGTTCCACTGCAGTAGGAAAACTAATGACTCATAAATCATTACTCTATCATCAGAGTTTCTGTTGAGCTTCAGTTCATCTGTAATGATTTTATGTTCTATATATTATGCAACATAATATTTTCCAATGTTCTGTACAGAACTGGATAAGCTCATTGATAAAGCATTTCTAATCTCACTGTTCTTTCTCTATCATAGTCTTGTACAGGCCCAGTACTGGCATGACCCTCTCAATGAAGCCGAGTACAGGAAGGTCAGCAAGTTTATCGCCATTATCAACCAAGAAAATGTAAGCCACTTTTATAATACAGTATTTTATCACTCTTAGCTTTACCAACTTTTGCATATACAAACTTCTACGCAATTACAAAATGAAGACGTTTTTTTCTCTCTCAAAAAAAAAGAAGGTTCCTGATACCTTAACCCTTTAGCAACTAAACCGCCAGGGACCACCCTTCTTATTACTCACTGAACCGCCCGGGACCGACCGCCTGTGGACTTTGACCTGTGTAACACTACAGCAAATGTATTGTAGGGGATATTGGGCTCTGAAACTTTGTGTGTGCTATCTTTACACATGAGCCATTTACATGTAGAATCCGCATTGAAGCGATGCTTTACTGTTGAAAGATTTTGCGTACAGCAGAGAGAGAGTCTATGCCGCAAGATGGTTTACTGAGACTGAGTTAAGTGAGTAAATGACTACAATGCGCGTAATCCTCAGTGACTAAAAGGTTAAAGCATCTATTGGGATTGTTTCCTTGGTGGTATAGTAAGCAGGCCATGGGAAGACTCCAACATCTTTGAAGCAAATGTACTCATTTTATCTGTCATCATTCAATATAATTCCATGCTACCCCTATTGAACTACAGTCACGGCTCCCGGAAGCAGAATAATGGGAAACTGGATACTTGTACAAATCCATGCCATCCACTCTCAATACATTTTACAGTGAAACCTGTCTATAAAGACCACTCAAGGGATACAAGAAAGGTGGTCTTTATGAGCAGGTGGTCTTTATGGATAGGTTCTTTTAATGCACATTTCAATGAGAAACAATGCTTAAGGGAAACAAAAATTGTGGTCTTTCTATGCAGGTGGATGCTAAAGCAGGTTTAACTGTATTAATCTTTCAACAACAGAGAATATAATTTGCTCTTAGAGCTGCATCAGTTCCTCATAAGAACAGGCAAGCTTTCAATTTTCTGAGTCCTGTTTTATGCCTCAATGCTCCTCATTCAGTTACATGTATATGATGTATCTGAGTGTAACCTACATGTACATGTCTGTGTTTCTCTCCAGGATGTGAATCCGACTTACAAGAAGAACCTGATGACTCTCAATCGTTTTGTGATGGTTATGTTTGGTAATGACACCATGGTGGAACCTAAACAATCAGAGGTAAGCAGATCTTGATAACATTCAATAAGCCACTTCGGGGATGCAATCTGAGCATGAGCAGATAAAGGTCATCTGTACCAAATTCTAAAACCCACTGGCCCGTATTCTGAATTCCAGTTTAACTTAAACTCCAGTCTAAGTTAAACCAGAGCTTTCATCAAAACTGACTAAAACCGTAAATCCAGTCTAAATTTCTGTACAAAGTTAAGCCATACTAGACTGGAATTTAAGTTAAACCGGATTTCAGAATGTAATTTTCTAAAACTATGGTTCAAAGGGCAGTTTTAGACTGAGTTTAAACCACACTTAGACCGCGGTTTAAGTTAAACCGAAGTTCAGAATACGGGCTACTGACACTAATATTCGATATGTGCTCATGAATGTCATGTAATCATTATTCAATTATGCACTAATGGTGCATTCCATGATATCCAGGTGGAAGTATTCTTTTTAAAGGGGGAAACAAAGAACCCATTCCAAACAAGAATTAGACTTTCTATAGAAGTCTAAAAAATATGGCAGATTTCCTAAAAATCAGGTCCCCCTAAATACAAAAATTCTTCTAGCAAGTTTGCAAAGAACTATTTTAAGTTTGAAATAAGGCCTCCAAGTTTGCAATATTTCAGGCCTGCTTTCATAACCTTTAGATTAAAATAAGAGAATTTGTCAGAAGCTTTGACATATTTTAACATGCCCCAAGTCGCATGGTTTGTAAATTTGTTAACCTGAAACAATCCTTCCCTGATATCGAGGTGTACAAATTTGTAAACCTTCTTGACATAAAGTGTGAACATTTGTAAACTATTCCCAACATCAAGGTGTGCAAATTTGTAAACCTTGCCAACATCCAAGGTGTGCAAATTTGTAAACCTTCGCACCATCCAAGGTGTGCAAATTTGTAAACCTTGCCAACATCAAGATTTGCATTATAAATCTTCCCAACATCAAGGTGTGGAAATTTGTAAACCTTGCCAACATCAAGGTGTGCAAATTTGTAAACCTTCTTGACATAAAGTGTGAACATTTGTAAACTATTCCCAACATTAAGGTGTGCAAATTTTTAAACCTTTCCAACATCAAGGTTTGCAAATTTGTAAACCTTGCCAACATCAAGGTGTGCAAATTTGTAAACCTTGCCAACATCAAGATTTGCATTATAAATCTTCCCAACATCAAGATGTGCAAATTTGTAAACCTTGCCAACATCAAGGTGTGCAAATTTGTAAACCTTGCCAACATCAAGGTTTGCAAATTTGTAACCTTGCCAACATCAAGGTGTGCAAATTTGTAAACCTTGCCAACATCAAGGTGTGCACATTTGTAAACCTTCCCAACATCAAGATTTGCATTGTAAATCTTCCCAACATCAATTTGATAGTTGTGTAGTAATCAGCATGTTTAATTCAATGAACACAAAACTTACATTGACATCATAATTGACATAAAGGTTTCCTGTAATAATACCCAATTTCCTCAACTGTCCTGGCCCATATCTTATTTCATCACAGCATTAATACCATGGTAAGGACATATTTCAACAAATTAAACAAAAAAAAATTGGGACCATACTGTCAATTCAATTAAATTTCAAATTATTTTGTTTATTCACGGAACTTACATCAGCCAGATGCTGTTTTACAGAAAGGCTGTGTAAAAACATAAAAGTCATATAACACAATATAAAAATACATGGTAAGAGAATAAAAGAGGATAAAATTTACATCTATAAAGAGATATAGAATCATACTGCATGACAAAAAAGAACTATAAATCTATTATTAACCCATTCAAAGTGATAACAAACAATTGACAATTACACATACAGAGATTGTAAGATTGAGATATGACATGACTTCAAGTGTCTGAATGTTCATACAAGGATGCATTTTGTGCTACTTTTTTACTTCTATGAACAAAAGTCAAGCCTGTGGAGGGAATTAATGCATATATTTAATGGAAAGAGAAGGAAAGAGATAGGGGAAAGAGAGAAGAGAGAGGGAGAGAGATAGAGAGAAAGAGAAAGGTGAAAGGGAAGAGGGGGGGGGGGGGCGGAGGAAGATGGGAAGATTAAGGACCAAGATGAAGGATGGAAGTAGGGGAATCACATGAATGTAGGAGGATGTATAATGAGAGGGAAATGAGAGTAAAATGATGAAATGACAAAATGAGAATGGCACAAGTTAGCTTACAGTTACAAATTAAAGGTTTAATACATTTATCAGAATAAGAATTATCGTTCTTACCTCAAATTCTCAATTGTTGAAATATCGGGCTGACAAGGAATTTGTAGAATGCTTCTCACACAATTGACTAAATCAACAATAGCTACACATCTAACTGATTCTTCCAAGTAGCTTTTAGAGTCGTCCACAGCAACCTGCAGTTTGTCTGGAAGGATGAAGTTCTGTTTTATGGAGCTACATGTATGTGCTGTCCATTTATATATGGGCATCCTTTCCTCTTTCTGACAAGTTGTGGCCACCACAGAGGTGGCTTTGTTTATTTGATCAGTGGATTCTAGAGATTGTGAATGCAAACAATAGCTGTAGTCTGGAGAAACAGCCATAACATGTTCCAATAAACAACAGTACAAACACAAACTGGATGCAAACACAGGCACAGAAAAGGTCAATGACTTGTTCAGTTGGCTTGTATACATGTAGCATAATAATTTCTTAGCTGAGGATGATGAATGCATCTTTTCCAAGTGATAGCCATTTAGTATAGGATTGGTATTAATTTTTTTTAAAGAGAACCCAAATTTTCCCATTAATTATACTAGAAAAAGATTATGTCCTTTTGAATTATTATTCATGAAAAAGTTTGATTCATTCTCTTTCATATCATGATAAATATGTTATGATATTGTCATGCATGAATGAATTTGGAAAGTTTTAATTGCGTGATTTCAAAAGTAGTTTGCACTAAAAAATAATGCATGGTGTAATTTTGTGAAGTACAAATAAAAGAACAAATGATGAAGACACAAAGAAAAGATAAGTGATATTTAATGTTTCCTTATTCATCTTTCAACATGTATGCATATGTGTCCAAAATTAGCCCCCACTGTCCTTCCATATGAGCACCTTGTCTGTCCATGAAAGTGTGTGCTTGAGTCAGGACAAAAGGAAAGCAGAGTGAGGTTCAAATGGCCATTCACTGTGTTGATGCATAGATCCCACTCTTGTGCGCAAATCAAGTTTTAAGATGCTGGTTTAAAGTTGCTTCAGTTCGATGATCCCATGCTCTATCATATCACAAATGTATCATATGAAAGGGGATAGAATTTTAATTTTTGTGATGTATTACAATAAATCTAGTTATGATTTTGGATGAGATTTTGCTGGAGAAAAAAACAATGTAAATGGGAAAGTTACATGCTTACTGATAATTTCGATCAGAAATATTGAAATCATATCTTCTTTAATGGCTCGTCAATATACAGTTAAAAAGTGATAACTCATTGGTCATATCCAGCATCACACTACAAATGGGTGGTGCTGTGCTTGCTGGCTAGGAAGTTTGACTGGACTACATTTTACTATCTGAAGTTTTGACTATTCTTGTACTTTTGTAGGTATATGGTATGCACAATCCACATGCTTCCCATCTGTAAATCCTGTCAAATGTATGAAATAACAAGAAGTCTTTTTTGTACAAGTCACATTCACATAAAGAGAATATATAAGGTACAGGTGTATGTCATTGGAAGTAATACAAACTAAGCACAAAGTAAAAATGTTAAAAAATGAAAAAAGATTGAGCAATTAAAAAAAAATCTTTCTGTCAGAAGGCTTTCTAATGCTAGAAATTTGATCCTGGCATTTGCCAAGTTACTTGCCTTATGTTGCTATAACGGTGACTGCAAAATAGATGAAAGGTTGAAATGGCTTCATGAATGCTCAAGCAGAGCAAAGATAAGGGCCTATAGGGTGCGTTTCGAGCATGTGATTGTAACTGTCTTGTAGTTATGAGAATGAGGGTATTGTTCTCACATTTTTCAGAGAATTCTTATAGTTTTAAAGGAAGCAGAAAAATTAAACACATCAGTGAAGGTTTGAGCAAAATCCAATAAGAAATAACAAAGTTATGAATTTTTGAGGGGGCAGACGTGAAGGATCCAACCGCATAGTCAGGATGTCATTTTAGGGGGCGGTTGTGAGCATGCGAAGAGTGAGAAATTGGTGTATGTGAGCATGCAAAGCGTGCTTCCCAGGGGATGGGTGCACGAAAGCTCCGACGTTTTATAGCAAATTTGAGAGAAAGATAACGGCTCTTAGTACTTTTCCGAAGGAGGAAAGTTATTTCAACGTCTGGACTGCTTTTTACTTATTTGGAAGTAATACTGCACTGTAATAGGGATGGTTGCAGGGAGGGGGTGTTTCCCCCTTCCCCCACTTTTTCGCTCGTGCTTTTTTTTTTTAGTGCTGAATAGGAGGTGCCATGGCCCCCTGTACTGCCCGTCTACGCCAGTGAGTCTATGCACAGAGTTAGAGGGAGCGATTTGATCTTACCATGTTTCTGTGGTTTAATACTCGATAGAAATTAAGGCCATGAAAACAAAATGCATAATTAGCAGTACGTCCCTTATAAAGGATGTCAGAAACTTGGGAGTCTTATTTGATACCCAGTTAAATATGGAATCACAAATCATTAGTGTATGTAAATCAGCATATTTTATGATCTATAATCTGAGGCGCATTCGTAAATATTTTGATCAAGATTCCATGAAAATTGTTGTCCACACATGCATTACAAGCAAATTAGATTATTGCAATAGTCTATTGTATGGATTACCAGATTCACAGATAGTCAAGTTGCAGCGGATTCAAAATTCATGTGCAAGATTGATTTGTAATCTCCCTAAATTTTCCCATGTTACATTATTGTTAAGAGAATTACATTGGCTGCCCATACGCAAAAGAATTGAATTTAAGATGTTAATGGTAGTTTATAAAGCACTAAATGGTCAGGCCCCAAGTTACATTACTGAATTATTGAATCTAAAATCTCAAACCCATGGTCATAATCTTCGAACATGGAACATTATATTCCATTTAATTGATAAGACATAAGGCTACTTTCTAGAAATTAGTGGAATATGAGGGTTTAATTTGTTGTTAATTGCGATAGAATTCTTCTTAATCTTAATTCTGAATTTGTAGCTAAAATATTTTCCACCTGAACAAGGGAAAGGTTACCCCCCTCCCTCCCAAATAACGTATTATTGTAGTTTATTGTCACAAGGCCATTAAACAAGAACCAGCTAGATTTACAGGTCCAAGCTGTGCTGAAAATCCTTGAGAAAGCCAAAGGTAAACAATCTCTACCCAAATGTGAGATAAGCCCAAATCATTTCCCTCTATGTACAGTATAGCAAGGAAGTGTAAGTTACTCAATGAGGCTTGGTTACAATACCCGAGTATAGTGTGGTAATGAGAAGTGTGTTCATCTCAATGCATGTACGCAGATTTTGCAAGAATGTCAGTCATTATCAAGGAACAGTGACTTGATATGGAAATGGCTGAAACAGTCATCACTGATCAGGACAGAATTGAGTTTAATGATAGTTTGTCTTCAGATAATGTTGACTTTTCTTTTGAATAGATTTTGGACATTTCGAAACTCAGTATCATCAAACTGGCTCTGTAGCTTAAAATCAAAAACAGAAAGATACTCATACAGTCATCACTGATCCGGAAAACAATCATTTTACTGATCATCTGTCTGCTGATACTGATAACATTTCTTTTGAATCAGTTTCTGATATTTCAGAACTCAGTAAAAATTATATGGTATTCAACATATACACACCTGTTGCTACAAGTACTCTAAAAAGGAACATCAAGTTTACTAATAATTTGTCTTTTGATGATGCTGAGTCATCTTTTGAATGTACCGGTACTAACTCAACAAGGTGTTCTTCCTCCAACTTCTGCCAGAAGAAGTCAAAGGGAGAGAAATGTCCATGCAGCCATCAATACGAGTTTACTGATGATGACAACAATGTACAACGACAAGCATCTCCTCTGTGCTTATAGGAATCAGATAGCAGCATTGATGAAAGTGGTGATGTACTTTCTGTCTTCTCGTTTACTAGTGAAGATAGTACAGGGGGTCGGTTTCCTTCCTCTGATGTAGTTGCCCGCCCACTGGACATATCTGCTTCTCTACAGAGTTTACTCCAGAAAAACTGGCAAGACTTCAATGAAGAAAGCATTTCATGTAAAATGTAAATGTCGAACAAAGTGTATGAAAAATATTACTATGGGTGATTTGAAAGCTGCTCGTCAAGAATATTGAAGCAAGGCTCCTCATCAAAGGAGAGAGTGGCTTTATGCGGGACAGTTCCAGTCTTCACAGGATTTTTACCATTTTCGGCTACAAAATGGATCCAAAATATGTCAGGTAGCATTTTATACCCATTTGGGTATAAGCAGAGCGACCTTTTTCAGTGTGAAATCAGCTGCAGTTAGATTGGAAAACAATGGATCAAGATATATATCACAGCAGACCAGCGGTCTCAGGCCACAATGATGTGCCTAAACTGGCTGGAATGATACATTTCCAAAAGAGGAGACTGCATGCCACACAAGGACGAAGTCTGTCTGCCACATGGCTATTCAAAGGGAGATATTAACCAAGAATATCAAAGCCAGGTGGCAGAATCCTTGAAACCAACTGTAGCCAAATCACAATTCTACAAGTTGTGGAAAGATTTCTTCTCTCATGTTAAAGTCAAGAAAGCAAGTACATGTATGCCTACTATAAAAGTTCACTTTTGAGAATATGCTCTTTCACTTTTCAGTAATGTTTTTAGCCTTCAAAGGGCTAAAAGAGACATTTGTAGAATTAAATATCATAATTGATAGGATTGAAGTAAAATTGAATATTTCTCACCTTTCTTGATATATTCAATTTTACTTCAATCCTATCAATTATGATATTTAATTACAAATTCAAATTGTCCTCTATAGAAATTCGTTGGCATGGATTTGCCCAACTTTAGAGGGAAGACCTGTCTCATTGGTAGGCCATTACATAGCGTACGCATGGAATTGGTATGGATGTACCCCCTACGCTCGATGGAAAGAGAGGGGCTATATGTGAGATTGTTACTTTGCCTCGACGGGAGCCCGGATAGCTCAGTTGGTAGAGCACTGGTCATGTAATCCAGGGTCCCGGTTCGAATCCCGGTCGGGGCATTGTCCCGGGGGGGGGGGGGGGCACTCACATATATGTCACACATGTATGTGCCGCTGTGACATCCCCCATTTTCAACCTTCTCGGGTCGCTCCCATGATATGCGATTTTCAGATTTTCACTAACCGCACCTCGATTGGCTTCCGACTCGGAAATGGTTGCTCCCCAGCCTCCCAGGCCAGCGCAGCGGGGGAGCTGGGCGGCTTAGTGCCCCCTAACTGAACGCGGTATTACTAGTGCTAGTGGTGGCTCAGCGAGATACATTTGAAACAGGTGAAGAAAGTAAATAGATAAAAGTTGTGGAATTTTTAGCATGATACTGAAAATCAGATGAGATTTGTGTGAGAAAAAAATACAATACTTGATAGACTCTCTCATTCATTTACAGTGCCCAGTATGAAAAAAAAATGTTTTTGTAGTTTTAACATTTGTATTTTATAGGTCAAACAATTCCTGTTTAGTAATAATGTAATAGCACTAAAGCCTTTAAATGCAATATGCACAAAATATTTTATAAAAGTTAGTTTAAAATTTAATTAGTAGTGCTACATATATTTTCATCACAAGGAGTAGGTGTCATATTTTAAAATTCAAAAGATTCTATTTATTTAATACTATGTTTGAATACTTAGTATGGCCAAGGAGGTACTAGGCAAGCTGGCCCAGTACCTCCTTGGTACAGTAGGTGCAGGCCATACTCTTTTGATGCATTGATAGCAGTCACCTTCTTCATCATACACAAATCCATTATGGCAAAAACAATCCCTAACAGACCATGTAGGCCTACATGTATAGGATAAAAGGGGAATGGAGCTGTGAAATGATGCATTCCAATGTGTTATGTAATGATGCAATATCAGTAACAGCAATTTGACCTCAGACTCAGTGGGAGGCAGCCAGCCAGCTCTGACAGTGAATGTCAGTCGTTGTCAGAGTGACCAGTGATAAAAATGGAATTATGCTAGGGAGCACCGCAAAATTCTGCTAAATCTATAAAAAAAATCTGCCATAGAAAGGTTTTTAAAGCATTTTGGGGGTGTATTTACTCAAAAACATGGTAGTTTTACAGCGCAGACTCTCTTTTACGACTGACCAGGGTTTGTGCCTGCAAACTAGCTATAGCACAGGGCCTATGGTAGTCTTACAGTGCAGAGACTCTTTTACCTACCGACCAGGGTTTGTGCCTGCAAACTACAATGCGGTAGTCAGCTTTACAAATCTGTTTGCCAAAATTCTGCATACAGGCTATGTACAGAGGAAGCTTCTTATAGCAGACTATCTGGGAACAGCACTCTTTATCACAATTTTGAGTCTCCTGTATGTACAGTACATGCAAACCATATAGGATGATAAAAAGAAAATCTGATCACATACTCTTTCCAATTTCAGAACTGCACTTTACCCTTTTGCATTTTTTTAAAACCTTTGCCACATGTCCATGTAACACAGAGGAGACATCAGCAGCAATTATATGATTTTGGATGGTCGAGTTGGTATGAAGTTTAAAAATTAACTGTGGAATTAGATATTTGACTAGTATTCAAAAAACCTACATGTAGTAGCCTTAAGTTTGTGATTTGTATGTTGTAGCTGAACATTTCAGAATGCATTCTGCAATATATTTATATTGTTGAAAATTTTGGCTATATCTTGTACTTAAACATGTATGTTACAACAAATTGCTATGATGAGAACATGTGCATGTACTATCACTACATGTACTACAACTACTGCTTGTACTACGGGAACTGCTTCTGCCATCTCCGTGTACATGTATGTAATATACTACAGTGATTAATAAATATTCAGAAGTTATGATATTGGACTTGGTTGATAGATTTGTGTGAATTTGTAGTAACACATTTTATATGCACGGTTTATTTCACTCTGTCCTTAGACGACATATATCTGACATCAATTTACATTACACTGTATATGACCCATACCTCCTATGATTAAGGGTAACTGTTATAACTATACTACAGAGATGAGTTGTGGAAATTAGCAAGGAATTCTATTTTTTTTCTTCTGTGGGAGATCATGTAAAGAAAATCTTCTCTTGCATTTCCACGTTTCGTACCCCACATACGCAAGTAAGATTGCTGTTATTCCTCCCAATTAGTAGACTGCTTTGGTAACGTATTCAAATTTGTACATAGCTTTCAAACAAAGGTTTGTTCTTGACAACCTGAAGGCTTGCCGGACAAAGATAAAATAATGTAAGCAAACTGGATTCCAAGCATGAGGTGCTCAGAGCAGAAATGTGCATAATTTGAATACATTACAGAACTGGTCCAGGGAGTAATTCACAAGCAAGGATAAGAGGAAAATGTAAGCAAACCCACTTTTCATGTAACATCCCAAGGAGGTACTAGGCAAGCTTGCCTCTTGTATCTTCTTCAGTTTAAGGAAAATAAATGAAGCCATTATTAGTCTTAATGTCAAAGCTCAACTCTTGAGGTTTTTACAGGCATCATATGACACCAATGGAAGAGAACTTGTTCAATGAAATCTTGTTATAAGTATTAGAGCTTAAAAAAAAAACAGTGGAAAAACAGTTGGGACCAACAGATACCATTTATGACGATAGATTGTTATATCAGTGTTCCACTGTATCACAATGTTGTGCATTTTTCACTTCTTGAATTAAATAGTTTTAATGAGTACATGTAAAAAGAAATTTTTTAATGTCATTTTCAAGATTTCAGTCAATAGTACACAGGTATGCTCATAAATTCTAAATAGGCGGATGAATGATCACTGTAAACATAACGGAGATTTTACATACTATTAAATGTGAAGGTGTACAAATTTGTACACCTTGATGTTGGGAAGGTTTACAAATTTGTACACCTTGATGTTGGGAAGGTTTACAAATTTGCACACCTTGGATGGTGCGAAGGTTTACAAATTTGTACACCTTGATGTTAAGAAGGTTTACAAATTTGTACACGTTGATGTTGGGAAGGTTAACAAATTTGCACACCTTGGATGGTGCAAAGGTTTACAAATTTGCACACCTTGGATGTTGGGAAGGTTTACAAATTTGTACACCTTGGATGTTGGGAAGGTTTACACATTTGCACACCTAGGATGGTGCGAAGGTTTACAAATTTGTACAAGTTGATGTTGGGAAGGTTAACAAATTTGCACACCTTGGATGGTGCAAAGGTTTACAAATTTGCACACCTTGGATGTTGGGAAGGTTTACAAATTTGTACACCTTGATTTCGGGAAGGTTTACAAATTTGCCCACCTTGGATGGTGCGAAGGTTTACAAATTTGCACACCTTGGATGTTGGGAAGGTGTACAAATTTGTACTCCTTGATGTTGGGAAGGTTTACAAATTTGCACACTTCGATGTTGGGAAGGTTAAGAAATTGACAAGTCTTGATGTTAAATGTACAAACTACGGATGAAATATGACACACATGGAGACCTAATTTCAAGCTTGAAAGTGTACTGTTGTAAACTTCCTGGAAGTATTTGTATATTTAGGGGGTCCTGATTTACAGGAAATTGGTCATTTTTTTTAGACTTTAATAGAAAGTCTATTTCTTGTTTAGAACATGTTAAAAGCTATTCATGAGGCACCTCTATCACTCCCAGAGTTATTTTTCTGAAGTGCACATAAAGGGACCCTCCATGTCTAAAATATCTGTGGATATTTGGGGTCATTTGTACCATGCGCTAACCCCGAACTGGCTTATAGACCGCTTCTGTAATGTATACAAATTTATGCACATAAAGGTATGTATAAAATTTGCATACATTACCAAAGCGGTCTATTTGAATGAAAACAAATTTTATTTCTTTCTTCAGTAACGCACATGAAAGTACAAACAAACTTCAATATACAACATCAATAAAATATCCAATATCTGTAAGATATAAGAGGAAGGATAGACAAAGAGAGAGGAGTGGGGGAGGGGGGGGGGGGGTGAGCCAGTTGGTTGGCTGAGAAAGGTAGTGAGACGAGACAATGTAATGGCAGTCAAAATAGTTGTCCCTTTTCTTTATTTCTATTTCTTTTCCCCTCGGGGGGGGGGGGCATGCTAGCTTACATCCTTTCTTTCATGAATCAATAGTTTTGGGTGGTTTTTTTATCTCACTCTTTGTAAACCTCATTTTTGAACAGTGGCTATAAGCAATATTCTGATGTACATACATGTGGTTTATATCCATTATCTTTATATCTCTATGTATAGTGGTTTGGTTTCTATGTTAATGGGACTACATCTAAGCTGAACACACTGAGAGAAAGTCAGCTGTACATTGAGGTAAGAAACTTGTCTCTTTTCAGTAGTCCTGTTTTTTGTGTGTAATATTCCTTCTAAATTTTATATCTGATCAATTTCTTTGGATCCTTTCATTAATCTTTTTTTGTTTATTGCTTCTTAGTTCTATGTCTGAATGGCTTTGCATCCCACCTGTTTATTATTCCATACATTTTAATTTTGTTACACTACGCACACTCCCTCCATCCCTTTTCAACTGTTATATCTTGTTTTACATGTATATGTACGACTCTACTCTTTATTTTTCATTAATTAACTTTCTGTACTTCCATTTTTATGTATTTCCTGATTTTTCCCCTTTTTGCATACATATATTTTTGTTCAAATCTTAAGCTTGTTCCAATCATGTTTCATTTGATTGTTGTATTTTCTTTTATTTCTTATGTTTTCACTGGTGGGGAATTCATTTTTTATTTGCAATTGAAACTCCAAACTATATTGAATTATTTCCTGTACTATTCTTACATTCATTTTCAAGGATTTCCCCTTGTCACTTTTACATGTACATAATACCTCATGAAACTGCATTTCAGTCTATAAGTGCAAGTACTTCCTCTTTAGCATGTAGTGAAAGAAAAAAAAACAAGCTTGCCCATGTGAAAGAATTTGTTAATATGAAACTTTTTGTCAATGACAAGTTATCATTGTTAAAAGCTACTGAAAACCTTGAATCTGATTGGCTGAGAGCAAATTTGACAGTAAAAATCCCCGACAAGACACTTGATGAAACACCCCCTGGACCCTGTTTCATGAAACTTGTCAATGACAAGTTGCAATAATTGTTATAAGCTACTGAAATCCTTGCATCTGTTTGGCTGAGATGAAATTTGTTGGTAAAAATCACTGACAAGACACTTATGAAACACCCCCCCCCCCCAGGTGTCAACCTCACCATTCCATAAAAGGAGCATATTTGGGCAACAAAATGAACAAACAAAACTCATGTTGTTATTAGCCTAATCAGTATAAAATCAATACCTCTTTCATTTCAATACTTGATTCTGTTTTAATCACCTCATTACAGTACAGTGTAAACTCACTATAACGAGGTCCTTGGGACCATCAAAATTACCTTGTTGTAGCAGGAATTGCGTTATATCAGGTTAAAAAACATTAGAATATATAGAGTTGGTACCGGAATATTCCCTTGTTATGTCAGGACTATTGTTATAGCAGACCTCTATATACTGAGTTTCCACTTTATTGCAATTCATGCAGAATAAAAAGTGTGACATTTAGTACTCCATAAAACGGTAGACTAGGTTAGACCACCTTTAAAAAATGGACTTTTTCAGAATATTTTTAGACATGTTGGAAATCTGTGTACATTTTCATGTACTGTACTAGCCTTTTGACAAGGCCTCGTGACTTGGCTATTTTCCTCGTCATGCTGTGCCTGAGATGAGACTAGCCGGGCCGGGTGAACGCGCGATCGAGCTACTTTATTCACGAGGCCTTTTGGAACCTGGGTTTCCATCGTCCGATATGAATTATTCACGAGTTGACATTCGTATGCTAACACGCCTACCGAGGATTATCGACCAATCACAACGGTATCTGCGGGGCTTGCTTTCCATAATTGATGTACTAGTAGCTTGCACGGGCCGCTGCGCCGCGTGCCGAGCGAGCTAGCTCGAGTTGAAGACGAATTTGCATACCAAATTTATGCTGACGTCATGCGAAGATACGGTTGCTGATTGGCTCCTACCTATAAGGTAGCAGATCCTCGCTAGGAACAAAGGATAGCATAAGAAATACAGGCCAGGTTCCAAAAGGCCCTCAGACTCACGTCGCTCGATCGCGCATTTACCGGGTTGGGCGGCCAGTCTTGTTATGCAGCCACTACTAGCTTACTTGCCGAGAAAAATAGCCAAGTCACGAGGGCCTTGTCAAAAGGTTAGTACTGTACAAGCAATTGTGCATTTATGTTTCTGTATTGGTACATGTAGATCTGTCTTTATTGCATATACATGTATATCATTCTTCAATCTTCCTTTGACCTCCAACTTTTTCTCTTTCCCTCTCTTATCAGGACAAACTTGGATTGAAGCAGATGGATGCAGACAAGAAGTTAGTCTTTCTCGTCACACCTGGAGATCATCTTCACTTCACAGATGAATGGTTTATTGCTAACCTCATTCCATATATGAAATAGATCGTTTCTGCTTCATTGCCTTCCATATGCAGTAGAACCTTGTTATAAAAAATCCAATCCAATCTAATCTTTGAAGTTTTAGAGCGCCAATTTCTAGTTTCCTCATCAAATTAGAGGCATGGACGAGACTCAAGAATATTATGCAGTCCATGAATCAGTGTGGAAAAAACGGGAGTATTGGTATGCAAATTTGAATAAGTTTTGCATTCTTATGTGTGTGTTTTTAGCACTGATGTCCATGTTACTAGATTTTCAATATAACAAGGTAATTTTCTCGGTCCCAAAGGTTTTGTTATAACAAGGTTACACTGCACTATGCCATGGTGAATATCTTTTGTGTGATTAAAAGTCCACTCTGTAGTCTGCACAGTTATGTTTTTGACTGTGTTATTTAATTTTCTGTTAATCATTTCCCTTTCTATCTCCTCTCATGTTAAATCTTACTGCTTCTGTGTATAATTTACATTTCAGATTTATATCTAATATTTGATAGTACATGTGTATCTCCGTTTCTCTTTCTTGCTTTCATCATGCTTTCTTTTCCCTCACACTTTCACCTTCCCTACTTTCTCATATCTGCGTTTCTCTTTGACTTATACCCTCCTTCTCTTCCGTACCCCCCCCCCCCCCTCTCTCTCTCTCTCTCTATCTCTTTCCTTTTTTTCACTTACCCTCTTATCACCGTTTCCATCTCTCTTTCGTCACAGCTGTATCTTGTAACCCTCTTTATATACATGCGATAGATCATGCAATTCAGTGAAGCATAAACAATTTAATAGTAGTGGGCTTAAAGCCTCTTAGAATCGTTTGTGAATCATGTTAACTTTACCACAAGTTCAAAGACATGTATATCAAATGTTGTTCACAACAGTTTTGTTATCATTTAGTAAGACCTTTGAAATATATGTAGTGCAAACTTGAGCAATAAGAATCAGTCATATTACTGGCATATGGGTTGTGGTTGCTGTTCATATGTTGTGCTTTTGATCATGGAATGTAAATAAAATCAAGTTATATTCATTCATGAGAGTAAGAATAAATTCCATTTGTTGTATGTTGCAGTGCTTATCTTTAATGAGAATAAATTGCTTTGGAATCAAGCCAACCGTAATCTAAACTGAAAGTAAAATTTGTTCTGATTATGATTAATAGCATAACATTACTATTTATAGGGCACTTTCTGGATATCAAGTTATCAAACCACTTTCCATATACACAATGTACATGGTTAAGATTTGTTCTATTTTCTGAATTGTATTTTCCTGCTACCTGTACTTAATTATGCCCATCATATACATTTTGTATTTATCATTCACAATTGTTGAAAGTTCCTTTGCAGATTTCTTGCAGTTTTCTGTTCTAAGCAAATGTTTCAGAACTTGTATGAAGTACATTAAATGAGCATGCATTTCTTTCAGGACCTTTTCGCAAGTAGAGATTTTTGATCAATTAATTCTGTCATCCGCTTCTACATTTTGAAGGGTTGTTTGAATTGATCTTAGATTTTAATAACTGATTGTATATATCAAAATGGTTTATTACATGTATGTATATATATTTAGATTGAATGAGTTTAAAATATATGTTGAATATTTCTGTTTAGTCATGAAAGATAGGTGCAATTAGCTGTAGATAAGTAGGTACGCTGTACTGGGGAGTAATGATAGTACACATAATTTGTAGTCAATTTGGAAAGGGGATTATGACAACACTCGGCACAAGCCTTAATCTTTTGATCAACATTAGCAAGAGCAAAGTGAGCCATAGTTTCTTTTATTCTCCATCAGGCATTTTTCTTCATATTGCCTTGTAGCATCCTTCATAAGTACATGTATATAAATACATTTACTTAACATTGTTTGTACCATTAGAGACTTTCATTTTTTTCTTCAGGATATACAGTTGTCGGACCAGTAAACTTGGAGATACGTGTATCAGCTTTCATGTTTTTCTTCTGTCATTCATAAATTGAACCAAGTTTTCAGAGATCACTTCCGACTGTAATTTAATTGCCTCCTGCCTTTCCAATGTAATCATAATTTTATATATGCACTGTTTCTGTAATTACATTTCACTGGTAACTCCCAATTTCTAATACATGTATTTTGATATCTCATATTTCTGGAATATTTTCATTGGTAATAAATATATGAAAATCAAGAAAGATTATGATCTGTTGTCGTACATATAATTTACATTAGCATTCCAAAGCCATGACCAAAGTCATTCATACCACAGTCACACCACCAAACCCACCCCACACAGACTTCACACCGACCCATTCTTGGTCATTGGTAGCAATGTAATTTTTGGTTCCATCCGTTATCGGTCTGGTGTCGGTCTTGTTTTGTGTGATATTAGACATGATGTAGTAAACTGCCTAAAAATAATAAGCCATAGCAAAATAAAAACCCAGCGAGAGTAGATGAATGGCAAGTGAGTGTAAGAATAGCTACCCCCGATGCAAGCTCTGTGATCTGTTTGTTATAACTTATTTATTTTTATGCCTCCGGCCACCGAAGGTGGGTGCGGGAGGCGTTATGTCCGTCAGTCCGTCCGTCCCACTTCTCGTTACCGTGATATCTGAAGAATCATTTGAGGTAGGAACCTCAAACTTGGTACTAGTATGTATCCCCATACGAAGATGAACTGATTAGATTTTGGGGTAAGTAGGTCAGAGGTCACAGAGGTCAATTTACATGAAATTACATGAAATTCTTGGTTTTTAGCACCGTTACCGCGATATCTCAAGAACTATCTGAGGTGAGAATTTCAAACTTGGTACCAGTATGCATCCCCATAGAAAGATGAACTGATTAGATTTTGGGGTAAGTAGATCAAAGGTCAGAGGTCAATTTACATGAAATTACATGAAATTACTGGTTTTTAGCCTCGTTACTGCGATATCTCAAGAACTATTTGAGGTAAGAACTTCAAACTTGGTACCAGTATGTATCCCCATAGAAAGAGGAACTGATTAGATTTTGGGGTAGGTAGGTCAAAGTTCAGAGGTCAATTTACATGAAATTATTTGACAGATACTATGGTTATGTAATTTTTTTTATTTTTAATTTGGGTGGTCTGTCTCATCATGGCACCTTCGTGAAATGCGGTAGCATGAAAAGACGAGTCCAGAACGCAAAATGCAGGTTGTTGAAAGATCATAATCCCATTGCACTGACGTAGAAACGTATCATTGAGCCTTAGAGCAGGTAAATACCTCTACTACCTAGATTAGGCTAAATACAGTGAAACCCGTCTATAAAGACCACTCAAGGGAAACAAGAAAAGTGGTCTTTAAAGACCTCAGCCTGACCGAATTTTGAAATATACCCTTTATTCATCCACGGGGAGCTATATATTTTCTGAACAAATTGAAACCAACTTCATGAGATTCCGTTTCCTGTGGAATGAGTAACAGCGTCCCGAATGTTGAGCCCCGGTGGTTTTTCTGACGAGGGCCCCCGTCTCTGAGGAACACTACTTTGCGGGGGGTGAAAATTTGATGACGACATATCATGTAGACGCACTCGGAGCTGTATACATGACATGTCGTCACACGTCTAGCGACCCCCTGCAGTTTCCTCTGTTGTTACGCCATAGGCAGGGGGCGGACCAAAAATTTTTTTTATTTTTTATGGATAAATGGAGACGAAAATTTATGAATACCCAGGGTAATTATATTCTTTGTTTACTAAGCTTTACAGCAATATATGGTTGTTTTGGGTCAGGCTGAGGTCTTTAAGTACAGGTTCCTTTAATACACATTTCAATGAGAAACATCTTTCAAGGGAAGCAAGAATTATGGTCTTCATAGACAGGTGGTCTTTCAGTGCAGGTGGTCGCTAAAGCAGGTTTGACTGTATTACCAAAACTCATTACTATCGTCAATAATTTTGCCGTTTGCGTTCTGGATGCAACCACTGCGTTTCGTTAATCTACATGTACAATGTACCTACACCAGGCTAAAAAAAAAATAATATATTTCTCCTGTGTACAGATGACAAATGAGATAAAACAACGTAATTTGGACAATATTTATTTTAATAGCTCAATGATTTCACATGCTTTCACCTCGGTGAAATGTACATTTTGAAGAATGTTGGGAGATGATATTTTGCTGTCAAATGGGGTAAGTACTGGTTACATAATGTAACGTACTGGTTACATAATGTAACCAAAGTCTTCAAAAATAATAGCTACATGTATGACAGTGACAGGATATTTTGATAACCATGATCCACATACAGAAAAAATGTAATACACTCATATACACTGAGTGCTGGGATTACATTGTATGAATGCGCTAGGAACCTGTCTTAAAAATTGTTATACTTGATTCATGAACCCCTTGGATATATCGGTTACATTTTATGTAGCAACAAATGGAGACAAGTATTTCACAAAATGTGTCGTACTTTGTGGGCCGACAGTATCTAACATTTGATATTCATCTCAAAAAAAATAAAGAGAAAGGGAAACTACAAATGAACATGCAAAAAGTTCTTTGCAATCTAAAATGAACGAAATGACAACAAATACCTCGATTACAATAATCCTCCCATTGTAGATGCACTTTGAAGAAGTAAATGAGACAATTTAACCCAAATACTGCACTTTTTAAGGTACACTGTACATCTCTGGGACTTAAACTTAAATGTCATAAAGTTAGTCTTGCAAAAAAGTATAGTAATTCAAGGGGATTTCTTTCCTCGTCTATTTGTCTTTATTAGTTTACATAATACCACTGATTCTCTAACAGAATGAAATTGCTAATACACCATATTACATATATCGAACTTGAATCATTCAATACCTCTTGACAAGCTCAACTTTCATTTCAATTCAACCTTGACAAATATAATGTTCTGGTAATTTGGGGGAAAATCAAATTTAAGATACATGTACATGTATCTTCTTTTAATCTCATTAATTATTAACACTTGTGCAGGGGAGACCTAGGTGAGTTAGGCTAATGTTACATTTTGTAAAGTATTTATGATATAGATTTGTATGTTGGCTGGTAACTTTGCTAATGATATTAAATAGAACTACCATATACCATGTTATACCATGGGCAATAATAGTCTCACTCGAGATTATCATATATATGCATGTATTTTGTCACAGAAGATATGTTTGTTAGCCCCTTTCAAGACAACTGACCACATTTTGTGGTTTGGCTTAATAACTTTTGATTCAGAGCTCTAGAAAATATTCCACATACATGGGTAGAAAGAGCAAAACTTTCTGCACACACTATGTCCATTTTTGTTGCATGACCATATTGCATTTGATGCCAGGAATTTAGAAACCAGAATAAGCTTTGAAATCCTTAAATTGGCAACACATTGACAGGTTTATAGTCACTGTTTTTTCATCAAAATTGGCAATTTTGTCCACTATGACATGTTTCTAACCATGTATATTGTTTTCAAAGACATTACACCTTATTAGAACCATGTAGCATTCAAAGAAAAATATTAATGTTGCCAATTTGAAGAACAAAATGAGATCAATTTAGCCCTTACATAATTCCTGTCCTGAAAGGGTTAACTCAGCTAGGTCTCCCCTACACTCTGCCAGTCAAGAAAATATCTAATTCAATATCTAAAACCAGAAAAGTGTAGAGGGAATAAGAGATATTCATTCTTTTCATATCTTAGACTTAATTTATGCTAAGATGGGGATAAATAAATGACGTTATCTTTTCTCCTCCTTAGTAGTTCTCTGGAGCCCAAGGCTGAGGTACAGGTTGCTGAAGAGAAAAAAAAAGAAAGAAAGAGAGAAAGATAGAGAGAGACATGAGACAATGAATTCTGTATTCTGTTCAAGGAAACTAAAATACACACAAGCTTAAGAGTAAAAACATGCTAAGATTAAACAATGAACACAATGAATTTGCTACACTGCTCTATACGTGAAGCATAGCTACATGTAAATGTAAAAACTATTTGTTTTCTTCAAAAACCTGTCCGGACAAAGCTCAACTTTTTAAGAGTAACACTATTTTCCCCAAACTCCATTCTACATGTATTTATGTAGGCCTACATGTATTTTCTCAGTAAAATCAAAGCTACAATGGAAACTTGTTATAAAGAGCTCCAATATAACAAGCTTCCTGATATAACAAGGTAATTTTGCTGGTCCCAGGCCTTTATGTTCTTTTGTTTTTTTAACCTGATATAAGGAGATTCCTGATATAACAAGGCAATTTTGCTGGTCCCAGGCCTTTATGTTATTTTGTTTTTTTACACTGATATAAGGAGATTCCTGATATAACAAGGTAATTTTGCTGGTCCCAGGTCTTTATGTTCTTTTGTTTTTTTACCCTGATATAAGGAGATTCCTGATATAACAAGGTAATTTTGCTGGTCCCAGGTCTTTATGTTCTTTTGTTTTTTTAACCTGATATAAGGAGATTCCTGATATAACAAGGTAATTTGCTGGTCCCAGGTCTTTATGTTGTTTTACCCTGATATAAGGATATTCCTGATATAACAAGGTAATTTTCATGGTCCCAATGTCCTTGTTATAGTGAGTTCTCACTGTACATGATTTTTGCTGTACAGTCAACTCTCTTTAGATTTGGGTAAAATATTTTGTTGAGAACCAGAAGGGTGTTAAGCTCTAATGATATAATTTCACACACTTTGGGATTTGTCCAGACAATACACTTCAGGGCCATTCTTTGTGAAAAAGAACGGTCACACACATACATGACCATCTAATTTTACCTTATTGCAGGAAAATCAGATTACATTTTATTGATTTTTTTTAGATCACCACTTTCGTACATGAAAAAGATTTTCCTTTCTGTGCAAGTTATTTTCCAACCATAATAATTTTACAGAGACTATTAAAAAGGAAAGAATGTTCACTCATTTATGGAAAATTGCTTTCAAACTGTTCAGAGCGATCCCATCATACAGTAATGAAAAGTGGAAACTTGCACTCAAATAAGAGAAAAGTAGGTTTGAATACCAACAAGTAAGACCCTTTTTCCCGCGAGGTCACACACGTGACCGACCATATTTTGACCTCTGAAAGTAAATGATGTACTCTCATTTAAATTAACTATTTTTCAGGATTTTGGTCACACACGTGACTGAGAATGGCCCTGTAACAGATATTCAATCTGAGCTCGCGCAGGAGTTAGATAGCTTAGGGAAACGCAATGGCGCGTAAAGACGCGGGGAAAGACGCAAAGTCTTTGTCTGTGCATCTAAAATCACAATCAGACTTATCTGAATGACAGTTTTCATATTATTTTGCTTAAAAATGTTCATAGAGTTAAATACTATTCTACATCCTAATCTTTTGGTTCTGCCTCTATAGAACAAAATTATTAATTTAAATGATTTTGTCATATGCGTCTTTCCCGTGTTCTTACGTGCCATCACGTTTCACAAAGGATGTGTAGGAGTGTTGTATAGCCAACCCATCACAGAGTCAGATGAGTAGGAAAGCTTCACTCCTCTATTACTCTCTGCAGACCAGATGTGAGCAATCAATGGGTATGGTAAGGCTCATAATATCTACGGTCTGCAATGGACTTTTCAAAATCTTATGAAATGTATGTTTCGTACTTATAATTACTATTGAAATCCAAAGTGTAAACACATATTTTGTCAAAAGATATTCAGAAGATATTGACATGAAAATAAATGAAGCTGCGAGTCCCAATTCAATCAGGAATAAGTTTGATACTGCATAACTATATATAATAACTGCATAAAAATCTTCAACAGATAATTCAATCTTTTATTTGTGATAGAAGTTCTCATACCAGAGTAATATGTACTTCAAACCTCTTTTGCCCCACCCTCATGGATTGTATATCTGTATATCAAGAACTCACCTGTTGTGCGTTGGATAGCTGTTTGAGCTGGTTTTCTTTCTTCTCTAAACTGACAGCAAGGAGCTGGTTTCTATGGATCAGGTTCTTGGTCTTCTCAATCACCTGTTGGTATGGCGATACATTCTGGGTTCCCATGACAACGTGACCCTATTGACAACAAATTGAAAACAAGCATTGTTTTAGTTGAAGACAGACAAGACAGGAGGCATTACAAATGGATGCACATTTTGAGAAAAATACATTCATAAGTTTTGAACATCTTTTTACTACATCTACACAACATATTAGATCCTTTATAATATCACGATTTGAAATTTGACAAAATCAGCCACTCATGGCTGAGCCAGCGAATGATTTAAAGATAAAGCTGAGTTCTGGTCATGCCATTACATTTTGAAAAAAATCTCTGAAAGCAACTGGGAAAGGTTGAAAAAATTGGTGTTGAAAAGAGGTTTTGGACTCATTAAAATGATAATAAATTGACCCAATCTTGCTGAAAAGCAATGATTATTTCAATAATAAGTTATTAAACTGTGAAAATTGTATTACTTTCTCAAAAGTAGTCAAATGATATTGTCAGGATTATGTAAACCACCAACTGTCCATGTGCGACTGTGTGACCAGGCATAATAGAGAGCTTGCAAGGTATTTGCATAATTAACACATGAATAGTAGATTTCAGCATGGCAGCCACATAGCCCAGATACTTAACAAGCTCCTCTATTATGTCTTGTCAAACAGGTGCAGATGGACAATGGGTGTGTTTACATAATCCTGGCAATATCATTGACTACTTTTGAGAAAGCAATACAATTTTCACAATTTAATAACTTGTTATTTGAAATGGTCATTGACACCAAATTGCATCCAAGAAAGTTACAATACTCAAGCTGGTACTATGTAAATTTGACCTGAATTGAATGACACTTGGTTGTAATGCCCCAACATGGTTTTCTTTACATCCATAGCATTTTAGGCAGCAAAACTTGGTTTAGGGGCACTTTGGTTTTTTTTCAGGGGGGTGTTACACCCCCTCCCCAATGGAAATTTTTGTCAGTTTTTATAGTTTTGTAATGTACACCCATACCTTCTCCTTCTGACAAAATTTGGTCCATGGGTTTTAATAAGGGGAAAAATTTTCCCCCTTTTTTAGGGGCCATCTGACAACCCATCCTGACTGAAAACTTTGTCAGTTTTTGGACGAGTCACATCATAAGTAAGCTATGTATGAGAATACTTTCAAAGCATGATACTAACCAATTTTGAGTCCAGCTTTGCATCTAGCCTGGCATTCCTGATTAAGTTGACAATCCACCTCTCAGCTTCATCAGGATTCATGTTCAGCTTCTCTGCAAGCATGCTACAAAGACAAATGATACAAAATAATCAAATTGTTAGGAAATAAACACTATTCTTATAATTCTTCATTCAGCAATTAGCTGACCTTACTTAAAAAACTTCTCCATGTGACACAAACAGAAATATGTTTCTGAGGTACATGAAAATCCCTAGGATTGGTAAGCTCCCAAAAGCAATTTGACAGATTTCTTTACTTTCAGTTGATAAAAAACATAGCTCCATTTTTCCCTACCTAAGTGGGGTAAGAAGCAATTAAAAACTGAAACCAGGCCAAATTATAAATACTAACATTTGTTTACCTACATTTCTTTTGTATCTCCTGTTAATTATAACTCATTGGATTCCATTCGCTTCAAATAGTAAAACACACATCTTTCAGCTTGGATTCAACAGGTTAATAAATGGTTTAAATCAAATGATTTTTACAAGTGGTTAGTATAAAAAAAAAAATCACAAAGTACTTCTACAATATATAGGGAAAAGTGCCATTACCGTACATGGTTCAGTTTATATGCCTTGAAATCCAATTACCGGGGGCAATAATAATAAAATTGTAAATTGCATTGAAGTATTCAAGTAACGGCAATGCGCTATATAAATTTAACATATTATTAACATCATTATTATTATTGTACAATATATGTAGTACGCATCCACAGCCCATTACAGAGTCAAACAAGTTGCAGCATTGGAAAAATGATATTAATGTACATGCATGGCTTAATTTATCTGATGTACGTGTAGGAGTGTTGTATAGCCAACCCATCACAAAGTCAGATGAGCAGGAAAGCTTCAATCCTCTATTAATTACTCTCTGCAGACCAGATGTGAGCAATCAATGGGTATGGTATGGCTCCAAATAAAATGTTTTGTCTGCAGGTTCATGTAGATTTCTTCCAAGACATTTTAAGAGTAATAGCAAACACTTAGAACAGCAAAGCAAGTTTATATTAAAGGGATACTTAACCGCAGATTGTGGACATTTTTTATGCCGCGAGAGGGCACCGTGATCGTTACCTGATCATGCCGTTGCCCCGCGGGGTGCAAATTTCGGACAGACTGGTCGCCGCGCAACATGCGCGCTCCGCCTGAGCTCGAGCTCTCGTGACAGATTCAGTCGGTTTTGTGTCGTCCGAAATATAATCACAGTAGTCCAACAAACGCGTTCGACGCACAAACTTTGTGTACGAGTGAATGGGGCTTACGCAATCCTGACTCTCCCCACGGCGTATCCCTTTAACCCTAATAGGACCGGGGGGGGGGGGGGGGGGGGGGGGGCGGATTCCGCCCCCCCCTCGACGTTTCGCGTAATATGTTCGCATCGCGAAAAGCAGTCACCACGCCGCTTCACTACTTTTTTCTTTCAAGTCTTGCGCAACTTTTGAGACCAAATTTGTGACGTCCACGCGTGCAGTTCCGGAGTTACGCAACATTTCGTAAGTGCATGTCAGACCCAAAATTGCTCAAAAACGTGATTTTGTGTACAAATCCAATGCAAATTGTGTTTCCAGCTAAAATTCATAAATGTTTCATTATTTTTATTTTTACTGTTTAAAAACAATTAATTTTATGTTGTTTATGATTAAAATAGTGTCGCCGACGAATTCCATCGAAAAAACAATAAAAAACAAAAAGTCGAAAAACAAAGAAATATATAAGAAATTTAAAAAACAATAAAATACATAAGAAAAAAAAGGATTTTACCGAATTTTTTTTTTGGTTTATTTGATCAGAATCTGACAGTCTCTACAAAAAAATAGCAGTTTTGGGGCTTTATTTAATTAATCAGAGCAAGCCATTAATTTTATGCATAAATTAGCATAATTAATTAGTTGTGACATTTTTCGGAGAAATTGACTATACAGTTTTGTAGATTACGTGGTCGGCGACGTGTGTGCCGATTTTCGTTGCGAATGCGCGTTGGACGGCCGAGATCTTGGGGGGGCGGAATCAGCCCCCCCCCCCCCGGCTGTGAGATGGGTCTAAATAACCCGGCTCTATTAGGGTTAAGCAATAACCCCCTGATCCTCTCCCTCACCCTCCCCGACCAACTTTCCATTAACATTTGAAATCAGGCATGCCCAAGCCTTTCCTTGTATGTGAGGGTTTATAAAGTTATCACAGAAGCAAATGCCATTTTACATCCCAGATTCCCAAAGACACATCATAATCAATGTGTAACATGAGGGTTTTTTTGTCGTCCTGCAATTGAATTTATTTCTTCTTCTTTTTACGATAAGTAACCTGAATGATTCTCTGTCTGCCATCTAACAACAAAGACAACAAACATCAATTAATGCATCATTTCAAAACAGAATATTGGGCAGCAATATTACATAATACTGAACTTATTGAGAAAGCTTTCAAAAAGCTTTCATACAAATTAGGTTTACAACTGGGCATGGGGCAATGTCCTCTGTTGGAACTTACTTGATGCTGATGCAATTGTGGATGCGACAGAAGGTCTCAAAGATGAACAGCCTTGCATTCTCGATGAAGTCTTGAAGACAGGCAACCAAGAAGAAGTCATTGACAAGCACCTAAGACATAGAATGAGACCATTATTTTTAGCATGTTTTGTAGAGGCTTAGAAATAACAGAACTTATGGGTGATGATGAATACTGGAGGTAGAATTTCATTTTACTTGAAATGCAGTTGAATAGGGACACTTAAACCACAACCTATCAAAAGCTTCACACTTTTTTGTACAAGGGCCGGACTGAAATCTTTCCGATCTGTATGCATGATTATCTATCTGTTCGATGCTAATTAGTAATTGTTATTCATGTATAATGTTTGTGCTGTAATGCGCAGCAGAGTATACTGATATAGTGGCTGCGCAATATAAATAAATATATTATTATTATTATTATTACCCTGTTAAAAAAAAAATTGAAATTAAGGTCATTTAGAGTTTGAGATTGGGAGCCCATACATGTATGTCCCAAGGGTCTGTTAATGTCCAGCCAAAAAACTCTAACTGAACATGAACATGGTTAGAGTCCGCATTTTGTCCGTCCATGACATTGAATATTTTATGGATTATAATTTTAGTAGGCGACCATGCACCAAATTCTAAAATTTTATCAAAAATTTCAACTCCTTCAGTGATGCCCTTCACAATGAAACATAAAATATCTCCCTTCAATTAAATAATTATTTTCTACAGGCCTTCAAACTTTCAAACTTTGTCAAATGTCCGTCCGTGACTAACCGATCAGGCTCAACTTACCTTTTCACATTCCCTAAGCTTCTGCTGAGCTCCATCAAAGTCAAAGTTAACATAGAGACACTCTACAAACTCTGTGATGGGATCTCGGTATGTATAGGATTCCTGGATAAATAAACCAAGAAAAATATAGAGAGGAGATAGAGAAGTTTCAACAGCTGAATTGCAGATGTTGTTTGGAGTTAATGAGTAAATAAAGCATGATCATTGGCTTGATTCCACTAATACTGGATTAACAGGAAATCTGAATATTTCTTAATTTCTTTGTCACAAGTTGTTAAGTATACTATATTAACACCCACAAAAAGGTTACTTATTCAGAGAGAACTATTTATTGCAATTACTTAATTATTCAACTGATAATTCTGCCAACAACTACAAACATAAATATGTGTATCTTGATAAAAGAAAGCCACACTGTTATGAACTTCATGTTTTGGGGCTGAAAGCAAATCACACTAATCACTTTTAATACACATTTAGTACACGTTTTAGTCAAGCTATGTTAATAACTGTACTCATGATTTATTGTCTGTACATATATGTAAATACATTGTAAAGTATTGTTATTGTATAAGATGATACATCAACCTATAAAATTTCACCTCTACATTTCCCCTATTTCACCCATTATCCAATCACCGATGGAAAATCAATATTAAATCAATATTAAATCAACAACAAACTTCACAAGTATGCCAACAGGTTTACAAAATGCAATTTCAAAGATTCTATTAATTGAAAGGTTCATGACTAAAAAAAATGAAAAGTACATGTAGTAACAGTATGAATCATGAATCTCTTGAGGTATAAATGGAACTGACTCTGTGTTCTGTACAGTGTGGTACAGATGGCATGAATAGCTTGCGCTGTAATACCAGAAACTTTCACATAATGATGCTTTCAGGAATTAATAATGGCCACTTATGTAGCGCTCACAACCATCACGCAGTGATGCTCATGGCACTTGGACATTATTAACCTGGTTAAAGCCGAGCCGCCAATGTAACTAGCGCTCAAGCATATCAGGTACCCATTTACACCAAATTTAGAATAGAGTCCTGCCATGGTGGGATTCGAACCCCGTACCTTGTGCTCTGCCATCCGGTGACTTATCCACTAGACCACAACACCTCTACATAGTAAACAACAGACTTTTTGCAACTAATGCTAATTGCTAATTGCAAAAATCCCATGATTCCATTCAATATTTAGCAGCATGAAACTACAGTGGAACCTTGTTATAACAAACTCCTTGGGACCAAGGAAATTACCTCTGTATATCGAAAACTTGTTATAGCATGGATAAAAAACAATAGAATACAAAGAATTGGACCACCAAAATTACTTTGTTATAACAGTGTTCTATACGGCAAGGTTTCACCGTATTCCAAAAATTCACTGAAGTTTCTAGCATGTGAAAGTTTCTGGTTTTCATTAAAAAGGTCATTTTACCTGTTGTATAACTCTGACCAGATCTTTGAGTACTTGTCTCCTCCTAGTCTTGTTGGTTATGACAGCAGTTGTCAGGTAACGCAGGATATGAGGACACATGGTCTGAATAGCATTCAGGTATCTATAATTTAAAACAGGATATAGTTGTGCCAATGGTGAAAATCATTTCTTTATTCAAGAAAATGTTCAACATACATTATCAGGTCCACTATCCATTTGGACAGTGGCAGGTATACATAGAAAATACAGACTTGAGAAACATATATACATATACATACACTTAAAAACAGGAGATGTAACATCCATACATTAGGATCTTCAAAAGGCAAAACAACCTAAATATCATCCTATATGTACCATGTTATCCTAATCCTTGTATTAACTTGGGCTGAAGGCTATGGGGAAAAAGTGTGTCATATCAAAATCAAATTATACCAGACAGGATAAATTCCCTACCATGGGAGGCTGTGATAACTATTTTGTAGGCAATGCAAACTATAATGCCTCCAGCCAAAAGTAGTGTTAAAATTACCACAGGCTAACTGTTAGTGCATTACTATTCACTGTCAACAAAACTGCACGGATGATGTACATGTAAATTTGCTGTTTTGTCACTTTTTTTCTTATTAGTTCTTGGTGAACAATTGCATACAGAGAGATACACTGTTTGGTGCAGATACAAAAGGGAGTTCTAAGCAACAATGAAAATAAAAGCTCAAAAACAATGGATGTCAAGAGCATGGATAACAAATTCATGTATTTTGGCTAAAAATAAATATGAAGATCCAGACAAAAATGTTTTACATCATACGAAAAAATGTGACACCTACGCTGGTTGGTAGAGGAATTTATCAATGATAAGATCTCTTCCATCAGGATGGTTGAAGTATACAAAAAGACTCCAATGAATCAACCATGTTCTCTGCTGTAAGGACTGCAATGGTGTGATGAAGTGTGACTAAAGGAAAGGAGAAACAAAAGTATTATTGCAGACGGTCAAAATGGACTATCCGCTGGAAAACACATGTAAAGGGATTCGGTAACTTTGTGGAGGCTTGATTTAATGAATTGTTGAATTTTGATATCTGCCTTGTATAATGATGTTCAGAAGGATAACTGAATAGCCAGGCATAGAAAGGTTTTCAAATATATAATGCTATTATTAAGATAATCTATGACTGAATACTCCCATTTACGAAAGCATATGGCCACACGCTTTAGTCTAACACTGAGTCAATGGGGAAAAATGAGTCTGGCATTTCCGGTCACTTGCGTATGGTTACTTTTGTGAAGCACATGATGATTTTGAAGTGCTTTTTTCCTATGGGCTTCATTTTTACACCATATTCCATACACTGATAGCATGTAAGGCCAGACAGCTCAGATTTTATCAAGCCTCCACAAAGTTACCTAATCACTTTAATATGATAAGCTTGAAACCTCTTTACAGAAAAATCAATTTCAAGAAAAATATAAATGCAAAAAAGAAGACCTTCTTCATGTGATACTAACATCCATTTTGTCTGCAGGGTCGATGACCTCTTGAAGCTTGTTGAGGTCCTCCAGTGATCCCTCCCAGTTCTGCATAAGGATCTCTGATGCTAACTTGCCCCACAGAGAACTGGTAGACTTGGGATCTGATGGTGGCACCTTAACAACAAATGATAGACAAAAAAAAAAGATGAGGGCTACTTTACTATCAAACTAAATGATGGCTTCTTCAGAACTGCAGATATACTTCCTGTCACCTTTGACTAGAAACTCTTACACTATTCATTTTGATATAAGCAATAATAATATGAACTTGTCAATAAAAATTCTTCCTAGTTACATGTGTTAATCTATTGTGGTTGTAAATTTTCTATCCTAAATAATCCAAGAATTTGATCTTTGGACTTCAAACTTTGATTTGTTCTTTTTTTCCTTGCTCAAATCCTCTCTGTGTGCCCTGTTACTTTAACACCCAATTCTGATCTATAAGTAAAGCTGAAACAACATATTCACATTTAGTAATGTTTGATCTCTGATGCATTAGCCCTAATCTCTGATAAGTATGTGGCTATGAAGTACTATACTCAAAATAAGTCCTAACAATTTGGACTAGCAACCTCTTGAATCTATTCTCCTCTATTTTAACAAGGAGACCACTTATGTCTACCTTTATAAGTGAAAGCTTGGGAATGTCATCTGTTTGGAGCAAGAAGGGTGTTAATTCACCTCTTTTGTACAGAGTTAACGCCCTACTGGCTGCAAAAAGGTGATGTGTACTCTATCACTAAAATAGCCTTTAATCGCCATGGATCAAACCTGGCACTGTCACAATGCTTGGAGTATTATTAACCTGCACACTTTATATACACGTGCTATAAGTCGACTGCGACACTCTCCCTGTTTGTTCGATGAGTAGACAAGAGCCAGTAAAGAGTTTGCTTCTTACCAGTGTCCTGTGGAAGTAGAGGTACTCCGCTGCTCCGGAATAGTTTCCACAATCATACTGGAACTTGGCATAGTCATACAGAAGACTCAACATATCATGCTCAAACTGCAATGAAATGGTGAAAGGGAGACATCAGTGATTTGTTTTGTTTTTTAAATTGTTGAGAGTGGTAAGATAAGGATGAGAGAAAAGCTCATAGGTTCATTTTATTGTCGATTCATTAATAGAAATTTGTTGCATTTACAGGGTAAAGTTACAACCATAAACATAAGTACATAAATACATTTATGCATTGATAACAATACCTACATGTACTGCAATTATACCAAAAAATATACCATAAATACATGAAGCCATTCATAGCAAATGAAAATCAGCCATATCCAGTGAGCTGTTAATCTTGTGCGATGAAACTTGTGATACAATAATACCTCTCTTCATTGTATCACAGGTTGCATTGCACAAGATAAACAACACATTGACTTTTACTATGCAAATTACATGTATGTGAACTGATTGTGGTTGCTCTTTGGGCAACAAAATTTGTTCTGCGACCACTTACCATTACAATTTTAACAACAACAAAAGTTAAAAAGGAAAAAACTTTTCTAGTTTCAGTGTTGGTGGTATAGGAGCATCAAAGGGACTACTTCCTTCCCCCTCCACCTTTAAAATAACGCCAAAAAAAATCTCTCGTTCCCTCCCTTGTGTTACTGTCTCTTATTGGACAAGTCCTAGGTACATGTATGTCACATACATAACCAAGTACTGTAAACGTGGAATATTTTGCGGTGTGGAAATTTTCACGCATTTCGCGCTGCATGAAATGTGCGAGAAAATAAAAACGCGCAAATATTTTTGTTTATGTATTCTTTTGTCCATGAGCCTAGCGCGTCGGCGAAATTAAAAACATGTGAAATTCCCTTTACTCAGCCGAGCGCGAAAAAGTAATCGTGCGAAAATTTCCACTTTTACAGTATTATAAAATTGTATTATGGAATTGTGAACATAAATTGACACTGTTTTATTCATCAGCAAATAGTTACCATTGGTGAAGGTGATGGGACAAAATATCACTTCCAAGGCAATCTGGATGTAGCTATCGTAGATAGCGTATACATTCAGATCGCCGAGGAAGTGATACGTCTCATCGCCTGAAACCAAAAGGTGATTATTTGCTTTATATTTCACATCTGAAACTTTAACTGGTACGAGAACGACAATTATTGTCTACTTCTCGAAAACGACTATTAGTCCCGAATTCACAAAAGAGGTTTAAACCATTACATAAACCCCCTCCTGGGGGCGCACATGTGTTTTATTTAAGCTCGTGAATGGGCAATGCGCGCTTATTTTAAAAGCTTATTTTAGTACACTTATGGAGCTATTCGTAAAGGTCATGCAATTTTCATTCTGATTATTCATAAAGGTCACGCACTTTCATATCGCGCATACCCAAAATATTGATAACGCAATGTGACTCTATAATGGACTGAAGAGATCAGCGAAACACATAAGCACTATTCCGTCAAGGTCACAAACTTTTCTTCTCGGGTCGATTGATGCGGAAAACTACGCTTTATCACGTGATTACCTTTTGACCAATCTAGCAGCAAAATTCTTAGTATGTGGAATATAATACTGGATATTTTGTCTGATTCAAGCTCCAGGAGGACTATCAGCTTGATACAGTCATCGGATATACTCAAATCTGAGATGTGGTTGGTAACCACCGCACATTATACAATGGGTCTGCAATCCGATTACGGAAGAAAATGTAATAGCATTTGATATTTAAATGTATGTAAACACATAAAACATTTTTTATTAAGGTTCTGAATAGTCATATATAGATAGTAAAATTGAAAAAAACAGCCGATTGTGAGCTTTCTACTCAGAGGGAAGTCCAAATCGGCTCCAAGTCACTGATCCATCAGAGCTTTCCTACGATTGTCTAAGATTTGAAGCTGATTTGGCCCTTGTTCCGGGTATAAGGCGGACAGCGCACCAAAATCCTATGTTTAGTATTCATAATATTGTTCAGAACCCGAATCAGGTAGATTTTATTTGTTAGAATGCCCGTATTTAATGCTATTGCAATTTATTTCAATAATCGGATCACAGTCGATTGTAAAGTGTGCGGTTGGTTTAAGACAGAATAGCTTGGACTTCCCTGTGTTTTGTCATAGACTTACCCCATGGTTTTTTACAAGATAATCAAAGAGCTGTCTACTATCCCTGGTGGACTGAATGTGCTCTAGCACATCTGCATTCTCAAACATCTTGATAATGGGCTCTGTGTCTTGCTGAAGACGCTTCAGTTGGTTCACAACATCTGCACGCTTTTCTTTCAAGGCTACATGATTGTGCACAAGGAAAGGCAAAAAGGAATTAATTTCAACTTTTCAAGATAAAGGCATTGATAGGTACAAAGAGCACGAAAACGCACCTTGCTTTCAACAAATCTGATGGCCCAATTCTTTCGTTCAATTTTCTTTTCCTAATATTCAAGTTCAGAATGTCTGTTATATTTACTCTGAAAACTTAAACATGTGTGTTCCCCTATGTACATTACATGTACCTCTTTAACAAAACTTTGAAAATCTATTTAAACAAATAAAGGGTCAAGCCAGAAATCTGGCAATAACAAAAACAACTAAATAGAAATTACATCAGCTCACTAGTATCTATAACTTTGAGCTACTACTCACTAACATTTGAATTAACTAAAGCAACAATTTGGTATTAAATGCATGCTAAATAACTTGACCCTTTCGAGACAATTGAACACAATTTGTGGTTTGGCTCAATAACTTTTGATTCAGAGCTCTAAAAAATGTATTAGATGCATGAGTAGAAAGAGCAAACATTTCTGCACATGCTATGTCCATATTTGTTGCATGAGCATATTGCGTTTGATGCCAGGAATTTAAAAATAATAAGCTTTAAAATCCTAAAATTTGCAATACACTGAGAGGTTCAATATCATTGTTTAATCAATATTGGCAATTTTTTCAACTTTTCGACAATATGCCTTAAACCATGTATAAATGTAGTTTTTTAAGACATTACACCTCATTAGAACCATGTAGCACTAAAAGAAATATATTCTTGTTGCCAATTTGAAGAGCAAAATGTGATTAATTTAGCCCTTAAATAATTCCTGTCCTGAAAGATTTCAACTTCATGTCTGTTCATTGTAACCCTTCATCTTCATGATAAATTGTATAGAGCAAGAAGAAACACACTACTTACTCTGTGGAACATCTTGATCTTCATTGAGTGTTTTGTACACATCCATGGCAAAATCAACCTACATTCGAGAATGAAATATGAGAGAAGAGGGGAGCTTCAGAATAAGAATTTGTTTGAAGAGTTTATCCTCATCATATCTATAAGACACAAAACTAGAATTACAACCATGGTCTTTAATCAAAGTGTATTACCTGAATTGAAATGAAGGATGTTAAAAGAGTAATTGACAATCACATTGTCATACAAATGTCATACAAATAGTGTGTTATATCAATACTGATACTAACAGATACATTCCAATATATCATTTGAATTTTCATATGACTACTAAAAAGACAACTAAATATAAAAATATGGTCCCGTTCCCCTCACAGAATAAGCATGCTACATGTACATGTATACTGTATGACAAATACACAGGGATCTTTGCTTGAAACAATTTTGCATGCACACCATACAAGAAAAATCTATGCCGACAATTTATACCAGTTGTCAGATGTAACGCTATCCAGTGAGGACTCATCGAATTAAGAACAGTGATAATAATTAAATGCGTGCCCGACAGAAAGGAGTTAGCAGAGCAATTTGAATATTATAATATAGCTTAGTGTACGCTTATATGAGGAGTTCTCTTGCCAAGGCCCTTATGGCGAGAACAGGACATCATCTTCTTACCATGTTTGTGTTGCTAAGGAGATCCAGCTTTCCTTGGAGCATGTCCTTTTCATCGTAAATCTGTGCACAAAGGAGAAAAACAAATACACAGCAGCTGTGAGCGATTTAGCTCTGGAAATCTCAAAATGAGCTATGGAAAAGTAAGAATGGGCTCTGGTTAAAACAAAAATAACAAAAAATAAAATAAAACAAGATGAATGCGACTGCGTCTCCTGTACGACCAGTAGAGGCGTACAGCCAATATCAGAGACTGTTTCCTATTTGGGTGACTGTCTCTATTGCCAGAGACTTTTGTCAACATTTTTGGTAGCCTATTTGGGAGACATTCTCCTATTTAGGAGACCAATTTTCTTTGTTTACATTTGCGGCAAAGGGACTACCCCGGCTCAAAATGAAAATGTGATAAACAGATTCCTCATGAAAAATTACCCCTTTTAACCGTCTACTGTAAAAATCCACCGTCTTCTTTTGTTTTCATAACATTTCTTATTATGATCCACACACAAATCAAATGGGCTTCTGACCTCAATGAGGCAAAATTCTGGCTGAGTGAAACGGCCTTGTTGTTGGTGTTGTTTCTTTTGTCCTTTTGTAAGCTAAGTCTCCAATATGAGAGTGGGAAACAGTCTCCCAAATCGGAAACAGTCTACAATATCAGCCACGCGCCTCTACTGCGAAGTACGAATGTCAGTAACATTCATTTCAAGTTAATGGCGATGCCGTGTCAAATTTTGTTCAATTTAAGGCGCGTAAACCATGACCGCGCGCCGAGAACTCCCTGGGGCAGCGCAGAGAAGAAACCACTCACACTGGCGGGTCAAACGCCTGTGTGTGCATGTGGTTTTGCCGCGATCTTGAGCCCGGGGGTCCCCCACGGCAGGGCTTTCAGCTTATGCTGGCATGTTCAGTATTACAACATTTTCCTGTGAAGAAAGAAAACAAAACATATCAGGCTTTATTAAATTGGAGTGAAAGGACCAAGAGATAGTAGTAAAATACATTAAATCACAGTTTAACACTTTTCAGGTATGAACACAGTGAATGCACATTATGCTCCATACACTCCGTACATAAACGCATGTGATGCTGCGTACACAAAATCACAAAATCAAAACTATTTTGGTATGCTTTTGTGTATAAAAAAAAATCACAATTAAGCACACCACGAATAGTGGTCATATTGACCACTACGCGATATGCATGCAAAAATACTTGGTATTTTGTGTCGCATGTAACTAAAGGTATGGGGGGAAAATAAGATAAATATTTTAAATACTTCCTTTCAAATTCAGCTCTTAAAAATCTCACTCCTACCTCAAATGGCCGTTAGGAAGAACTTTTGATATTTCCAGCAAAATCCAAAGTCAAAACCGAAGAAATCCCCGCCGATTTTATCCGCGATCGCGTGTTGTTTTCATACCGCCGATATCTTAGACTAAAATCAGCCAATAAAATTTTTTCCTCAAAGAAACTCGGGATCGCAAGCTCACATCGATCTCTATGATCGCGCACAAAGAAAATCAGGACTTTTCCGTGTACGCGATAGGGCCTGAATTTTTAACAGCAAAATTCTTTTGGGGAGATGTCGGCGCTAACGGCGACCAGGAAAAGTACGCAATGACTCTGTCTGATAGCTCGTTTCGCCAAAATCGACAGTAAATTACGGATTTCAATTTTGGAATTATCTTTTCCAACATCGGCGAGTTGAATTTATTGTATTTCTTGGATATGTTGGGATCGGTTTTTGTACATTAAATGCTGATTTTGAGTGAATGTTGGTGACTTTCGTGCAGTGGAGTTTGAAAAAGTTGAGGTGTATGGCTGCCTAAATTCTCCACACGAAGTATAGTCATGTCGCTACGAGTGCAATTTAGTGGTGTTTTGGGGGTCTATAAATTGGAATAACTCCGCAACGGAGAAGAGTACTTCTTGGTTTATGGCTTAAAATAATTCTGCAAGTTCACATTTTCATGAGAGATTTGGAGGCAATATCAGCTCTTCTGGCTATAATCACTGTGTGATCATAAATGAGTATCACTTTTTACTCTCAATGGTGCAGTTCCAATGTTTTATTCAGGGTAACCAGATCAAGCAATGATCACATAGTGATTATAGCCTGTATGAAGAAACAAAAGTAGGGTGGCTGATGCCAAATTCTATTTTTTGTTTAATTGCTCAAACGGGGCTAGAATTAGCCTACATGTGTGACTAATGATAATACAAAATAAACCCTGAAAGTTGCTACTGCAGAAAACTCACATTTGAAATAATCCAACTTTTAGAAGCAATTTTTCAGCCCTATGCAAAGAGCAATGCCAAACATGTCACTGCGCGATCCCTGATATCAATCGCACCAAAACATTACGTCATCACGATCACGCCGACTTGGTTACTACATGTACTAGTCTCGCCAAATTTGCCTTGCAGACCCTAAAATTTATTTACACAGTTAGCGTTCGCGCAGAACAAACGTAGACAGGATTAGTGCCCATGGACTAGTGCAGTAATGTTGTCGCACCGCTGGGAGTTTTTCTTGTCATCCCATATGTTCCGAGACTTAAATTAATAATACGCACCTTTCAGTTACATAATTTTGTACATGTATATCACGCGCCCGCGGCCACTCGCGCATAATAGTAGGAAAAGTAGGAAAATCTACGGCAAACCCAAAGACACGAATATTACACCATGATCACATGACTTGACCTTATAATAGGGTCGACAGACCGTCCGCGCGATACCCGACGCTTACCTAAACGCGCATGTACAGGTAGGTTGTCAAAATTGGGAGAACTGTTGCCTGTGGGACCACTCATAGGTACACGCCATTGCCGACTGTGTAGTAACGCAGCCAACACACATCCCATACCTAAACTGCATCACTGTGCATTTTTGGCTATATTTAATTGAAACTCATATATTGCAGTTTACTTAAATCCAAATACTTATGTTGAATAATAGATGATTAAAACTTACCAGGTTGTTTTGTGACCTTTGAAGAGGGTTTCCTGAAATTTTGGGTCCTTTTTGTCGATAACTGCTATCGAGACTGTCCCGTCAGCATCCAGTTTGTATTTTTCACGATTATGATGAAGGGAGCCCTCAGCGCTCGTAGTAGTACCGGCGCGATCGGTTCGTCGATCTCCTACGAAGACCTGGAACTGGAACTGGAAGGGCCAAACTGACGACGTAAAAAAAAAAATATTACGTACGTACGTAATAATTACTACGTACGTACGTAATATTTTTTATTTTCTTACGTCGTCAGTTTGGCCCTTCCAGGTCTTCGTAGAATAGCTTGTGTGCGTAACATTCTGCGTACGTATCTACGGTGCGTAACCATGTAGAGCGGCCTCACTAGTGCGCAACATATTGAGAGCAGTCGTCATCCGTATGGAGGTGTGGGTAACAAGTACCAAAAAGAGGGCTGTAAATGTAAGTTTTTATAAGTTTCTACATTTTGTATCTTAACGAACTGATAACTTAAAATCTAAAGAATGATACTTAAGTATCAGTTTGCCCACAAAAACCTCCATTTCAAACAAAATTACATCTGTATCCCCAATACCCAGTATACACACATGTATATGATCCTAATGGTCAATATGACCATTGCTTGCTGATGTGTGTGGGACTAAGAAATTTGTGAATGTCGGTACTAAGAAATTTGTAGTTTAAAAATACTTTAAATATTGTAAGAGGTCCATGAAATAACGACAATTTTACAATAACAGACATAGCTGCAATTACGATCTTTTAGCGTACTTACGTGCGTGTCTACAATATATCGATAAATGGCGGATACTTGGACCAAAATCTTCCGCAGCAGAGCACAAAAGTTCAAAACTTGACAAACGAACGATCGCACCATAGAGTTACAACGGGAAATGAAGCAGGTGGTAAAGAGGGCGCTTGGGGGTGATCACTAAAAATCCTTCTAATTGGCAACTGGTTGACCCTAAAAATATAGTCTCTAACTTCAGTCAAAGAACTTTTGATAGAGTACAATGCGTCAGCTGTCGAAATATGGTACCCCTGTACACTTGAAAATATAAACAAAAACCAGGATATTTGTCTTATTAGACACTTTTACGACTTTGACAAGCATGTGTGGATAGAACATGATTTTTAAGTTCATTTTAATCCGGTTAGAGGTCCATAGCTGTAGCCATTTTAAAAATAGCGGGAAAACTGTGGAAGATGACGTCATATTTGCTCTGAGATCGCGCGCTTTACTTATGTTATCGCTATAGAGATATGAATATTCATAAAGTCCACGCAAGACCCGTCGCGTAGCTAGTCTCGCACACAGTCCTCGTTTTTCATTTTACTACACACAACGTCAAGGTGCAGACACTACCGTATGAGTGTGCAAAGTGTCTCAGAAGGATATTTTAGTAAAGGTGACTGGATAACAGTTACTATGGTAAACAGTGAGGGGAAAAGGCAAAACGTGTCATGCATGGCATGCATGATACACGAATGTGCAATGGAAGCTCTGCGAGTGCCGGTGTGGTGGCAGATCGTGGGGGGAGAGAGAGAGAAAGAGTGTATAGTTAGGCACAATTTTTTGGCTATTATAGCTAATATGCCCAGTAATCCTCAAATTGGCAAGAATCCTACCTAGGATATCAAAAAAACAGCAGAACGGAGGTATACATGTAGATAGGATTTGTATCATGTGTATGGAGCGAAGGTATATAGTGCAGCAAGATCAGATCCGCTGTCAATTGCTCGTGGTCTAGTGGTAAAGGCGTCTGGTCAGACTGTCAGAGTATTCTCTTTCTACACTGCACTCGCGTTTAAGGTCCCGGGTTCGAATCCCGCTCTTTCTTGCTGATAATTTTTTCAGTTATGAATCGATAACGAAAGCGTTTATTCCGTTATCAGGTTATAAATAACTGAATTTCAACAATGAAAACCAAGAAACTTTACTAATTATTCACTTGTTCAGGGGGATTTAATGGCGGCTGGGCATAATAACGACTTTGGCCTATTTTTTTATTAGGGGTGGGAGTTTCGGGTATTTTTTCAAATCGGGAACCCGACGATTTTTCGGGCGGGTTCCCGGTTACCCGAAAATCATCTAACACAAATTACAAGCTTATATTTACCCCTAAGAAGCTATTAACACTGGGAAAAACTCCTTCGTGTTTGGCACCTGAAATAAACAATTCAAGGGAAAAAAAGAGACTGGGAAAATCGTGGGCGCAAGACATGATATTAGGCCTAAGCCTCCTAAATTTAATCCATAGAAATCATCGATAATAATCATGCCAGCGCCTTAGCCTTAGGTAAATAACGGTCAACAGTCCCTTGCACATGTTTATCCAAAAATACACACATGAACTTGAAAGGAAGGGAAATACAATGAAATCTCAAAGAAAAACTTGTTTGAGACGATGATCATGATGATTCTTTATAATTTTGCACGAGCAGCCCTTGGGAATTTTGACATCTGATCGTAAAGAGAGCAAGAGGCACTTGTAGACAAACTTCACGCGTAGTATCAATTGATGTCCCTGACGAAAATGGCGAGCTTTCTCTGCTACAGTCCTCATACGTACATTGTAATTCCCCACGCACGATCAACGATAGTTTCCTTCTCAAAGAACTCATCGCGAGGCGTCAATTATTGAAATTCACACACACACATACACACACTTCATGTACCACAGTCTACTGATATTCGTAAATGTATGCTAGTCCGATCTCTCTTCGTATACACACAGACACGCTCATCAGATCATGCTTCTTTTATTTAGAATTTAGAAAGTGCAAGTTCATAAACGAAAACTGAAAACAAGATTTTTATATATTTTCCTTTTTTTTTTGGGGGGGGGGGTAATCATTTCTTTCTGACTGACTCTCTCTCTCTCTCTCACTCTCTCTCTCATAAATGACAGGGTTTATTTTAAAGAAAGGGTTCTTAAACTGCTTTGCCTGAATTAAAAAAAAATGCGTGGGCCTAGTGTATTAGCGTTTAGACAATAGTGATGTAACCCTTATAAGTTATAACCCGTCCCTCAACGTTACGGCCCCACCCCTTCACCCACGTGATGGAGATCGGAGACAATAATTAATAAATGAAACACAGGAAACATGCATAGATGTCTTCTCAACAGTCAAGTAGTCAACAGGTAACTTTTCATTATGACATTTTCGTTGTGCATGTACATGTAAATAAAGACGTTCTTTCAAAGGACTAAATGCAAAACAAAGAGCTGGTATGTGTTTTCTGTCATCAGCATGATCTTCATAACCATCATATCATCATCATAACATAATTATCATATCATCATGATTCATGATGATCGTCATCATAATCATCATCAAAGACATCATCATCATCATTATCATCTTGATAATCATTATCGTGAAAACAAGTATCATCATCATAAAAAAATATCAAAAAATATCAAGCCAACCACTTCATCCCTGCCCGACCGTAACTTCATCCTTTTACGCACATGCGGTTCCCCTTTGATATTCGATCTGTTTATACGAAGCGCCTTCGCGCCCAATGCCGCGGCGGTGTGAATTAAGGATCAAAGGAACGGGGAGGAAAAAAGGCGCAAACCTTCATTGGCTGGTTGGCATATTTTGCACATGTCATGACTTGTGGTCATCAAATGAGGTCACAAGCCCAATTTTATGAATGAAATTCTTGATCGTGCGCACTCTAGACAGCCTTTGCTTCCCATGCCTTGTTTTTCACTTTCGCATGAATGAAGGATATTATTTTGGATATATCGCCATGGATATAATCTGATTTTAGTAATTTCGAATTTATTAATTGTGTGCTAAAGTTTCAGGAATTGTGACAGTGCCAAATCGTGCTCGCGCTTAATCTTGTTGATGTTAATACATCTGTTCATGTACGAGTCATATTCATGAATGAGATGCCGCGTGCGAGTATGGAGCGACGGTTGATGTTGAATATGGATGAGTTTGTAAGCTTTACGCCCGTTGATCACTCATGACTACGACATATTGTTTACTCCAAATAAGGGGGAAAGGCATTCAAATGCAAATTATATTATGGGTTCGATGAACCAATGAGCATGCAGTCTCTGAATCGCGGCTGTGGGCTTTGCTGTCTGTGTATACGAATGTGTAAGGTTTAAGGGTTATGTGTTATAGTAAGTTGAACGAATCGAAAGCGCATCACTGCAGTGGGGCGCTACATGTACAAGTCGTATTCATGATGAGATGCCACGTGCGAGTAATCCGAGTACGGAGCGACGGTTGATGTTGAATATGGATGAGTTTGTAAACTTTACGCCCGTTGATCGCTCATGACTACGACATATTGTTTACTCCCAATAAGGGGGAAGGGCATTCAAATGCAAATTATGTTATGGGTTCGATGAACCAATGAGCATGCAGTCTCTGAATCGCGGCTGTGGGCTTTGCTGTCTGTGTATAACGAATGTTATAGTAAGTTGAACGAATCCAAAGCGCATCACTGCAGTGGGGCGCTACATGGATTTTTCATTTAATGGCTGGTCGACGATGAGTAATCATTAAAATACTTATTTTCGGGAAACGGGCATGTAATATTTTGACCCGGGACCCGATGCTCTCGGGCGGGACTCGGGTACCCGGTTTTTAGTCCCAGCACTATTTTTTATTAAAAAAATAAGTTCCTATTTTTTTCATATGTTCCATATTTTTATCCTGTCAGCAGGTCAGACCCAGCATGCCCAGTCTTGCCAGTGGACCATCCGGAATTCAACACGAGGTAGGGTGCGCGCCCCGGTATTCGGTCATATTCCAGAATTCGGTCACGCAGCTCTTTGAACAGCTGTGAAGAATTCATGAATAATTTTTGAGGCTCGAAACCTGTACATAACAGACACATGAACAAGGTACCTCTAATGTTGAAAGCAATTCAGGTCGGACGCCCTGGGAAAGATCTCCAAATACCCTCGAAACTGGTCAGTGTTACCCAAGTTTCCGCACTTCCGGGTTCCGTTAGCGCGTGAGTTAACACGCATAGCCATATGTAGACGCCTATGGTGAAATAACTATGTGTGCAGGTGCAATTAATTTAGTATGTGTGTGAAGAGGAGCTTCCGGGTCTTCCCTCTATCGCAGCGAATTTACAAATGGCGATCTCAGCGATGAGCAAGAGAATATATACCTCACCCCTGCCAGTGAGATGGCGCTCTTCCAGTATTCGGTCAGGCAACATTGAGTGCCTTGCGCCAACGCGCTTTGTGTGCAACTTGTCGCTTTGCGCTTCGCTGACGCGCTTTGCGCTTTGCTGACGCGCTTTGCTCTTTTTAGAAATACATTTTGTTCATTATTTCTGACCCTAGATCTTCGATTTGTGGATTTTAATGGATAAAAATTCTCATACATTTAAGTATGAATATATAGAAGCCACAGAAAATGCCTAAAAACGCAGAAATATGACAAAAATGGTTATATAACTCTCCTGAGATGCAGCGCACCATCGCGTGACCGAATTGTGGGCGGCGCCGACCGAATACTGGGCGGAAAACTTCTCCTTCTTCTGTCGGCGATATTTTTTGGGGTAAGTTTCCATGTTTTAAATTATTTTGATAATTATTTAAAGGACAATTTTGCGGTTCTTTTGATGGTAGATTGTCAATTTAAAGAGATACAGTACCAGTCAGAGATTTCAAGCTCACGTTATTACACAGAGCTAATCCCCCGCATCCGGCTGTCGGTAGCGTGAGTAACATGATCGGTCACGGAGCTGCAGCAGCGAGCCTTTGAACAGCGGGTAGTGATTCGCACTCTCACGAACGTTGAATGATTCGGTCCGCTGCTTCGTACCTCGGCTTACAAATGTAACAGGTGAAAAGGCGATGGTCACGTTGCGTGCACGCGCGTTCCTCGATACATTGACAAAATTCCCGGATGTAAAATTGCTCAAGTGCGTCTCATTCAGTAACGTGGATGTGCAATTCAGCCCGCCTTCTTGCTGGCGTGGGTCACGAGCAGACTTGGCAGTAACATGTACCAATAATGGCACGGCTCGCTCAGATTATATTTGACTCAGCAGTGTGGCTCTGCAAATTGTTTTAAATTCAAGACAGTAATTTTTCCTCACTTAACTATCCTGTTCTGCCACGGCTTCAAGTTTGATAATCATACTACATTTTCACTAGAAAGCATTTATGTGTATGCAGCATGGTCGCTTCTCTGATATGCTTACTTGTTTTAATTCTATAAGAAGCTACATGTATCTACAGCTGAACCCGCCTCGGTGAAAAAAACATCCCATATTAAACCCGCTTGCTCTTTCATGCCAAACTACAGTTCATACTTTCTAACGGAAAATTAGTTACGAAAAGAAAGGATTTAGTCAAGGATAAAAATAAAAAGCAACAGAAGTAAAATCCGCAAAGTAGTTCGTTTCCCGTCATGATTGGCGATCTATACACACTCACACACACGCTTCATGTATTCAAGTGCATGACGCAGTTCTTCGTACATTCACCCTTTTTTTAAAACTCGGTCACGATCTTTTTAGGACAGAGCACGCGAAGCATTCATTGCCACATTTGAGACAATCGAAAAATGATGCATCATCTCTTTCATTATTTTTTTCTTTTTAGACGAGTTTATTACATCTATGATATTCATGTCAATTTTATTTTATGTTTTGTACGAGAGAAAATGTTGATAATAGGGCTTACTTGACTACATGTACACTGAATCTTCATAGTGACCTCGGCCTTGTGACCCTTGTCCATACAGTGATAGATTTCACACAGTCCGTGATCTTGCTGTCCGAGGTCCAGACAAGCCACGTTCCACATAAATTCAGGATCAGTTACGCCCCTGTCTTGCAGACTATAACATCCACGTGGTCTGGATGACCACGCCCACATGTCACTCTCACTGCACACCCATGTGCTTGGATTGGTTTGTAGCTTCAAAGTCCAAAGATCATTCTTCACCAACCAATAGCAAACGAGAGTTTGCTGTTAGCTTAGGTCGCCCGTATCTGTAATGTGACACCCAGCTTGGGTTCCAGCTGTCTGACAGGCTTTTTGATTTTTGCTCTGTTTTGATTTTTGCTCTGTATTAATTTGTAAACAAACTGCCATGCGATTTGATAAGGAATGTCATTGTTTTGGTTCTGCCACATGACTTGTTGGAGGAAAGCGATCGAGATATAAAGGAGAAAGATTGTTAGGAGAAAGATTGTTGGGAGATGTGCAGAGAGACTGAAAGAAAGATGAGAAGAAAATAAAATAAAATATGGTAACTAAGTGATTCATGAATGATAATGTAAAGAGAATCAATTTTTTCAACTGTTTGGTACAGTAAATCGGTAATAAGAGACAAGATTTGAGATTAAAAAACTGTTTTGATTTTTGCTCTGTATTAATTTGTAAACAAACTGCCATGCGATTTGATAAGGAATGTCATTGTTTTGGTTCTGCCACATGACTTGTTGGAGGAAAGCGATCGAGATATAAAGGAGAAAGATTGTTAGGAGAAAGATTGTTGGGAGATGTGCAGAGAGACTGAAAGAAAGATGAGAAGAAAATAAAATAAAATATGGTAACTAAGTGATTCATGAATGATAATGTAAAGAGAATCAATTTTTTCAACTGTTTGGTACAGTAAATCGGTAATAAGAGACAAGATTTGAGATTAAAAAACTGTTTTGATTTTTGCTCTGTATTAATTTGTAAACAAACTGCCATGCGATTTGATAAGGAATGTCATTGTTTTGGTTCTGCCACATGACTTGTTGGAGGAAAGCGATCGAGATATAAAGGAGAAAGATTGTTGGGAGATGTGCAGAGAGACTGAAAGAAAGGTGAGAAGAAAAGAAAATAAAATATGGTAACTAAGTGATTCATGAATGATAATGTAAAGAGAATCAATTTTTTCAACTGTTTGGTAGAGTAAATCGGTAATAAGAGACAAGATTTGAGATTAAAGAATAAATGGAAAAATAAAAAGGGGAGAGATACGTTTTATTTATATTGTATAAAATATATATCAATTTTTTCCTCCCCTCTTCCTCCTTATATGCTACTAGAATATTAGAATGTTTAGAAGGAAAAAGGGGTGATTGGAAGAAAGAAGAGAGAGAGAGGGAGAGAGTAAAAAGAGAAAGAGGGAGGCGACCGGAGAAAGGGACAGAGGGATTCAGAGAGAGGGGACTATTAACTTTATCTTCGTGTCTATTGATTGGCTCATTTTTCTAATAAACTTGACTTTTCCGCCCATCAGGAAGTAATTTGGCGATGGAATTACTCCGCAATCATCAACCCCAGCTCGCGAAGATAAAAACACATGTTGCTTGTTGTGGGAACCAAAGAATGTCTAGAGTGCGCGCGAAATTGGGCTTGTGACCTCATTTGTTAATCACATGTCATGACACGCGCAAAAATATGCCAGCCATGCAGCCCACAGAGGTCTGTGCTTTTTTTTTTTATCTTTCACAACGCGACGGCCGCATTGGGCGAAATGTGTATAGAATAAACAGATCGAATTTCAAAAGGGAACCAATGTGTGTTAAAGGATGAAGTTATGGTCGGGTAGAGAGAAAATGTTGGCTTGATATTTTTTTATGAGTTTAATGAAGATGATATTGATGACTATAATGATCATATCAGATGATCATAATTATGATGATGATCATGTGTGTTAAACCCGGTGTTAAACTTAAATGATAAAGTTACGGTCGGGCAGGGAAGAAAATTTGGCTTTATATTTTTTGATGCATTGAAGAAGATAATGGTTTTGACGATATGATTATCAAGATGATGATATAATTAGGATGTTCATGATGAATTGATGATAGTATTATATCGCTTTCTCTCTCTGCCCACCGTATTCACTCTCTTTATTTAATCCCTCTCCCCTCAGTTTCTCTGCCCCTCCCCCTTCCGGTTTTTTTTTACTCTCTATTTCCTTCTTTATTTTCCCTCTCCACATCCCTCTCCCTCTCTGAGTCTCTCTCTGTCCACTCGAGCTCTCTCTCTCTCTGCCCATCGTATTCACTCTCTATATTTCATTCCCCCCTCCTCTCCCCTCTCTCTGCCCCTCCCCTTCCCGTTTTTTTTTTACTCTATATTTCCTTCATTTTCTATTTATCCCCTCGCCCTTTCAGATTTTCTCTCTCTCTCGCTGCCCATCATATTTAATCTCTATATTTCACCCTCTCTCCCCTCCCCTTTTACTCCCCCAGTTCTCCTCTTCCTCTCTTCGTTTTCAATGTGTCGCACGCCTCTACTCTCTAGCTCTCATTTCATCCATTTTCCTTCTGTAATATCTTGTGGCGTACCTGGCGTTCCTTGTCAGGCGGGGTAAAAGCAAGCAATAATTATATACATAAATAATAATAGAGGTCAATAGTCACCATAATTTTCAAAAGCATTTTCCTGTCCGAAATGTTCTGCCTGGCAAACTAAAAGCTATTACAGTTGGGTGTTCTTATATTTTCTTTCCACGTTCAAATTGAATATAATTCATTCACTCTCTATAGTTTATTGATCTACTTTACATGTATTGTAAATGTATCTCTTAGAACCCACTAAAAGAGTCACGTTCGGGATACATTCTGTTCTTTACAAGTACAAAAAAAAAACACAATACACCCTCATTATATAACCAAGATACCCAGGAAGTCAATTGAAAGAGAGTTGGGGATCAATAAAACTCTCCTCGTGGACAATACCAAGGTTCAGGCTCATTGTTCAGTGGCTATTGGCCGGGGGTACTCATGCATTGTAGTGCCTGGGCCGGGGGATGCACGTTGTGCGGGCGATCAAAGAACAACAAACGTGCGCCGAACACGCTCGAACTTTTTGGTGTACAATGGAATGTATAGTAAGGGTACCCTCGGATGAGGTCACTCGGGGGTCAACAAACACAATCACTCGATCGAGAACTTGTTGCGTTTTGATTCCGCTGGTGACTTTGTGTAGAATTATTTTTTCGCTTGTTTTTAATGAGCGATGTGGTAGTGATCTGGTGTTTATCTTGAATTTCTACTTCTTAAAACTTTTTGTTTTCTAACAAATAAAGTGAATCGTTTATTTATTCATGCTCTCCCTCGGTCTTTCTCTTTCTAAACAAGCTCCCATATTCTCAACCTCCCTCTCTCTCGAACTCCTTTGTCAGCTCCCCTCTCTTCTTCTTCTTTCCGTTATTTTCTACGCAGAAATTTTCAAACTTAGCTACATTGTAGATTAATAAAATTGATGCTCTCGGTCTCTCTTTGGCTAACTTAATTGGCTCTTCTTTGACATATCTCTCTCTCTCTCTATCTTATGTTCCAGTTCATTTATCTTTCATTCAATATTTATTCCTTGTCTTTCTGTTTTAAAAAGCTCAAGAACCTCATTTCATAAATATACAGTAATTCAATATAAGAACAAAATGAATGCTCTCAGTCTCTCTTAGTCTAATTTGGCTCTCTTCTTTGACATCTCTCTCTTTCTTTCTCTCTCTTTCTCTCTCTCTCTCTCTCTCTTCTGTGTCATTCCCCCTCTATTTTTTATTCAATATTTATTACTCTACGTATACACTGTAGGTACATGTAGCACCGATGTGAAAGAGCTTTTGTCAAAGACACTGCGTTCAACAGCTACTCCCTTTTACGCTATTTTATAAACTATTCTTGTCATTTTATAAACTTTTCTTGTCATATTATAAAGGTTTTGGTATAAAAGGAAATCAATGAAAATCAATATATGTCACGATCAGAAGTTAGACTGCTATCAACGGCATTGTATACCGAAAATAAACTACATGTACATGTACACCAGTACCCCAGTTCTTCGGTCATTTTCCACCATGACTTGCCTACAGTCTGTACGTGCATACTGTCTGAGCCGCGCAGCACGCGCGGAACGTGATTGCTACTACAATGTACGATAACACGTTCGATTCGCACCACAGAAGGAGGCGATTTTCTACACCGTGATTCGCGGACGTAAACCTGTCATCGCATGGGAGATTGTTCTGAAAAGGCCGAGGGCAGCGTGATGAGCTGGAGCGTTCACGAGTTCCGGCTTAAGCTGTTCGAGCGCAACACAGCGTGGCAACGTGAGCTTGAAATCTCTGACTGGTACTGTAGGTATTCATATCAGCGGCGATTTCTTTTTAACTTAGTGACCGAATACCGGGGCGCGCACCCTACATGTACAAGGTACAACTACAAGGATCAAGTCAACTCTCTCGGGCTGGGCTCACTCGGCCGCGATTTTTCGCCAAGGCCGAATTCGCCCTAACTTAGTGCAGAGTTAGCCCGGATCCCGTGGCCGTAGCTTGCCCTTTTTTAGGACCCCTTCTTGCCATACAAAAAATAAACAGGTCGGACTGTAGTAAGCCCACATGGAACATGGACTTCCTTCCAGATGGCATAAAATTTATTCATATTTTCATAATAATGATGCCTCCCGCAGTTTAAAATATCACATAAGACCATGATACTCACTTCTTGTACCGACAAAAACTCCAACAATGGGAAAACGAGATGTCTATCCAAATATTGCCCAATTTTTGCAGTCAGATCAAATTCCGCCATTTTGCTGACTTTAATGCGCGCGTGTGGTACAAATAAAATTCGCGCGTTAAGTCGCGGCGCGCGGCCGCGGTACGTACGTACCGTACTGTACTAATATACTCTGCATACATGTACATGTATGCATTTTGTATGTTGACGCCGTATTGTAAATAAGCAAGCCAGCTGCATGTTCAGATGTTGCAGATTTGATCAGTCATGAAATTATGAAAACCAAGGAAACTAATCTTCACCACAACTGAGAAAATGTCGGAGGAGCTTTCGCAAGGGCGCTGTAACTTACAAAATGGGGATAAGAGTAAGCTGAGCAAACATAAAGCCAGCAAATCTGGCAGCACGGCCACAGGTAATTTGTTCAGAGTTCTTGTTTAGATTAATTTAAAATTAGAATAGAGTTGTCAGTTGGACCTTAAAGTCAGACTTAGTCTGTTACTGTTAGTTAAGTTAACTTAAAATTTAATTCAGGTTAATTTTATTTTTAATTTTATTTATTTTTTGAATCATCATAATTTCATATCCAGACATGTCATAAAAAATTAAATCATAATGTCAATGATTATCAATGATAATTAGGCCCCCTACTACTAGTTAGAATTATCATAATTTTGTTCATAATATAATAGGCCCTAGGGCTAGGGCCTAGCCTAGGCCTAATTTCTTATATTTTATAAGTTATATGTAGCCTAACTGTTACTGTTAGTAATTATATACTTACATGTAAGTCTTAACCGTTATTCGTTAACGAAGTTAAAGTCTTATTGATAATTGATATTGATAGTTCACTTGTATCTAATGTAGGCACGCTCATCCAACACGAGAGGGCGCATTCTCCGTGTTCATTTCTGCTGTACAAAAGTTGCGACACGCTAGATCGGTCACCTGTCCATTCACTATCATGCACACCCCCTTCAAAGTTCCCATTCTAGGGGCTTTTATATAAATCAATGGTTAAAAGAAATATGACATCATTTTCCTTGCGACTTCAGCTTTACAATGCAAGTATTTTTCGCCGACGACGACATCATAATCCATACGCAAATTGCGTTTGAATATGTCTATAAGTACCGGTACCACTTTTGCTTCAATTTGTCCGATTTCGTGAATATAATTTAAGTATCAGACATTACATCAAAAGTACATATTTTAATATAAAATTGAAATTGTAAGGATTGATTTGATACCAAATTCGTGGCGGTTCTTTCTGCCACTAACTGCCAAGACGGCTCGAAAAAACCCTTGTCAGCCAGTTTCGCGGTGAATTTTCCAACATGTAGTCCCGTATATTGACGAATTTGAACCAAATGCAACACGCGCATGAGCACTGATCAGCTGATCTCTTGGACATCAAAAATGCCGACGAATTTGCCCTGACTGCCCATTGGCGAGGTTGTCGCATATAAAAAATCATAACTATAGTTATATTAAATTTTACGTCTAGATCAATACATTTTCATGTTCTGTGACAAAATCTCTTCAATTTAAGGTAAGTTTCACTAGATTTTCATGAGCATTAAAAAATATGTGAGCGTGCTTATCTAATGTATACTGTAGCGTAAACTTTTATTTGTAAATCCTGCATTGACCTTCTAAAAATACATCATGTTCGTCTAGACAAAATATCACAGCTAGCTTGACAACTAGTTCCTGTCCCTGACCAACACGCGGTTCAGTTTGCCGCTGATCTCTGAACATCGGAGGAAGAAGAATTAAGATTAAAGAAGAAGAAGAAGGTCGAGACGTGAAAGCCTAAAATTCACTTTCAGTAAGACAGCTGGACCAAAAAATAAGTCTGATTTGTTTGGGGATCATGTTTTCACCTCCACTTAGACTGTCTACGACGAGACATGTCACGTGTACATGTAAGTCTGGCTTCACAGAGTGGAGGAGAACCTTAAAAGTCAAAAAATGTTATGAAAACTCCTCCAAACAGACAGATTTTTCCGTCTACAAAAAAGGCAGGCAATATTGTTCATTTGTTCGTTTTTTTTCTTTTTCATACATGTACATGATGACTTATGTTATGATTTTGTCCTATTTAAAGTTAGTATCGACATTATACCAATGTGTAATATGACTCGTTCCAACTCGGCCTCAGGGACAGGGTTACCTAGGGATACCTAGGGAAGATACTGAACGCAGGCACTACGCCTCTATATTCAGTTCCAAGTTCTTCTTCCTTTTCAAGACGGCTGGATCGTTTCCTGGTGCAGGCGATTCATAATCGTACTTAATGGTCTCATTTTTGGAGCACCTACAGTACATGTGTACATGTATCCAAAGCTACTTCAAACAAAACTGTGCACACTCGGGGTAGTAATTTTTTACTATGTCCTCTTGTCTGGGGGTCGTTTCATCAAATCAACTCCATGACAGTCATAACTGTTGTCGGCGATCTACGGAAATGTCATGGACCTGAAAAACTGTTTCACGAAGACATGATAAACGACAACTCAATCATGTCAATGATATCGATACTCATCGGCGAAAAAACATAGTCTATATCACAGTCCATTGGAATTATCGTCCATTACCCAAACAGATTTTGAGGCTCAGTTTTCCCCAACTATTCCAAAATGTAAAAAATGGCAGTGAAGATGAATGCTTGTGATACAAACATCCCGTTTTATACATGAAAAGATGTGTTTCTTATGGCATCTTACACTGTAGAATTTATAAAATTGAGAAAACTCGAGGAGGCTTTTGCAATGTACGAATCTAGATTTGTAGGTAAGAGGATACCGTAATTGACTAATTACGGAAAGAAGACCCAAATCGGGTTAATTTTAGAGAAAATGAATAAATTAAGATATCTTATGGCCCAATTTTAAATATTTATTCATTAAAAGATACATATAATATTATTCATATCAAAGCATTGCGTGAAAACGAAAAAAAAGCGAAAATACATACATGATATATTGTTGTCGTTCACATGGGTCTGTATATATACAGACTGTTCCGTTTTCGATGCTGATTCTATGGTAGACGGATGTGGGTATTTTTAATATTAATCTCATTTACTTGTTGGGGGGGGTCAAGAAGCGATATTAAGAACATGTTGTTCGTCTGTACAATATTATAATACGGACATTAGTAATACAGTGAAACCTGTCTATAAAGACCGCTCAAGGGAGACAAAAGCGGTCTTTATGAGCAGGTGGTCTTTATGGACAGGTTCCTTTAATACATGTTTCAATGAGAAATGATCTTCATGGGAAACAAAAATTGTGGTTTTTACAGACAGGTGGTCTTTCTATACAGGTGGTCGCTAAAGCAGGTTTGACTGTACTATCTGGTAAAGGAATGATAAAGGATAGTGCTTGGAGATCAGGAAATAAATGTTCTCTTAATTTACATTTGTTATTTTTTCGCAGCCCATAGACTAACTAAAAGCTGGCTTGTGATGGCGTTCTAAAAAGATATGACAGGTCTGGAGTACCGACTAGTCACTTGTCAGCGAAGTTGTCGCTGGTCTTGGCAAAGACGGCTTTGTGAAACACTTAGCGGACTTGTAGTTGAGCGACAGTGTCGAGATATCGCTGATCTTGTCGTTATGACGGTTTGACGGTTTGATGAAACGACCCACTGATCTCTGGAATTGTAATTCAAGATTTGGTGTTACATGTACGTCAGAATTGTATTTATTAAAAATCTTGTACGTTTCAATCATATCGCCTTGAGCCCTCCTGTAAGCTAAGGTAGGGATATTCATCCGGGCCCGTATTCTGTCTTTTATGTTAGTAAAACGATGTTAATTGTCATAACAAATCAAAATCAGGACAAGTCATTGGTTAATGATTGCGCAAAGATGGCTGTGCTCGCGTAAAGTTAACAGAGACACCTGCACAAGCACCAATGATTAGTGTTTATTGCGCGCATTTCCAGTTTGTTATGACAATTAACATAAAAGATAACATAGTTTTCAGAACACCGCCCCTGGTCCCGGGGACTTCGAAATATCAAGTTTGGGAAGCAGAGACAGGACTTTGTCTTCATTAATTTCAATTTCAGGGTTATCTATAAATGCTCACATATATGTGAGTGGGTCGTCTCTTAATTCTGTTTCTGTTTCGGTTGCGTCGGTGTACTCAGAATAACTGTACTCCACCAACGTTTTTGGTTGTATGGTCAATGTGCTACATGTATGGCAAGAGAGGTGATTCACATTTGAAGTCTCTGCGTAAAGACTGCACTGGAGGTAGCCGTTACCGTTTCCTCCTTAAGACGGTTCCATTCTGCTGCTGTCCTGAGGAAGAATGAGTACTTGTGCACGTCTTTCTTTATTAGTACCCTCTGGATTCTTGTACTATTTCCTCTAGTTGTTCTGCCCCCTCTGTTGTTGATTTGGAATATACATGTCAGCCTTCATCCTAGACCGAAAAATCAGTCTATTTCGTTTGGGGATATGCTCCGCTGAGACTACGTCTGGCTTCATGGAATCCCTTGGAGGAGAGCCTCGAAAGTAAAAAAATGTTATAAAAGGACTCCAAACAGACAGATATTTCTGTGTACCTTCATCCCTACTTCGCCATTCATGATCTTTTACAAGAGTTGAAGTCTGGCGCCCCTCCTTCTATCTCTAGCGAGTCCCATTCAAGTTTCTTGATCATGTGAGAGACACTGCTTTGTTGTTTGTACTATTGTAGTCGTTCATGCATAACCTGGCAGCCCTCCGCTGAACTGCTTCAAAAGTCGGGCAGTACTGCGAAGGTTGCATGGCAAGTGATAAGAACATCAACAGACCAAGTACTGTTCCCTGTGGAACACCTGACAAGACTTTCTTCGATTCAGAAGAGGTGCCATTGCAGAATACCTTCTGTGTTCTTCTTGTGAAGAAATGTCTCAGTCACTGAAGTAATGAACCTCTAATTCCATGGTGGGCTACTAGTTTTCCAATCAGTCTTTCGTGGTCACCTTGTCAAATGCCTTGGCAAAGTCAAGCATTGCCGTGTGAGTTGTTTACCCTGTCTCCACGTTTTTAGACAAGTCATGGATGGTAAGGACTAGTTGAGTCACTGCAGACTGTTTAGCCTTGAAGCCGTGTTAGCTGTCGACTCTTACTTTATATTAGACATGAAAATACATGTACATGTATGAGCTGACCCTGGACCTGGACCTGGTTGGAGGAAATTTTTTTTCTCTCTTCTATTTTCTTCTTTTTGTTCCTTCTCCTATACAGAAGAATATGTGTTTAGCTGGTGAGAAGGTCTTATTTCAGACATTTCATTCACAACTTATCACAAGCCTAAAAATGTTGTCTTTCATTTCAGACCCCTGAACTACGTGTAAAATGAATGAGTGCGCAGACATGGGCTCTATTGTTTTTGCAATGATTAAATTAATTCAAACTTGTGATTGAACCAGATCTGTCTGAAAACTTCAGACTTTGGGGTGATGGCTCTCTAAATCTATTTTTTTTTTTTTTTAACCCTTTCATTTTTTCTTTTGTTTGTTATAAAAACGTTCATTTGATCTCACTTTAGGTAACAGAGCACTGAACATTTAGGCAGAGAAATATTTCACAATTTTACCCACTTGCAATGTAGAAGCCCCACTTAATAAGTTAATTGCTGGCAAGAGCACTGGCCTTCATAATATGCTTTTTTTTGTCAATTTAAATCATGCCTGTGAGGCTCACCGTACTAAAGGCGTAGTGTGGAAATCAATCTAATTGGCAGCTCTCTAAAAATAGATCATTCTTAGAGAGAAACAAGTGAAGGAAACAATTCAATTTCCAGCTCTACCACCCGTGAGATGAGATCATAATTAGCTTGGTCTGGAAAAGAGAACCCCCCCCCCCCCCCCCTCTTGTGAAGTTTTGTTCCATAACTTTATGTTATGTACAATATTTGTGAAAGGGCAACCTTACCCAACCTTTGTAACTTAGATGATTTGTGTGAAAGCAGGATTGTGAAAATTTGAAAGACATCGGACAAGGAATATTATGGGTGTGTGAAAAATGAGATCACCAAGTGTATGCGTCTTTTTTTGCGAATCTCAAATTGGCAATTTGGTGAGTTGATTGTGACATACATGTATTGGTGGTCAACTCTCCCGTTAGTCATGTACGCTAAAATATCATAATAATTTGTGGTTTTCTCCTAAGCAATTTCCCTCGCCAGTACTCAAACTAGATAGCATATACATGTATTTTTGAAGGTCCTCATAAAAGAAAAAGATCCTACTGAGTAAATACATGTACATGTACATGTACATTTTGAAATAAATTAATTTTAGTCATTTCTTGTTTTGGAGCAAATGTGGGTGTCATCCGCCTAGATACATCACAGTGACATTACCGATTGGGTCAATTTGAAATTCCCATAGATAATTTCCAAAATTCGTATTCAACTTTCTTTTTTTTTTGTCCGATTGCATTCATACATGTACTTTCACCATTCTGCTTCTCAGATTTTCCCCTTTCTTTCAGAACAATTTGCCATTAAGGGTTGGATTTCCCCCGAATGACAGGTTGATTTGTGCAGTACTTGTAGGGCTACATGTACATTGTACATTGTACATTTGTACATGTATTATGTCCATGTACTGTAAAGTTTTAAAACTGGACTTTCCATCATATTTCTGTGCTTTTATTTTGATGCATGAATTGTTGACCAAACATACTCATTGGAAATCATGGTCATTCATGGCTTTCAAATATGAAAATTGAAAATGATATTTTACTCCTAAGCAGGGTTTTGTATTAAAGGGAAAATATTTTCATTTTCATATTAGCAGTGTGAATAGAAATATTGGAACAGAAGATGAATAGAAAGTTGAACTGAAAAGGTCAATTGGTTCGGAAAACAGTTTATAAAAATTGTATAGTACATGGACATGCCAGTAGCAATTATTTTCATTATGTTTTTAATTTTTATTATTTTTTGTAATTGGGACCTTCAGTTGTCCACATGTATGGAAGACAATACACTAAAGATTGGTTTGGCCCCCACCCAGAGCCAAAGGGTGAAGCCAGTATTATTAGCCCCTGATTAAAAATGGTAGCCTTCCTTCATTATAAGGAAGTGAGTCAGTGACAGATTGTACAGGGTACATTGTCACTATGAACACAATGACAAAGAGAGCGGACAAAATATACAGCTCCTCATTGTACCCGCCACACAGGTGAATATGCATGTGACACCTGTTCTACATGTACTTTTACATAATATCAATCAAGGGATGTTCTTTTGTCTAACATCTGGAGCAATTGTGGAAGGTACAATGAGGAGCTGTATATTCTTTGTTTGCCATGTTCATAGAGTGAAGAGGTAATATGCTGCGTAGATTTACATGTACATGTATAATACATTGCAACTTACACATACAACTGCATACATTTTCATGGTAGATTCTATTCTCTGTATTATAGAAAAATAAGGAAGTTTTGTGTTTGATTTCAATAAATAATACCAATGGTAGGCTTCTGTAAGTGATTGATTATGGGGTTAGGATGTACTACAAATGTAATTGTACACCTTTCATTAGTGCTGTAATCGACAAGCCTTTTTTTTGGGGGGGGGGCCACAATCCTGTCAACAAAACGCCTTTCTGGCCGGGAGACAACATTTCAACAACGATTCTGATATGGCGACATTCATCATGTCGCCATATCATAACACTATTCAACTGTGAATTCCACATTCAGTATTCAGTGGAATAAAGTCATCATCTTGTTCTTGAACTTCATTGAACATTTTCTTTATTTATATACCGTAACCTCTTAATTTTGATAAAATGTATGTGTACAGTGAGTGTATTCATAATATATTTTTAGGTTGAAATAGTGAGATACTGCAGTGTACTTTCAGCAGGGAGCAAGGCTACATTAATCAATACATGACAATGTAAGGCTTTACAGGGTATGTATTGTACAGTCGATGCATGTACTGTAAATGTCCATCAAGGCGTTGAGAGAGAGGGAGAAATAACATTTCAATATGAGAATACAGACCTGCAATATCACATGCATACATTACATGTATGTGCCTGCTGCCTACCATCACACAAAATATTGGCTAAAATACATGCATGCCTACAATCTAACTTTCATTATCTTTTCATTTTCAGCCATTTACATGTATATCATTGAAATGAGATTCAACACTGTACACCATTGTTAATGAACATTATTGTGTGTTTTTTGTCACAGACATCAAACCAGAGCCGACCACCAAAAGGATGGATATTCCAGATTGTGCCGTCTGTCTCCAGTCGTGCGTCCATCCAGTGGAACTACCCTGCAGTCATGTCTTCTGTTTCCTGTGCATGAAGGGTGCCTCTACACAGTACAGGAGATGTGCCCTCTGCAGGCAAGAGATCCCTGTAGACTTCTTTGTGAGTCCCAAGCTGCTTCTCCATCACGACGAGGAGGATGAGGTGAAGGAAGATGAGGTGGAGGAGAGCTATACCTGGTTTTACGAAGGGAGGAATGGATGGTGGCAGTACGATGAGAGGACAGATGCAGAGCTGGAGGAGAGTTACAGAGCCAACAAGAGAACCTTTGAGCTGTTGATCGCAGGATATGTCTATGTCATAGATTTGGACAGCATGTTGCAGTACAGGAGGTCTGATCCTTCACGCAGGAGACGCATCAAACGTGACCTTGTCGGCGCCGCCAAGAAGGGTGTCGCAGGGTTGAAGATAAAGGTGAAGCGCGAGGAGGATTCCGCTGATAGGCGTGTGGTTGGAGCAGAAGAAGACAAGGAGAATGGGGGTGCAGTAGGTGGTGCTACAGCCTCCCTAGAAGACAGTGGTACAGTTAAGAATGAAGATGATTGTACACATGATGGGACTGTTCCATTGGAGAAGGAAGGGGTGGAAAGTGATGTGAGTATTCAGGGAACTACGGCAATGAGCCCCAATGCTAATCATAGTAATTCTGCTGGGAATGAGACAGTATATGAAGTTGTCAGAAGTGCAGCACCTCATACAAGTAGAACAGGGGAGGAATCATCTCCTCCCAACTTCAGATACACCAGCCCTTCTGCGGTTGATAATCCTCCTCCAACTTATGCCAAACCTGTACGTCAAAAAAGGAGGCCAGCCAAGGAACCCTCTCTATCAGGTGCAAGTTCAGAAACAGTCAACAGCACACAGATCGATTCCCCAGTCACACAGCGTCTAACTATTAGCCACCAGCGGACCCATTCTGCACCAGAGTCACGCCCCTCCAGTCGACCAAGGTGCCCCGCTCCTCAGGCCCCACCCAGAGACCCTGGCACCCAGCTAAGTAGCAGCTCGGCTGCTCAAAGAACAGAATCACAAGATAATCCTGGGGATGCGGAGAGGGTTACAGAAACATTGCGCTCAGAATTAGTTATAAACGTTGGTTCAAATGTGGACACAAGCTCAGGGGCCAGAAGGCGGCAGGTTCGCCGACATGTGCATGAGGTATAAGACGACCTTGAATATGGAGCGTTAGAAACATTGCGCTTAAAGTAGCTTATTTATTACACGGAACATAATACTTGAAAATCAATCAAATCCAGGTTAGAAATCGTGCAAATGTACTGTGGCTAAATTGTTAGCCTCATACTTTCAGAAGACGTGCCTACATTTTGTTGTGTAGATCTAGTAATGAATTCACTATTTTCTCAAATTTATATGTGAAGCTTCTACTCTTCCATGGATTTGTACATATTTACATGTACATGTAGCTGGAATTATTAAAGTTGAGGTCCACCCTCATTACAAGTTGGTTTTAAAAGAAGCAGAGAAAATTAAAAGACATTCCTTCATCAAATCTAGGAAAATGAATATTTATGAATTTTTCTGTACTGAGCAAATGGGAGAGGGACTTGTATGTACATGCACATGTACGTGTAGGTCACGCAGTTGCTAGTTTTGTTTGATTGATTAAAACTTTAAAAATTCATAACTATCTTATTTCTTGTCGGATTTTGCGCAAACACTCACTGATCAGTTTCTCTCATTTTTCTGCTTTTATTCAAGTCAACTCCATGGCAGTGTGGATTTTCCCTTTATACCTAGTAGTAACCTTTTGCTACTTATGTACATGTATGTGTACATTAAGTTGTTTGAATCTGTACATGTATCTTCTCTTTTGCGTTGTACACAAGGATACAGTACAGTATTGTACAGTTGCCGGTTACAAGAAACCGTCGTACATGTACTGTTGATTTTCCTCGACGTCCCATTTCACTGCATTCTTGCAGATTTTATAAGAGTTCGAACAGGATGTACATGTAGATCTACAAATTGAGACTAGTAAAGGTTTTTGCTTTAGGCTCCAAGTACATGTTACACCATTTCTAGGTAATGTGTAGAAGTGTAGCTCTTTGCTTATAAATACATGTAATTGCATTACAAAATATTTATGCAGTGAATCTTTGCACATCTTTATCAAGTTCATGTATTTATTCTGTGATTCAATCCATTGTTAACACAACGGAATTGGCCTACAATGATCAACTTTTTTTTGTGTACCATTGGCATGGATTGAATTTTTTTTTTTTTTCATGTAAAAGCATTTGTATCAATTGGTATTGTCTACTGTACCGCACCTCTGTTATACATTATACATATACATGTATGCACATGTCACTACATGTATGAACATGATGACAAAGAGAGAGGATAAAATATGCAGCTCCTCATTGTACCCTCCACAATTGCTCTCACTGGTAGACAAAAGAACATCCCTTCATTGCTATTATGTAAACAAGTAGAACAGGTGAATATGCATGTGACACCTATTCTACATTATTTTACATAAAATAGCAATCAAGGGATGTTCTTTTGTCTACCAGAGCAGTTGTGGAGGGTACCATGAGGAGCTGTATATTTTGTCCGCTTCTTTGTTCGCCATGTCCACAGTGTGTATTCATGTACAACATCTGAAAAGCAATGTTACAACGTATTCATTCCGTATTCTTCTTTGCAAAGTGTTCTGTGCATTTTGTACAAATTATTGTGCAGTTATGCCAGGATGTCATGTGCTACAATTTCTTTGGTGCATGTACAGAAGTCCTTGCCTTATACTTACATGTAGGTTAATCTATTTTATTCTTAAAGCCAAAGTTTATTTACAGGTGGGTGCATCATTCTTTAAATGCTAATAGGGCAAATGAATAGATCTGTTTTTATGCATACTTTTAAAACAGTTTGTTCTTGACAACCTGAAAGCTTGTCAGAGGCTTGTCAGACATAGCAACAAATAATATATGTAAACTGTAGTTCATTCATTAATAACAGGTTAATGGAATACCTTGTTACTAGGTCCCCAGGAAAGAAATATCCATAAATTTGAGTAACTTTGTGAACAGGTCTATTGCCAAGATTTATGATTACTTGATGCATGTACATGTATGTATGTACATTTGTAAGGCTAGGGGTGCATGTACAAGCCAATGGAGGATTTCATCAATCGTTTTGTCAGTGATTTTTACCAACAACTGTTATAAGCTACTGAAATCCTTGCATCTGATTGGCTGAGAGCAAATTTGTCAGTAAAAATCACTGACAAAACGCTTGATGAAACGCTCCCCTGGTGATTTTATGACACATGCTCTGGCAACATTTAATGTGCAGTTAACTTCAAGTGTACCAATCACCGGAAAATAAATTCTGTAAAGCTAGAAAGTATAAAATCAACCTCATACAACTGTATCTGGCATTAAATAGGTCAAAACTTACAGGGAAGGTTGAGTTCTGGGAAAGGTAAAAAATAATTTGTGAGCTTCTCAAACTTACATGTATTACATGTTAGTTTGGAAGATTATCATAGTAGATGTCCCTTGAAAAGGATTGCTCTTCAAATGCCCTCACATTCAAAATATGACAAGAAACAGCTGAAATGTTCAGGCCGAACATTTGTGATTTTGTGTGTAGTCCCATACACATATTTCTGTGTGCAGTGCATGTGACTCTCAGCAGGATTGAGTCAAGTTCTTTAATCATTGTACATGTACCAGTTCTTACATGTATGTACATGTATATAATCAACCTTTCCCAATTGCTTTGAGACAGTTTCTTTCACAATTCAGTCTCCTATAAGCCAGAACTCAACTCTATCTATAAGGAGTATGAAGGAAATAAAGGATTACATGAAAATGCTCACGCGGAACCGACCTGAGTTTGGTTCTGCGGGAGCCCTTATCTTGGTGTGCGCGTACTTGTGTGTCGAGTAGTCTACTCACAGGTCGCCTTTACCAGGGGCCTGGGAACGATTTTCTTACTGGGGGTGCTGTGTCTCTTTTTAAGTCCAAAAATCTCTGACAAGCAAAAAAATAAAAATAAAAAAAGGTCCTCAGCATTTCAGTGTCTCTCTTTAAGTCCAAAAATCTCTGACACCCCCTGATTTTTTACAGGGGGTGCTGCAGCACCCCCCGCACCCCCGGCTCCCAGGCCCATGGCCTTTACGCTTACAGAGAGTGTAATTAAACTCGCAATCTCTTTATAGAATTAATATTTGCAGCCCATATTTTGAATATAGTATAACGACATGGAACCTCTAACATAAAAATATTTAACCCCCCCCCCAAAAAAAAAAAACAACTATATATATATATATATATATATATATATATATAGATATATAACAGTAAAATATATTTTTGTGATTGGTACCCTTTAATCCCCTGATTAAACACCTGACCCTCGTGCTAAATCTGACCTAGGCTAACACCTAATTACAACCCTAACCACATGTACCTTTTATGAAAATAAAACCAGGGGGGTGTTTCATAAAGCTGTTCGTAAAGTTACGAATGACTTTACGAAGGACTGGAACATGTTCTTGGGTGCTATACTAATCAGATTCTCAATCATGTAGCACAAGAACTGATCACCAGTCGTGCGTAAAGTCGTGCATAACTTACGATCAGCGTTATGAAACACCCCCCTGGAGCATTATGTTGGATCACTGGCCATGTGCGTTGTTTGACTTGTTCCATCACTAGGACTGGAGGGCAAATTATTAATCAGAAGGATAATGTAATTCATTTCATAAATAATTAGGGGCAACTGAATCACTACCCCTTATATTTAATCTTAGTATTGTCACCAGTAACCTGTTCTTACTCATATCGTGAGGTGAAAACAAAGAAATACATGTATACAACTAGCTTACTAGTTTCTAAATTTATACTTTTTGTTCTGAAAAGTCCAAATGTTATACATGTACATGTATATTATTTTTGTATATATAAAGAAGGGGGCAAATTTACAAGGTTACTGATTAGTGGAGGGTGCAGGAGGTGGTCCTCATCCTTTTCTCCTTCTCCCTTTTCTCCTCCTCCCTTTCCCTTTCTCTCTTCTCCATTTCTTCATTTTTATTTTTTTCCCACCACTAGATTGGGGGGGGGAGGGGCAGCAAATGCCTCCCCTGTAGCTACGCCACTGTTTGGGATCATGTACGAATCATTTGTTGTAAAGGTTAGGCAGGCCATTTGTAAAATGTGTAGAATTATTATAGTTTCCATAACACTTGAGATGTGGTGGGGGGGGGGGGGGGGGGGGGGGTACATGTAAATGATAGGAGCTCACGTTCACAGAGTTATTTTTGTCAATTGTTACAATACACTGTACTTTAAATGCCCATCTAGCTGGGGCATTGGACTAGATAATAGTGCATATTTATATCCAGTGGTTATATCAGGATCAGGAAATAAGAATCATTGTCATTTTTACAGGTAGAAAAAAAAATCATGAATGTGTAATTTGTCAATGTTTGTTTGTGTTGAATATATATTAAGAAAGATTACTTGACTACTTTCAGTGCACCATATGAAATGTATTTATGTGTTTTAATATTTTCTGAAGATCAAATGTAAATGTTCACTACTCATTTACAGTGGAAGTATTTTTTAAATGAAGGTATATTGCAGTATTTAATTATTCAGAATAAAGTGACGTGAGTTTGAAATAAGAGTTGTAATGGCTTGTTTGTGTTAGTTTTGTTGGTGAATGTTTCATTGTAGGAAGCGAGAATTCAGTTCAATACTAGTATAATTCAGTGTAAATAGAACAAAACCATGATGAACAACTATCACATGACTGATATCAGACAATCTGTAGAGGCACTGTTAAGACACTTGTCCAAAATAAGGGGATGGCTATTAGATTTGGTTCAATATGACTTTAAAAAGAGAAGAAACGATTTGGAATTATTTTGTTTAAAACATGCATATCATTGGAAAACTCTTGACTTCCTTCCTATGACATCAAAGTCATGAGGGAAGGATCACAATTCTTGCCAATGGGCCCCAAAAACTCAGAAGTAGTAACAAATTTTGGCAAAGAAGCCACATCCGTGAAAGCGAGAATTAACTCAGCATGCTCAATAGACTGCTTCTGTAATGTATACAAATTTATGCACATATATTCTCTGAGCACCTAGTGACGAGCTATTCCATGAACCTGCTTTTTATAAATGAGCCTCAATGCTTGGAATCCAGTTCGCATACATTATTTGTTGCTATGTCTGGCTAGCTTTCAGGTTGTCAACAACCTTTGTTTGAAGTGTATGCATAAAATTTGCATACATTACCAAAGCGGTCTATTTGTAGTAGGCCGTTTTGTATACAATGTCTTCATATTTAAAGGCTGCATCTCTGTCGAGGGGAAAATTCCTTCCAAATACCACACTATCCCAACTTTAGCAGCCATCCCATTTATTTTGGATGATTCTTGGGTTTCCTGACAGTGCTACTACAGATTGTCAAAAAATTGGTCACATTTTGGTTGTTGATCATAGCTTTGGTATCATATGAAATGAGAGAAAATGAGCTTTCCAATGATATATACATTGATAAAAAGATAATGTTGAATTATTGGATAAATTACCAATAAACTTCCAGGTATTATATTCACTGTTGTAAATTTCGCAACGGGATCCCAGTTTTGACTCTCTCTTATCTTTTATTCAGTCCAAACATCGATCAGAATATGTCATTGCTTCAAAGAATGGTAAATTGGGTCTTCCTTTCAAAAAATTTGTTTTCAAGTTGTGAGTTTGAAGGTTAAATATCTTTATCCTGCTGTTCACTATTCCTTCATCATTATTATTGTTGCTTGTACACATTTCAAACTGGTGAACGTTTATATTTTGAGCCCCTATTTTGTACTTTGTACTTTTACATAATCGACTGTTTTATCCAATAAAATCATTAAAAAAAAAATTACCAATAAACTTGGAGGATGGGACTAGAGGGGCATTATGTTTATATCTCCTAAATTTTGGTGGGGAATCTTCTTGTAGATTAATAGATAGCAATACAATAAATCTTTCAGCATACCACATTTCTTTTCTTCTTCTTTTTTTTGGGGGGGGGGGGGTGATGTTTCTTTGAATAGCTGATTGCTGATAGTGGCATATCCAGGATTATTGGGCAAAAAGATCATCATTTTTTAAGGGGGAATCACCCCCCTCCCCAAAAAACAAAACAAAACAACAAAAAAAACAAGTTTAAAAAAATAATTCTCTGGCAAGTGGAAAAAATGCTTGTCACATGTTTGGGCGCTTTTTCTGATCTAAATTAACGCCCTGTGAGGACCAAAAATGAGAGGCACTGGGTGCCATTGCATAAAGACTTACTATTATAGTAACTTTGCCATCAATGGTAACGTTGCTCAAGAGCCAATCAAAATCCAGTATTCCATGAAAAGTTACTAGTATAATAGCAAAGTTACTATAATAGCAAGTTTTATGCAAGGGCATTTTGTCCAGCGGCCTCATATCCCCCCGCCCCGCCCCGCAGCTACAGTCTTGACAACGAAATAGCGTCCTTACTAGTCTGAAATAAAAGAAGCCAACATTTTTCATTTTCACATACTAGAAGATGGAAATTAAAAATTCATGAAAATATTGATATTTGTTTAATTTAACATTTGATACGATGGTAATCGAAAGAACATAATACAGAAGAGCAAGTGAGTGCAGGATATGAATGAATATTCGGCAAAATTAACAGAAAATAAGTGCATTCTAAAATGTTGCAATATTAAGAAGTGTCTTTCACGTAGACTAGATGAAATAGAGAGGAACACTACCAACCTGCAGTGCATGCAGTGCATGCAGTAGGCCTACTCCGAAGTCCAAACGTTTGTCTCAAACTTGTCTGAAATAGTAAACGAAGAAGCTTGACTGGGGAGGAATTTTTAATTTGTAAACAAATCTTTCGGCATATTACTCCCAGTGTTAAAGATCGTATGCTCGATCTGTAATGAAAAACACAAGTCAGAAAAAATTGGAACCAGCGGGATTCGAACCTGTCATCTACTGCTTGCCGGGCAGCGACTTAACCACCAGGCTATTCTGGTTCACGGCCAAGTCACGACGAACTAGAATCAAATACCCAAGATCCTCTTCTTTCTGACTCATTAATATTCAAACGGTCCGCCGTGGAACAATGGTTAGTAAACGTGAATAAATATGCCTGAAATACTTTCTGATTCCTGTTAAGTTTCTTAGATGGATAGTGCTTGAATATTAAAGATAGAAGATGCCTCCAAAGAAACCAACAGCAAAACCTACAGCTAAACCAGCAGCCAAATCAACTCCATCGAAAGCTGGGACTGCGGCAAGAAAACCTGCGACGACTGGAAAAGCGGTACCAGGTAAGCGTATTTTGAGATGCATGCTCCCCGCCCCAGCCCGGTGGTCGTAGCATATAGTGGTAGGCTAATATCCTGATTTATGGGGGAGATGGCATTGCCATGCCCAGCCATGGGCCAGGCCGTGGCTGGAGGATTTCCACGAAAAAAAACCTTGTCACCCTTTTGTTGAGGACTAGTATTTCTATAATTTTTATTTCATTAACTTTGATCAGGTGGGATTTTAAGGCTGTTTATCATTCATGGCCAGTGGTATTTCTTCTTTAAACATTCTCATTCTCAATCTCAGTTTCACTCTCGCACAGGTCTCAAACTAAGTTACTAAAGTCAAACTCGATTGATGACAGTCTCACACTAGATTTCTTTTCATGAATTGCATGCTCACCTAGCTATAATTGTAGGGAGTCCGGGCAGTACGGACGTCTGATGTGCAACTAGTATACAAATGTAGATTACCCTGGATAGTCATTAGTAATATAGTATTCATATTTCATTTTCAAAGTTGGAGGATTACGATGATTGTTGAAAAAGGGTAATCTAACGTTAGATGAAAAATCTAGAAATCTAAATCTATTGACTGTAAAACATTGGAGAAATGCCATTTACCTGTGTAGATCTGCATTTTGTTCAACAGAGAGTACCGGTACATTTGAAATTTCTGATCAAACAATGGTATGCTGTAATTAAGAATCTATTAAACTTACATGTACCTATGTTGAAAACCAGTTCATTTTATTTTTGTAGATTTGACTTTTGTAGAGACTCTAGGGTCTATCTTGTCAAACATGCAGTTCTATTGATCCCAGCATATGTTTAGATTTTAATAGTATTCAAGGTGTTGGAAACAGGTAAGATATAGTTCCAGCAAGATTTCCCCATTGCTAAATAACACTGTCCTAGTCTTGCTAGCTGCAAGAAGATAGAAGTAAGATATTTGTGTTAACAGATCATTCTCCACATCTCATTTCCCTACCTGAAGCCAGGTGGAAGAAAGTAAGGTGTTCATATTCATATAGATCATTCTTATTTGATATTCCAAATTTGAAGGTGGAAGTAAAAAAGCTGGCCCAGCAAATAAAGGCGGCAAGGATGCAGGCAAGTCAACCCAGAAGGCCCCATCGAAGCCCAAACCCCCAAGCAAGGAGCACCTGGCCTCCATACAGATCCAAAAATGGGTACGGAGGTTCCTGGCCCAGTGTAAACTCAAGAAATTGAGAAAGGAGAAAGAAGATTATGAAGAGATGCTGGAGAAGCTAGAGAAAGAGGTGAATACCCCAAGTTTCCATCGTAAATCTTCAGATTTTGTTTGTTTTTATTATATTTTCGAGGGGGGGGGTCATTTTCTGAAATTGTAATGAATGATAACATGAACATTATAAATGAAAACTTTGATACAGTTTAATTTCAACCAGTTGAATATGATATCATTTATTAATTCCCCCCAGTTTCAATTGACCCCAGTCTGAATTATCTAAAAGATTTATGACATTACTACTCAAAGTATATTGATTTTCAAAGAAATTAATCGAATTAGCAAAACCTAAGGCAGCTCCTGAATATTGTCTCAAAACTTTTTTTTTTCTTTTTCATTCACTTTCCTGTTTATAAAAATATGATGAAATTGAGGTGTTCAAATGTTGTTCTTAAATTGGTATTATATTGTAAAGGCTTTCCTTGCAATTGTGAGGAAGGAACAAGAAAAGGCAGAGGAGGAGCACAGGAAGGAGATGGAGAGGAGAAAAAGGAAGAAACAAGAAAAGAATTGGGAGAAGACAATGTTAGAATCTGCATTTGATGGCAACATGGATGACCTGTTAACTGTACTGAAAGAGGTAAGAGCTTCAGATCATCGGATGTTATCCTTTTTCTTCTATTTTATCCTTTAAGAGGAAGATATTTAAATTTTATAACAAATTTTAATAGATTATGACATATCATGAGAATGTGTATAGGTGGCTGCAATCTCTGAAGACAGCCTTGTAAGACCGATGCAATCCATTTGAGATCTGTTATGTCAAATAAAATCCTCTCATTTCATTAAAGGATTTTTAGAATATCACCTAGGGTTTCTTATTATGCAATGTAAACTAATATAAACATGAAGCTGGGGATCATCATGAGAAGTTCATGTCTCACCCGACATGTGATCGCAGACAAAAAAAAATACTGTACAAGTTTGTCTCTAGAACAGGATCAGTGTTGTATTTGGGGAATGTATAACATTATTTTGGAATACTTAAGTCTCCCCCAGTTGTATCAAGTTCTAATAATAATAATAATAATAGCTGTTTCTTATAAAGCGCCTTACCAGTTACAATGTAACCGACCAAAGCGCTTACAGCATTATTACCCCGGTCACTAGATTCATTTGCGATTCTAACGCAAAATTCTAACATAAGATTGTTCACAGGATTTATTGTACCTTTGTGAATCAGGGCCCTGTTTCATAAAACTTGTTATCAATAACAACTGCCACATTTTTATGACCAATTCGCTCTCAGCGAATCAGAACCAAGGATTTCAGTAGCTTATAACAATTATAGTAATTTGTTATTGATAACAAGTTTTGTGAAACAGGGCCTAGATCTACAAGTACATGTATATATTCACTCTTTATGAAGGTTGATGCTCGTGACAATACTGATGGCGTCTCAAAGGACGACATAGGCCGGGCGATCCGAGCACGTCACCAGCTAGCCATGGTGAACTGTGAGGATGCCAACAGTAACACTCCCCTCTCGGAAGCTGCCAGTGGTGGCGCTACAGAGGTGATTCAGATGCTGATTGATAGAGGAGCAGATGTCAATCAAAAAGGCCAGTTTGAGAGGACACCCCTCTACAGGTACAACTTCTCACTTTGGATTTTTATGAAAGAAAGACTGTACGCATCACTATGTGGTGTTCATGCTACTAGTTTATTTCCAAAGGTGGCAAAGGGACAATTTACCCCTGACAAATTTCCCTCTGAGAATAAAAAGACCAACCAAAATTGGTAATTATTGTAAATCTGTAGTCATTAAATCCCAGGAATTGTGGATGTTATGTACATGTATATGCTATGAATTACCAAAAGTTCAGACATTCAGAGATAGGGACATTGGGTGCAGGCCTGGGGCTCCATGTATGTCCCAGTGAATGGAGCCCACTACAGCAAAATGAAAATAAAATATTTCAGAATTGAGATCAAATCTGAAATATCATCCCTTTTGCAAATGTATTAGTTATGACTGCTAAAAAAGTACACTTTTTCACCCAAATTATGACTTTGAACAAAACGGAACTTGACTGATAACTATAATTGCTCATCACCACAGAGCTGCATTTGCAGGCCATTTGGAAGCCGTTCAGACGTTGCTTCAGAATGGAGCTGATCCCCGTATCTACGCTGGTGATGGAGCAAAACCTGAGCAGGTGGCATCCCAGGAGCCGGTCAAGAATGTCTTAGAGTCCTGGGACATATCCATGACAGAATCATTGCTTAGCAACATAGAGAAGCTGAAGGAGAAGAGAAGAGATGAGGAGACAAAGAGACAGAATGCAGAGATGGCAAAGTGAGTAATCACAGATGTTGTGGTTTAGTGGATAAATCATTAGACCGTGGACAAGGTATGGGTTTCAATTACCTGCCCCATCACTAACGACCTTTGGCAATGTTCATTTGCCACACTTAACACAGGTAAATTACTTCCATGAAGGTTCAGTGCCTTCATTAGGGCAGCTAGGATGAGCCAGGGTTATAATCCAAAGCTCTTTAGTAGCATGTAGAGGTGTCGTGGTCTTGTAGAGGTGTTGTGGTCTGTAGAGGTGTCGTGGTCTAGTGGATACGTCACCGGACTGTGGATCACATGGTTCGCGGTTCGAATCCCGACGCGGCGCTAATGTCCTTTGGCAGGATATTCATCTACATTTGCCACTCTCCACCCAGGTGAAGTAAATGGGTACCCAGTAGGAAGAAATTCCTTGAATGCCTTAGCACCTATCATGGTAGCTTGGCTAAAGCCGGGGTAATAATGTGATACTTTGTATTAAGCGCAGTATAGTATATTTGTATAGTAGGTGCGCTATATAATGGGACATATTATTATTTATTATTATTATTATGTAGAGACTGAAACTATCCAAAGGTACTCTATGTAAGTACAGATAAAGTGTTAAACCTACTGTAGCAACAACCTGTAGAAAGGCCTCTTGTATGTGAAGACTACATTTGTATTCATTTAGAAATCTGTATCAAAGGAATGTGACTGCTTGAAATGCTGGAAGAATTATATTTGACAATTTCAAATATGTCTCTCTCTTTATTTTTGTTAGGTTTGAGAACCAGCTTGCTGAAGCTCAGAAGATCCATGATGCAATGCAGAAACAACTGAGTAGAGCTTACTGTGAGCTGGAGAAGAGAATAGTGGAACATGATAAATGTATGCTGACAGGATTCAAGACTGACATCACTTTACAAGTGAGTATTCACTAAAGAGCACTTCCCAAATAGAAAATAGATCATTAGCAATTTAATCCTTAGTGTATTCACCCCTTTAGTGCTTTAAGAGGTGTTATGTTCTCTGGTGACAATTCCCCTTGCATTCAGTTTCTGAAACTAACCAAATTCCTGACTTTACCTTTGGCCCAAACAATTTACCTAACCCTAAACTCAAACCTAACCTGAAAGCCTATTTCAATTACCATAACCCTTACTCTCTGCATACATGTACATGTATCTATAATGAAATATGGCAAGGAGCGTTATGTCCGGTCACTTGTTTTAAATGCCAAAAGTTATCAAATTATCTAATAAATAGGCTGATGGATTCTGAAGTTTGGTACCATGCAACACTGTTTACATGAAAATGAGCAATGCAAAACAAAACATAACTAGAAACCTTTTGGTAAAGTTGTAATTATGATAGTAGTTTTATTCCATTGCAACTTTTTAAGGGTTAAAACTAAAGTTGAGTTTTGGCACTTAAAACTTGTCTTTATGAAGTTTTGATTATGATACGTGCATGTAAACTTTGTAGCATTTTAAGAGTGATTGATATCTGCATTCATCATGTCCACTTACCTTACAGTGTGTCCATGATGCTGAGCACGATCTTGAGATGGCCAAGATAGCAGCCGATGAAGCCAGGAATAATGTCAACCAAATTAAACTACAGATTAGAGAACAAAGGAAGGCTGCCAGTGGTAAGCAGAATAGTGCTTTCACACGTTTGAAGCTATAGGATTAAAAGGAGTGGCAAGTCGTAATCCATGGGCCTGACCAGTTGGCCTGACTCGGGGAAATTCGGATACAATCAGGTCCAGTCGTGCGCTACCGAAGGAATGTTATTGCCGAATTCCTCGCGTGATCGTTGACTCGAATCCCTACATACGTAACCGACCATACTGAAATAAAGAACGTGCGATCTTGTTTACTCAAATTTGGGTCAATGTGCGAACTGTTATTAGCTGCGTGCGATAAATTGAAGTCGCTTTGAACTTTGATCCAGAGAAAGGAGCAGCCAACTGTAAACCCGCCCATAGATTGCGACTTGTCGCTCCCTTTAAAGTGTTAAAATATGCATTGAATCTAGAAATTGTACTTGTCCTTTCCTCAGTCATTACAACTACACAGTGTGATTCAATAAAAAGTAAACCCAGATTCAACCCTAAATATTGTTGTATTTAATATGAACATATATATGTAATCTAAGATACTTGCATTGTAAGCCTATCATGTTTCCATTAATTTGACAGCTTGATCAATAAAATCCAACCATGATGGAAAGCTGAACAGTAACGTTTTTCCTGATTTATGTCAAATTTAGTCTGTCCAAGTTTTGAGTGAAATGGATGGTCAATCCAAGGTTGGTTGAATGGTCTCCATTTCAGTTAAATGCACTCACAAGTAATGAAAGTAACTCCTGGGCCTGTTGCATAAAACTTACCATTAATTGAAACTCTGCTATCAATGGTAACTACCATGGTAACATCACTCAACAGCCAATCAAAATCAAGGTTTTCATGGGAGTTACCATTGATGGCAAAGTTACCGTTAATGGTAAGTTTTATGCAATTGGGCCCCCGGACACGATTCAGGCTATAGATGCCATCGTGCAATTTTATTTTGCTGGGGCTTTACGTAGGTTTACTGTGTCACGTTTGAATGAAGCTTCATTGGTGAAATGTAATGTACATGTATTCATTTTGTTTCTCAGGAGAGGATGAGGTCGGTGTGAAGGTGAACTTCAAGGAGCTCAATGATGTGTTACTTAGAGACGTAGGAGGGAAGATCAAGTCCGATGGTCGCTGGCCGATGCTCCTGGATCCTTCAGGGAGGGCATCAACCTTCCTCCGGTATCAGGATACCAATTTTATCAACGCCCTCAACCCCAATCACATGCAGCCAGAGGTTATACGATGTGCAGTATTAGGAGCTGTCAGGTTTGTCATATTTCTTTCTTTTGTTTCTCTGTTGAACTCTTCCTTCCTATCTCTCTATCTCTTCCTCACCCATTATATCTCTGTACCGTGAAACTGGGTGAATAGGAACAAAATGGAAAAGTTTTTCTTGGGAATTTCATTTTCAAAGCAATAATACAAACTCATCTCCACTCATCTGTACCATATTATACCTTTAGCTGTCCAATCATGACTAACATGATGGGAATCAAATAATATTTACCCCAGTGTGGAATATGATATGATGTCTTGAAATATGTTTAAATTTAAGATGTGGTCAAAACTTTCCTTCCATCATCAGATTATACATCAAGACCTGTGAAAGTAATTGATTGCAATTGGGTTCATATATTTTCTCTTCATTTTTCTTATTTTTTCAATTTTTCCCGAATAACTGGGGTGATTAGGAACAGGCTACTAAGCAATTATGATCTGTCCTTCCTGATGCCAAAACATAACTTGGGAAGCTAAATACATATCACATGTACCATAGACACAGCAATTATGATATTTTAGATATAGATTGAGGTATGAATAACAAATAAGCCTGAAAACTCAACGGCATTCTTGGAACAGTCATTTGTCTGGCATAGTTCGGCAAATATTATTTCACCCAATAAGTTATTAAATAAATGTAAAGAAAATCTACACACCTTCCGAATAGAATTATTATCCATTTAATACTCATGGGGGCCATTATGATAATTAAAGTATGAAACTTCAAATACTAGTTTACTGATTCCCCTCACCCCCCCCCCCCCCCCCCCCCCCCTGCCAGTCATATTATATATGCGATGCCTGTTTTCCCTATCATTTCTATGATTAAGCAGCTCTAAAGCCATGATTCAGTCACACTATTAAAACAAATTCCAGCTTCACTAACGCACGGTACCATTTTGATGCCTGTAGTTATTTCGAAGATAGGCCTTTGTGATTTAAATTTTTAATAATGCTTTCCGATGCTTCTGAAAATTGTCTTTTCGAATTTAATCCCCGTTATCCAAACGGCTTCCCTAATGATTTTCAGTTTTTTGGCATATAAGTAACAGTTTAAAGCATAGCTATTTCATAATTTCTCCTGTAGATGCAATGTAGAGCAATCAACATATTGATAAATATCTCCTTTGTTGTGCCTCCCCCCCCCCCCCCCCCCAGATATGGCAAACCATTTGTTCTTGACTTCCTTGAGGTGGACATGTTTGAGACATGCGTGTCAAGGTTTGATGAAGTCCAGCCAGGATTGCTGGAAGACATCCTCAACAAGAGTATCCTGGAGAATGAAAAGTAAGTTAAGCTGTAGCCAACATAAACTATATGATCCAAATGCAGTCTGGATCCAGTTTTAAAAACAGTTGGGATTTATCCGAATTGATCTTAATAAAACTCAAGGTTGATATCAGTCGCAACTCTGTACATAAACGATAGGGTACTGCAAGTTTGTTATTGAATGGAGAACTTACGATTAAGTTTGATCAATCTCGGCTGTTCGTAAGACGGACCCCAGATTTAAAAAAAAATAATTGAAAAGATATTTGGTACTATAGAATCAGAAAATGGCGTTGAAGAGAGGCATACTAAAGCTTTTCGTCTTGCACTCATCAGAGTATGCCACAAGAATGAACAGAAAAAATCGAACAATATAATGGGAAACTAAAGGAACAAAGCACCCAAAATATAACAGGTTTTGATGGCTGCCTGAAAATAACAGTAAATTAGGCTTATTGCCAGCCCGTTTTATAAAAACGGTAGTTAAAATAATACGAGCGTTCTCACAAACTTTTTTCTGTCGGCACAGAATATCGTCCATGAGCTGAATGTATGTGGGTTCGAACATGCGCAGACGCATCAAATTTCTCGCCCGTTATTACAAAACTGGCTGGCAGTAAGCCTAATTTCCTGTTATTTTCAAGCAGCCAATCAGAACTCGTTATATTTCTTGCACTTTGTTCTTTTAGTTTCCACTTATATTGTTCAATTTGACCTTTCTGTACATTCATGCGGTATACTCGGATGAGTGCAATACCATTAATATAATCTAAACTTGTCAGATGTTCGTCATTAGGTTCCTAATAATCATAATTATGAAACAGGAAAAATTGATATTGTAATAACTGAAAACTTTTTGTTTAGATCATCATTTATTTCAAAACTATTGTTCTGCATTAAGTGGAGATAAGAAAATGTATCTATGGTGACACTGAGCTTGTTAAAGCAACACCTAAAGAATGTTTTAATTTCTTTGGATTTTCAGATATCTGTACCTTGTGAGGGAGAGCGATGGAGAGGAGTACAACAAGAACAAATTCATGCAGAACCGGGTCCAGAACTTCAAGATGTTCCTGGTCACAAAGAATGAACTGGATGATGAGCTTATGGAAAGGTTCTATGTTCTCAGGGTTGTCCTAGGTTGAGGATCCAGTGAGAAGTGTCATTATTGAAGCTGACCTGAAGCCTGGTTCACACTTCCTGTTTCTCTGTAAGCCAGTTCGTAATTACAATTTGAGCATATGCAGATAAAGGTCATTTGTACCGAGTACAATTGATGTTTATAGGAAGCCATTTTGTACTTACCACGTTGCGCACACCAGTATGATTTCACATGTTAACCCTTTCAGGACAGGAATTATTTAAAGGCTAAATTGATCACATTTTATTCTTCAAATTGGCAACAATATTATTTTCCTTTTAGTGCTACATGGTTCTAATAAGGTGTAATGTCTTTGGAAACGATATACATAGAAATTTTGTAGAAAAGTTGAAAAAATTGCCAATTTGGATAAAAAAACAATGATTTTAAATCTCTCAATGTGTTGCCAATTTAAGGATTTCAAAGCTTATTCTCGTTCCTGGCACCAAGCACAATATAGACATGCAACAAAAATGGACATAGTGTGTGGAGAAATTGTTGTTCTTTCTACTCATGCACCTGGTAAATTCTTTAGAGCTCTGAATCAAAAGTTATTGAGCCAAACCACAAAATGTGGTCTATTGTCTTGAAAGGGTTAACCAAGTAGCGCATCCACAAAAACAAATGAGTGTGCACATAAAAGTTGGGGTCATTTCAGGGTCATTTGTACCGTGAACTAATTATTTACTGGTTTATTTACAAAAACTGATCAATGAGAATGCTTAGGGGCCTTTGTTACGTGCCAATATATTTGTTTTCACCTCTATCATTCATTTACATGACATTTCTTTATATTTTAGTATGGGGGGGGGAGTTGTGTTTCCGGACACTGAACAAAAATTGACCTGGCAATGTGCATTGAGTAACACTGATATCAGTGAATATTTGAAATTCATGATTTCGTCAACCTATCTTGTGAAAGATTTATGACAGTTGCGTGAAAAGTTGTTTGATTTACTGTTTAAATTTGACCTGTCCGGAGACACTATGTGTGGGTATACTGAGGCAAGTGTTTAGGCCGTTTATTACGTCATTTGAATGAGGCTTTACTGGAGTTTCCATCTATCAATTTTCTGTGAGAACGGGTGTAAGAAATCATGATTCATGTATGTGTTCAGGATATTGTCAGTGTCGAGCCCTGCACTCTGGGTTTTTAATGGTTGATTAGCATTAACGATTCCCCCTTCTGACTATTACATCTGAACTGATTGGAGAGTCATGTGTATTCAGGGATTGATTATTCAATTTGAAACTGGTATTTTTTACATGGTTTTAATGACAACATGTGTATTTAATCTACCAGATAATAGTGTGCATGTATTTTTAGCTTTATCGAACAAGAGAGGCAAAGTGTGAAATTTCTCTCAAGCATTTTAAAAGTTTGTTATCGTTATTTATTATTTTATGTTATTTGGCTAAGAAAACATTACATTGTAGAAAACACATTTGACAAAGTAAAGATAAAGGTAATGCAACCACAGGAACGTCAGGAACAGAAAAAGTTAACTAAATAACTGTAGCATAAAGCTTTCTGTTCCATTTCCAGTGTGGTTGCAAACACGTTATAAGTATATTAGTTGCATATTCATTATAAATTGCATAATAAAGGTGCACTTTTGCATAACAAGAATATGTAATAGAAATCACGATATTATGTTATACAAAGATTAATTCATACCGCATCTCCCACTTAATGCTTTACATATCACATTATAGTTTGCAATCAAAAACAAAGTAAAGATAAAGGATATCTCTTTGAAGATTATATGTTTACAGATTGTATATACCGACTGTAAAAGTGGAAATTTTTCGAGCTCGGCAGAGCACAGTGAATTTCACGTGTTTTTAATTTCGCTGACGCTCTAGGCTCTTGGGCAAAAGAATACATATACAAATATATTTGCGTGTTTTTATTTTCGCGCCAATTTCATGCCGTGCGAAATCGCGAAAATTTCCACCCCGCGAAATACTCCACATTTACAGTACTGTGAGATGTGTTGTACAATTGCACATTCAGTACCAAGCCTGAAAGATAACTCGGGATGATATTCACTGGAAATGCACATTAAATGATAAATGATAATGAAATTGTCTCTAGTAGGCTGAAAATGAGTTTTGAGGGGTCTGTGTGGCAACACAAGTGACACAGAAAGCTGAAATAAAAAGCTACCTTTATGAAGATATCTGCTCAAAGGTGACTGCAGCTCTGAATAAGATATAAATCATGCCATTACCATAAACATTCGCTTGCAAAAGTCTTCTGTAATGAAAGAGGCAGAAAAATATCCAGAAGAAAATGAAAAGGGAGAAGAAAGAGGACAACAGCAAGAAGAATGCAGGAGAACAAGAAGAAAAAGAAAAGAATGAAGAAAAAGAAGAGGAAGAAGAAGAGGAAGAAGAAGAAGAGGAGGAAGGAGAAGAAGAAGACAATTCTTATCTTCCTTCATTGATATCTGTCTATTCAACATTCCATATTTTCCGTCCATAATTTGTCCTAGACTATTATTTGTTTTCTTCTTCATTGTGCCACCATTCTATCAAGTACAATGTCATTCCGTCCATATATTTAATGTTATGTATCAGATAATGAATACATTATATATTTTGACATTATCATTTTGTAATTTTTCATTCCATGACTGTAAATAAATGAATCCAAAAGAAAAAATATATGCTTTTGTTCCCTATGCTTCTGGAATTTTCAGTGTGACCCGTCTTTGTATACTTGTTTCTTATTTACTTGTTTTTTAAGCAAACCGCAAATTGATTAAAGGGAATGTTGTGAAATGAACTCAGAGTACATGAACCTGGATAAGAATGCATTGAAAATATTTCAAAGAAAATTTTTTTTATTAATGTATCAACCTTTATTATATAGCATCCCCAAACGGTTTTCATAAAAGTGCTAAATGCTCAATTCTTTTCTTTTTTTTATTGAAATTTTTATTGATCAAAATCAAGGAATAATTACAATGAACAAAAATATAAACTATATGATTAAGGCGAGTGGCAATGGAGAGATTATGTATACAAATACGATGTCAGTACTTTTGTTGTAAGTGCAAATGTTTGTACATCAACTAAACACCAACTGAAGTCTATTCTCCACTTTGAAAAGTGAAGAACAAGTCTACCCTATATTCTTAGCTATTCTATACTATAAATCTTTGTCTTAAAATCATTCAAATTTGGGGAGATTAATCTGCAAATATAAAATATTTAGCATCAAAGAAACATTAAAAAATTATCATCTTTTACACCAGAAAACTTTTCAAAAGGGGAAATAGTCATATGTATATTCTCTTTTTGATTGATAATTGATATATTCTCTTTTTTGATTGATAATAAGTTCATCCAAAATTGATTTGAAATGAAATGAACGAAGGCGAGTATCAATAGTACATTTGAAGTTCATCAAATGGATCTTTTTCCAGTCCACAATGTATAATCATAAAAACCTCTTTTCAGAATGAAATACGGTTATCTGGGACGCATTCTTCAAACAAGATTGATAAGTATATTTAGGAACTTTACGAGTCTGTTTAAGCTTGTCAAAATAACTTTATAAAAGTCCTCATCCAGACTATTCAATCCTTCCAAGAACAAAAGGGAATTAGCCTGTTTTTGATTAAAAACACATCTTCTTCTTCTTCTCTCTTGGGAGAGATGTCATTTCTTCAAATAATTTGTAACCAGGGAGAAGGTCAGTGACAAAACAACACCGGCAACAAAGGAGACACTTCAATCACAATAGTTACTGGAGTTACCTAATGATTGGATCACATCGCGGCGCCGAAAAGGGCCGATTTCATGAAAACAACAACTGAACATAATCCTGTCTCAAGATGGCAGTATAAAGACTTTGGCATGGTTTGTTATCTTCCTTTCTCCTCCACCTACTGTTCCAAACAATACGAGTACATACAGCCCTGGAAAAAATTATTAGACCAAGCTTCTGTAATAAGGGTACTATAATATGCATACAAAAATATAAAAATGATTCGCCTTTGTATTTCCTTTAATGAATACCAAATTCCAGCAATTATACCGTGCTTTTATGATATTTTAGTTTCTTCTTGCCACAAAAATAACACTATCAGTAACCATTCTTGGTCTAATAACTTATTCCATGGCTGTATGTATTGACAAATCTTGGTTACTAAAAAAGATTCAAAATTTTAATAAACTATGTATATACACTGTTAAATTATGAAACCATAAGAGTTATCTAAAAATTCAGCGACTGGGCTTTTCGCAAAAAGGATTACAACCACACGGCAAAATAAAACATTTAACTGACTTTCCAGCTCAATTATGCTTGTATACGACCCAGTATGTTCCTATCACTATAAAGCATAATAATTATAAGTCAACAGAATTATGCACCGACCCTAAGCCAGAATAACAGCTGTGAATAAATGAAATATCACACATGAGACTCAAAGCCATAAACAGTGGCACATTTCGAACCTACAAAACATGAGATCCAGCTAATTACTAGGTAATAAAAGTCGAACAAATAGCTATACGCAGAAATCTAAAACATGAACCTCCAATTATAGAAAGCAAATAAGCAAAGAACAGCTGAGATCACATAAAACTAGTTAGCATAAACCTATAGAAACAATGTGATCAAATGAACCTCGACAGTAATCCCAACAATTAAGTGAAGCTGTCTGTTATGACTCCATCTGTTTGAACCTCCTTGGTACGGTGAATCTTTCTACTACGAGTAGGTTAGGGGATGGGGCTCGGGGAGGGCAGGGGAGGGGTTTGGGTTGCTTAATTATGAACGCATCTTTCTTTCAGAAAAAAGAACAGGAATTAAAGATACCTGAACTACGTTCATCGAGGATGAAAGCCAAAATCATTAAAGCTATAATAATGCACAAAACAAACGTTCTGAAAAAGGTACACTATACTAGTATGCAGTATTAGTATAGGAGGTGGGGGTGTTTCATAAAGCTGTTCGTAAAGTTACGCATGACTCTACGTCTTTCCCGATGTTTTAACAAAGTGTGACTGTATTTCCAATAACCTCAATTAAATTATGGCCAAAATTATACTTTGCATTAAAATATATTTGTTATGATAAGAATGTTAATCTACATCTGCACAGTTCAACTTTAGTTGATGCAGTTAAAAACTGATTGGGCATCCCATTTGGCTTGTCATAAAGTCATTCGTAAAGTCATGCGTAACTTTACGAACAGCTTTCTGAAACACCCCCAGCACAGATATGCATCTCATTATATCTTTCCAATGAATTTAAAAAAAATTTGTAATGATAATAATAATCCTCTTTTGTTCGTAAATCATTTCTCTCTTTTTTTTTCTTTTTCTTATTTTACTTATCTCTCTTTTTCTCATTCTCTGTTTAAATTGCAAATTTTGTTTTTATTTTTGTAAATATTTGTTGCTGCTGTTATTGTTACTTTTTTTATTGTTTTAAAGGGCAATCCAACCTTGGTGATAAGTTGATTTGTGTGAAAGCAGAAAAATAAGGAAAACAGGATCGTGAAAGTTTGAGAGAAATCGGACAAGGAATAAGAAGGTTACGAATGTTTGAAAAATGAGATCACTACCGATTTATGACAATTGCGTGAAAAGTTGTTTGATTTACTGTTTAAATTTGACCTGTCCGGAGACACTATGTGTGGGTATACTGAGGCAAGTGTTTAGGCCGTTTATTACGTCATTTGAATGAGGCTTTACTGGAGTTTCCATCTATCAATTTTCTGTGAGAACGGGTGTAAGAAATCATGATTCATGTATGTGTTCAGGATATTGTCAGTGTCGAGCCCTGCACTCTGGGTTTTTAATGGTTGATTAGCATTAACGATTCCCCCTTCTGACTATTACATCTGAACTGATTGGAGAGTCATGTGTATTCAGGGATTGATTATTCAATTTGAAACTGGTATTTTTTACATGGTTTTAATGACAACATGTGTATTTAATCTACCAGATAATAGTGTGCATGTATTTTTAGCTTTATCGAACAAGAGAGGCAAAGTGTGAAATTTCTCTCAAGCATTTTAAAAGTTTGTTATCGTTATTTATTATTTTATGTTATTTGGCTAAGAAAACATTACATTGTAGAAAACACATTTGACAAAGTAAAGATAAAGGTAATGCAACCACAGGAACGTCAGGAACAGAAAAAGTTAACTACATGTAGATAACTGCAGCATAAAGCTTTCTGTTCCATTTCCAGTGTGGTTGCAAACACGTTATAAGTATATTAGTTGCATATTCATTATAAATTGCATAATAAAGGTGCACTTTTGCATAACAAGAATATGTAATAGAAATCACGATATTATGTTATACAAAGATTAATTCATACCGCATCGCTCACTTATCAAAACCAAAGTAAAGAGAAAGGATATCTCTTTGAAGAGTATATGTTTACAGATTGTATATACATGTACTGTAAAAGTCGAAATTTTCATGCGATAAATTTTTCGCGCTCGGCAGAGCACAGTGATCGAATTTCACATGTTTTTAATTTCGCTGACGCACTAGGCTCTTGGGCAAAAGAATACATATACAAATATATTTGCGTGTTTTTATTTTCGCGCCAATTTCATGCCGTGCGAAATCGCGAAAATTTCCACATTTACAGTACTGTAAGATGTGTTGTACAATTGCACATTCAGTACCAAACCTGAAAGATAACTCAGATGATATTCACTGGAAACGCACATTAAATGATAAATGATAATGAAATTGTCTCTGTTAGGCTGAAAATGAGTTTTGAGGGGTCTGTGTGGCAACATAAGTGACACAGAAAGCTGAAATCAAAAGCTACCTTTATGAAGATATCTGCTCAAAGGTGACTGCAGCTCTGCAATAAGATATAAATCGTGCCATTACCATAAACATTCGCTTGCAAAAGTCTTCTGTAATGAAAGAGGCAGAAAAATATCCAGAAGAAAATGAAAAGGGAGAAGAAAGAGGACAACAGCAAGAAGAATGCAGGAGAACAAGAAGAAAAAGAAAAGAATGAAGAAAAAGAAGAGGAAGAAGAAGAGGAAGAAGAAGAAGAAGAGGAAGAAGAAGAAGAAGACAATTCTTATCTTCCTTCATTGATATCTGTCTATTCAACATTCCATATTTTCCGTCCATAATTTGTCCTAGACTATTATTTGTTTTCTTCTTCATTGTTCCACCATTCTATCAAGTACAATGTCATTCCGTCCATATATTTAATGTTATGTATCAGATAATGAATACATTATATATTTTGACATTATCATTTTGTAATTTTTCATTCCATGACTGTAAATAAATGAATCCATAAGTAAAATAAATATATGCTTTTGTTCCCTATGCTTCTGGGATTTTCAGTATGACCCGTCTTTGTATACTTGCTTCTTATTTACTTGTTTTTTAAGCAAACCGCAAATTCGTTAAAGGGAAGGTTGTGAAATTAACATGAACCTGGATAAGAATGCAGTGAAAATATTTCAAAGAAAAAAACTTTTATTAAAGGCATTCGGTAACTCTGGAGGCTTGATTTAATAAATTGTTGAATTTTGATATTTGTCTTGTATAATGATGTTCGGAATTAAGGATAAATAAATAGTCAGGCATAGAAAGGTTTTCAAATATATAATGCTATTATTATGATATCTATGACTGAATACTCTTTAGTTTAACACTGAGTCATTAAGGGAAAATGAGTCTGGCATTTCCGGTCACTTGCATATATGTTTACTATTTGTCTCGCCCACCGGAGGTGAAGGCGAGACTAAGGGATCCAAATGTCGTCCGTCCGTCACAAACGTTATGACAGATAACTTTTTGTCTCGCCCACCGGAGGTGAAGGCGAGACTAAGGGATCCAAATGTCGTCCGTCCGTCGTCCGTCCGTCACAAACGTTCTGACAGATAACTTTGCAACCGTCACTCACTTTTCAACCAAACTTGGGTTGTAGATGCACTGGGGGACCTGCATGTTATGGTGCCGTTGGAGGTCACATGATAAGGTCAAATGTCATTTCAGGTCAAACGTTAAAGTTTACCTGCAAGACTCTCTTATGACAGATAACTTTGCAACCGTCAATCACTTTTCAACCAAACTTGGGTTGTAGATGCACTGAGGGGACCTGCATGTTATGGTGCCGTTGGAGGTCACATGATAAGGTCAAAGGTCATTTCCGGTCAAACGTTAAAGTTTACCTGCAAGACTCTCTTATGACAGATAACTTTGCAACCATAACTCACTTTTCAACCAAACTTGGGTTGTAGATGCACTGAGGGGACCTGCATGTTATGGTGCCGTTGGAGGTCACATGATAAGGTCAAAGGTCATACGTTAAAGTTTACCTGCAAGACCTTCTTATGACAGATAACTTTGCAACCATCACTCACTTTTCAACCAAACTTGGGTTGTAGATGCACTGAGGGGACCTGCATGTTATGGTGCCGTTGGAGGTCACATGATAGGGTCAAAGGTCATTTGAGGTCATACGTTAAAGTTTACCTGCAAGACTCTCTTATGACAGATAACTTTGCAACCGTCACTCACTTTTCAACCAAACTTGGGTTGTAGATGCACTGAGGAGACCTGCATGTTATGGTGCCGTTGGAGGTCACATGATAAGGTCAAAGGTCATACGTTAAAGTTTACCTGCAAGACTCTCTTATGACAGATAACTTTGCAACCATCACTCACTTTTCAACCAAACTTGGGTTTTAGAAGCACTTGGGGGACCTGCATGTTATGCTGCCATCAGAGGTCACATGGTAAGGTCAAAGGTCATTTCAGGTCAAACATTATAGTTTACCCGCAAGACTCTCTTATGACATAACTTTGTAAACGTCACTTTCCAAACAGTAAAATGTAGATATATGCAAGCATAACTTATGCAGATTTATGCACTTGGGGGACCTGTTGCATGGCAACAGAGATCACGATATTTCTAGTTATCGCATGTGGGCGAGACACATTATCGCTAATGCCTTGTGTGAAGCACATGATGATTTTGAAGTGCTTTTTTTCCCCATCCATGGGCTTCATTTTTACACCATATTACATACACTGACAGCATGTAAGGCCAGACAGCTCAGATTTTATCAAGCCTCCACAAAGTTACCTAATATCTTTAATGTATCAACCTTTATTATAAAGCATCCTCAAATGGTTTTCAGAAAAAGTGCTAAATGCTCAATTCTTTTCTTTTTTTTTATTTAAATTTTTATTGCTCAAAATCAAGAAATAATTACAAAGAACAAAGATAGAAACAATATAATTAAGGCATGCGGTAAAGTGGCAGTGGAGAGATTATGTATACAAATGTCAGTATGTTTGTACATCAACTAAACACCAACTCAAGTCTAATCTCCACTTTGAAAAGTGAAGAACAAGTCTACCCTATATTCTTAGCTATTCTATACTCTAAAATCTTTGTGTGCCTTAAAATCATTCAAATTTGGGGAGATTAATCTGCAAATATAAAATATTTAAGCATCAAAGAAACATTTAAAAATTATCATCTTTCACACCAAAAAGCTTTTCAAAAGGGGAGATAGTCATATTTATATTCTCTTTTTGATTGATAATAAGTTCATCCAAAATTGATTTGAAATGACTGAATGAACGAAGGCGAGTATCAATAGTACATTTGAAGTTAATCAAATGGATCTTTTTCCAGTCCACAATGTATAATCATAAAAACTTCTTTTCAGAATGAAATACGATTATCTGGGACGCATTCTTCAAACAAGATTGATAAGTATATTTAGGAACTTTACGAGTCTGTTTAAGCTTGTCAAAATAACTTTATAAATGTCCTCATCCAGACTATTCAACCAGGGGCGTATCCAGGATTTCCCAATAGGGGGGGGGGGGGCGCCAGGCATTATTGATCGCCGTCCTGGGGGAGGGGTCTAAGGGGAGGGGTGCCCCCTCCCCTTTGGAAAATTTTTGCTTCTTCAAGCTGAGATGCAAAATAATCCTATATGTGACCAATTTTGAAGCCTATTTAATGAACAACTTTTTTTTTTTTACTATTTTTTTTTTTTTTTTTTACGACGGCCAATAGGGGGCGCGCGCGCATGTTGCGCCACCCCCTAGATACGCCACTGATTCAACCTTCCTAGAACAAACGGGAATTAGCCTGTTTTTTATTTTTAAAAACTTACATCTTCTTCTTCCTCCCGGGAGAGATGTCCTAATCCAAAACTAATTCTTCAATTTGTAACCAGGGAGAAGGTCAGTGACAAAACAACACCGGCAACAAAGGAGAAACTTCAATCACAATAGTTACTGAAGTTGATTGGATCACATCGCGGCGCCGAAAAGGGCCGATTACATGAAAACAACAACTGAACATAATCCTGTCTCAAGATGGCAGTATAAAGATTTTGGCATGGTTTGTTCTCTTCCTCTCTCCTCCACCTACTTTTCCAAACAATACGAGTACATATCAAGTGCCGCGGAACGTCTTGGAAAGTGGAGGGGCTTAGTGGGGGCTGCGTGTATACCACATTTTTTGCACTGTCATACCAAGGAGTAACTCCTTGGTCATACGTTGCACGTGTTTACTGAAAAAAGTGGGGGGGGGGGGCTGAAGCCCAGCCCCCCGGTTCCGCGGTCCCTGCATACAGCCCTGGAAAAAAATATTAGACCAAGCTTCTGTAATAAGGGTACTATATAAATATGCATACAAAATTATAAAAATGATTTGCCTTTGCATTTCCTTTAATGAATACCAAATTCCAGCAATTATATCGTGCTTTTATGATATTTTAGTTCCTTCTTACCACAAAAATAACACTATCAGTAACCATTCCTGGTCTAATAAGTTTTTTCATGGCTGTATGTATTGACAAATCTTGGTAACTAAAAAAGATTCAAAATTTTAATAAAATGTACACTGTTAAATTATGTCATCAAACATATTAGTCGCTGAAACCATAAGAGTTATCTAAAAATTCAGCGATTGGGCTTTTCGCAAACAGGATTACAACCACATGGCAAAATAAAACATTTAACTAACTTTCCAGCTCAATTGTGCCTGTATACGACCCAGTCTGTTCCTATCACTAAAGCATAATAATTATAAGTCAACAGAATTATGCACCGACCCTAAGCCAGAATAACAGCTTTGAATAAATGAAATATCACACATGAGACTCAAAGCCATAAGCAGTGGCACATTTCGAACCTACAAAACATGAGATCGAGCTTACTAGGTAATAAAACAAACAAACAGCTATACGCAGAAATCTAAAACATGAACCTCCAATTATAGAAAGCAAATAAGCAAAGAACAGCTGAGATCACATAAAACTAGTTAGCATAAAACTATATAGTCAATATGATCAAATGAACCTCTACAGTAATCCCAACAATTAAGGGAAGCTGTCTGTTATATCTGTTTGAACCTCCTTGCTGGTACGGTGAATCTTTCTACTACGAGTAGGTTAGGGGATGTGGCTCGGGGAGGGCAGGGTTTGGGTTGCTTAATTATGAACGCATCTTTCTTTCAGAAAAAAGAAAAGGAATTAACCCTGTCAGGACCAAAGTCAACAACACTATGTACAAAGTGAATAGTATTTTAGTCTTGTGGTAACGAGAGGGTTAAAGATACCTGAACTACGTTCATCGAGGATGAAAGCCAAAATCATTAAAGCTATAATAATGCACAAAACAAACGTTCTGAAAAAGGTACACTATACTAGTATGCAGTAGTAGTACAGGAGGTGGGGGTGTTTCATAAAGCTGTTCGTAAAGTTACGCATGACTCTACGTCTTTCCCGATGCTTTAACAAAGTGTGACTGTATTTCCAATAACCTCAATTAAATTATGGCCAAAATTATACTTTGCATTAAAATATATTTGTTATGATAAGAATGTTAATCTACATCTGCACAGTTCAACTTTAGTTGATGCAGTTAAAAACTGATTGGGCATCCCATTTGGCTTGTCATAAAGTCATTCGTAAAGTCATGCGTAACTTTACGAACAGCTTTCTGAAACACCCCCAGCACAGATATGCATCTCATTATATCTTTCCAATGAATTTTAAAAAAAATTGTAATGATAATAATAATCCTCTTTTGTTCGTAAATCATTTCTCTCTTTTTTTTTCTTTTTCTTATTTTACTTATCTCTCTTTTTCTCATTCTCTGTTTAAATTGCAAATTTTGTTTTTATTTTTGTAAATATTTGTTGCTGCTGTTATTGTTACTTTTTTTTATTGTTTTAAAGTAGCTATTCAAAGAAAATCACAAATATGGCAATTAATGTATCACTAGAAACTGGGAAGCTTACAGATGGCAATCGTATAAGTTTTATGTCAACTGCGTATCTGATGATTATAAAAACAACACAAATAAAAGCTCTTCTCAGCATCGGGAATATCCGAGGATTCGCCAGAAATATAGCGATGTTTTGATGTCGTCACACTCGGGATCGATCCTGCTTAAGCAGACGACGTCCTATAATGAATGAACGTAATTGCAATGCAATTATTTATCAAAATTTAATTATACAGAGTTTGGTGTATTTAAACATGACCTTATTTCACACAATTATAAAGGGAAAGTGAAACTGATTCTGATAGCTAAAACCGTTTGATTGTAAATACACAGGAGAAGGGTCAATGATCAATGAAATAAACCCCACTTTCAAATTGAAAAGCCCTCCAAATAATAGTACGGATTGTATTAGTTCCCTCTTGAAACGCCGAACATGCCCCGGTGCAAGCAGCTGAAAATACAATGGCGTCTTATTTTGTTTACAAGTGACTGATTCCTTTATTTTTTTAACGCTGCATTTTTCATCAAAATAATACCATGCACGAAGTTAAGAGTGAGGCAACAGACTAACATTAAGACTGACGCTAGTGAAGGAAGAGAAATAAGTGAAGAGGAGATGACAAAATAGGCTCTGAAAAATGTGTAAGATGTTATGGGACATCGTCTGCTTAGACAGGACTGGTCCATGGTGTGTCGTCACATATCTCAGCAGCGTTCGAGGAGCTGTTCAGCTGCTATATCGGGGGCTGTATTTTACCGTTTTATAATTGATAATAATCATTACTTCAAATGTTTCCAAGCGTTGAATTTGGATAACCTTGTTTAATTTATGCCATCTATGCAATAATAAGTATTAAGCCAATATTTAAAATCATTAAAGTTCTACTTTAAAGGGCAATCCAACCTTGGTGATAAGTTGATTTGTGTGAAAGCAGAAAAATAAGGAAAACAGGATCGTGAAAGTTTGAGAGAAATCGGACAAGGAATAAGAAGGTTACGAATGTTTGAAAAATGAGATCACTACATCTATGTGAATCTCACATTTGCAATTTGGTGAGTCGATTGTGACATACTTGTGGACAACTCTCCCGTTTGTCGTACACAAAATATCATTCATTTTCGGTTTTCCCCGATTTACGTAATAATACACAAAATCCCAAGTGGTATTAGCGGCAAAGATTCAAAATAATATACTATTCAATAATATTCAATACTATTGTTTCAAAATAATATACTATTCAATAATATTCAATAATATTCAATACTATCGTTTCAATACTATTATTTTGAATCTTTGCCGCTAATACCACTTGGGATTTTGTGTATTATTACGTAAATTACGTAGATTACGTAATAATGAAGCGCGCACATTACTCTTTTCTCATCTATATAATTATATCCATCATTTTTTTGTAAAGCGCGCGCATCCTCTGTCAAATCTCCCAGAGAGACGGTTTCTAAGCAACCTATATCTGACTGAGGATGCGCGCGCTAGAACTATAACTATTTCAATTATTTGTATGATACCTTATCATTTATTGTTCTCCTGAAGAAGACGCCAGGGAGCGCCGTAAATTTGAGTGTAAAAATAAAATTGGCCACAATGCATTACAAACGCTTTTAGCAGTTTTCTTTCAATTTCTTTGAGCCGATACGTGAAACCTTAACATGATTATATATATATAGTAAAAAAATATATAGTTCTGCTTCGGACTTGATAAGTTATAGACAAAATAGGAATGAAAAGTATATATATATCTATATATCCAATTGAATTGTGTCTCTCTTTGTGTCTACCTCATGTCTGTCTTCTCTTATTCACATGTCTCTCTCTCCCTTCTCTTCAGGCGAGTATTTCTCTCTCTCTCTCTTTCTCTCTCTCTTTCTTTCTCTCACTCCAACCCCCTTTCTATTTTTCTTTCCCATTCACTCATTTGTTCTATTCCATGTCCCCCCCCCCCCTCTCTCTCTCTCTCTCCATCAATAAAAATCCAAGGCACACGCGAATTGACTGCAAAATATAAATACCACCAGATGCAAAAAATAAGTTAATATCAACCGAAATATTAGTATAAGTTAGTCTTTTTTATTGTGTGCTTAAGGTATGCCAGTTGGGTTTCAAGGGGGGGGGGGCGCAGCCGATTCGCCCCCCCCCCCCCTCCCTAGATGTGGTGGGTATTGGAAGTTGGACTTTCCCTATGCTGGATACACAATACAATGTTCCAGTTTGCATCAAATTTAACATAAACCAAAGGTAACCGCATTATCCCTTCGTTATTTTAAAGGCTTATAATTAATCAGTTTTCCTCCAAATTCGAGGGAAATACCCTTACTGCTGCAGCATTCAAATAACAAAAATCAAGGAAATGAGAAGACCGTCAAGAAACAACGTAGCGATGAAAAAAGAGATTTTGCTCTTTCTATTACCAATCTTTCCTGTTTCAAGATTTTAATCCTCATTTTACTTTCTAATTTTTCGATTGCATCAAATGACATTTCATTTTAGTATTTATTTAGGTAATAAAAATCTCAAGTACCAACATATCAACTGATGATAAGCATGATAAGGGCTTGAATGAATTATACCATACGTCTACAGTTTAATTTATAAGGGCCTGCGACTCGTATATATGAACAGATTGGCCCCACTATATGTTAATTAAGCAAAAAATAAAAACCAGTCCGATGCATGAAAACATTTTAATACTCATTTCATAGGGTGACTGAAATTCACAATATCTTGATCGAATAATTAGTGTGATTCATCCAGACTTATTTCATATATGATTCCATCATTTTAATTACTCCGCGAACCCCGCCCCATGTTACCTCCGTTATAGACTAAAGACCAACCACAAGATGCGAGAATTGCACTGGCACGGACCAGGAATCGGAAGAGCAGAGAGAGAGGAAGGGAAGTTAATTTGAGAGTCCCACGCACGCTGGTTATTATTATTATACATTATATATTCTTCATTCAAATTCAAAGAAAGTTTAAGTGAACGATCTTACGTTCACCAGCCAAAAAATGACACTGATATGGTTTTTCTCCAGTGTGTGTTCTCATATGTGCCATTTAAGAAATACGGCTGAATAAGTTTAAAAAGAAATATTTATTTTGAACACTGATTAACGGCAAATTTTTTTTAAATTCCATTTAGCACTCGAAATTTATAATAATTCAAAGGAATTATATTTTTAAGTATTATTTTTTACTTTAAGAAAGATAAAAAATACAATTGAAACAAATTAGTTATATATATGGATATATTCCTGCTGGTAAATACACGTTATACATGCTACAGGTCAAGCTATTGTCGATCGATAAACAGTTCAAGCTCGTGCATTTATTTCTGTACTTATTTTTGTAGTATGTATAAGGAGAAGAATTGAAGTTTTGATAAATAAAATCCGGCAATACAAAAAGCTCAAGGAATTATTTTTTTAAACACTTGTTTTGTATCGTGGTAAGGATTACACCTTTCAAGTACCCCAATTAAAAGTGTTTCTTTTGATTTTTGATAAGTGCCCATTTTATCTGATTTGTGATAATTAGTGCCCCTTTTCACTTTTAATAATTATTGCTTCTTTCAACTCTTATGAATTTGCCTCTATTAGTCTGTCTGTCTGTCTGTATGTCTTTACTCCTGTTAATGACAATATGTTAATTTAATCCCCAAGGTACTTCTATGTATTTGTATACTCAATAAAAAAAATAGTCGTCATATTTTTTGGTTAAATCTATAATGACGGTATTTTTCTAATATAAACTTTTTTTCTGAATAAGGTTTTGTTATTCGATATTTTGACTGCTATTGCGAATATGTTCGGGATATTGTTGTTGTTTTCAAATATATATATATATATATATATATCTCCAATTTAGGTTTATCTATACTTGTCTGTCTCTCTTTGTCTCTACCTCATGTCTGTCTTCTCTTATTCACATGTCTCTCTCTCTCTCTCTTTCTCTTTCTCTCCCTTCTCTTCCGAGTATTTCTTTCTCTCTCTCTCTCTCTCTCTCTCTCTCCATCTATAAAACTCCAGTGTCCAGTGGGTAGTTGCCCGGTGGTAGTTTTTTCCAGGGAGTAGGTTTCCCAGAATCGCTAGAGCCGCCCTAGACTTTACTTAGCGTCATTGTGTTATGTTGCCCTTTTACGGGCAATGTTTTATACGTATCCGGACAACTACCCCCTAGACAATTACTCCCTGGACAACTACCCCCTAGGACAACTATCCCCTCCCCCCAGGACAATTACCCCCAGGACAACCACCCGCCAGGACAACTACTCCCAGGACAATTACCCCCAGGACAATTAACCCCTAGGACAACAACCCCCCCCCCCCCGGACAACTACCACCTGGATTCTGGGGTAGTTGTCAAGGGGCTAAAAATTTTGTTCCGGGGGTGTATCAGGGTAATCGTAATTTTAGGGGGGGAGTTTTCCTGGTGGGAATTGCTCGGGGGGGGGGGGGATTTTCCTGGGGGTTCTATTCCATGTCCCGCCCCCCCTCTCTCTCTCTCTCTCTCCATCTATAAAAATTCAAGGCACACGCGAAGGGACTGCCAAATATAATTACCAGCAGATGGCAAAAATAAATTAATATCAACCGAAATATTAGTATAAGTTAGTCATTTGTAATGTGTGCTTAAGGTATGCCAGTTGGGTTTCAAAGGGGAGGGAGGCGCATCCGATTCGCCCTCCCCCCCCCCCCCCCCCCCCAGATAGGATGGGTATTGGAAGTCGGACTTTCCCTATATGCAGGATACACAATACATTGTTCCAGTTTGAATCATATTTAACATGAACCAAAGGCAACCACATTGTCCCTTCGTTATTTTAAAGGCTTATAATTAATCAGTTTCTCCTCCAAATTCGAGGGAAAAAACCTTATTGCTGCAGCGTTCAAATAAAAATCCTTCCTCTTTCAAGATTTTAATTCTCATTTTACTTTCTAATTTCTCGATTGCATCAAATGACATTTCATTTTAGTATTTATTTTAGGTAATCAAAATCTCAAGTACCAACATATCAACTGATGATAAGTATGATAAGGGTTTGAATGAATTATACCATACGTCTACAGATTCATTTTTAAGGGCCTGCGACTAGTGTATATGAAAAGATTGACCCACTATATGTTAATTTAAGCACAAAATAAAAACCAGTCCGATGCATGAAAACATTTTAATACTCATTTCATAGGGTGACGGAAATTCACAATATCTTGATCGAATAATTAGTATGATTCATCCACACTAATTTCATATATGATTCTGTTACTTCCGTTATAGACTAAAGACCAACCACATAAAAGATACGAACCACTATGAGAATTGCACTGGCATGGACCAGGAATCGCAAAGCAGAGAGCTAGAGGAAGGGGGAGAGGGAGGGAAGTTAATTTGAGAGCCCCATGCACGCTGGTTATTATACATTATATTCTTCATTCAAATTCAAAGAAAGTTTAAGTGAACGATCTTACATTCACCAGCCAGAAAATGACACTGATATGGTTTTTCTCCAGTGTGAGTTCTCATATGTATACCATTTAAGAAATACGGCTGAATAAGTTTTAAAAGAAATATTTATTTTGAACACGGATTAACGGCTATTTTTTTTTAAAGTCCATTTAGCACTCGATATTTATAATAATTCAAAGGAATTGTATTTTTAAGTATTATTTTTAACTTTAAAAAATATTTTAAAAATACAATTGAAACAAATTAGTTATATGGATGGATATATTCCTGCTGGTAAATACACGTTATACAGGCTACAGGTCAAGCTGTTGTCGATCGATCAGGACAATTAACCCCTAGGACAACAACCCCCCCCCCCCCCCCCCACCCCCGGACAACTACCAACTGGCTTCTGGGGTAGTTGTCAGAGGGGCTAAATATTTGTTCAGGGGGTGTATCAGGGTAATCGTAATTTTAGAGGGGGGGGGGGGGAGTTTTCCTGGTGGGAATTGCTCGGGGGGTGGGGGATTTTCCTGGGGGTTCTATTCCATGTCCCCCTCCCTCTCTCTCTCTCTCTCTCTCCATCTATAAAAATCCAAGGCACACGCGAAGGGACTGCCAAATATAATTACCAGCAGATGGCAAAAATAAGTTAATATCAACCGAAATATTAGTATAAGTTAGTCATTTTTAATGTGTGCTTAAGGTATGCCAGTTGGGTTTCAAAGGGGAGGGAGGCGCATCCGATTCGCCCCCCCCCCCCCCCCAGATGGGATGGGTATTGGAAGTCGGACTTTCCCTATATGCAGGATACACAATACAATGTTCCAGTTTGAATCATATTTAACATGAACCAAAGGTAACCACATTGTCCCTTCGTTATTTTAAAGGCTTATAATTAATCAGTTTCTCCTCCAAATTCGAGGGAAAAAACCTTATTGCTGCAGCATTCAAATAAAAAAAATCAAGGAAATGAAAAGACCGTCAAGAAACAACGTAGCGATGAAAAAAGAGATTTTGTTCTTTCTATTACCAATACTTCCTCTTTCAAGATTTTAATTCTCATTTTACTTTCTAATTTCTCGATTGCATCAAATGACATTTTATTTTAGTATTTATTTTAGGTAATAAAAATCTCAAGTAACAACATATCAACTGAACAGATGATAAGCATGATAAGGGCTTGAATATACGTCTACAGATTCATTTTTAAGGGCCTGCGACTCGTGTATATGAAAAGATTGGGCCCACTGTATGTTAATTTAAGCACAAAATAAAAACCAGTCCGATGCATGAAAACATTGTAATACTCTTTTAATAGGGTGAATGAACTTCACAATATCTTGATCGAATAATTAGTATGACCCACTATATGTTAATTTAAGCAAAAAATAAAAACCAGTCCGATGCATGAACACATTTTAATACTCATTTCATAGGGTGACTGAAATTCACAATATCTTGATCGAATAATTAGTGTGATTCATCCAGACTTATTTCATATATGATTCCATCATTTTAATTACTCCGCGAACCCCGCCCCATGTTACCTCCGTTATAGACTAAAGACCAACCACAAGATGCGAGAATTACACTGGCACGGACCAGGAATCGGAAGAGCAGAGAGAGAGGAAGGGGGAAAGGGAGGGAAGTTAATTTGAGAATCCACACACGCTGGTTATTATTATTATTATTATTATACATTATATATTCTTCATTCAAATTCAAAGAAAGTTTAAGTGAACGATCTTACGTTCACCAGCCAAAAAATGACACTGATATGGTTTTTCTCCAGTGTGTGTTCTCATATGTGCCATTTAAGAAATACGGCTGAATAAGTTTAAAAAGAAATATTTATTTTGAACACTGATTAACGGCAATTTTTTTTTTAAATTCCATTTAGCACTCGATATTTATAATAATTCAAAGGAATTATATTTTTAAGTATTATTTTTTACTTTAAGAAAGATAAAAAATACAATTGAAACAAATTAGTTATATGGATGGATATATTCCTGCTGGTAAATACACGTTATACAGGCTACAGGTCAAGCTATTGTCGATCGATCAACAGTTCAAGCTCGTGCATTTATTTCTGTACTTATTTTTGTAGTATGTGTATGGAGAAGAATTGAAGTTTTGATATATAAAATCTGGCAATACAAAAACCTCAAGGAACTTTTTTTAGACACTAGTTTCGTATGGCTTGTCTCGAATGGGTGGGGTGCGGGAGCGGGATGGGAGCGGGATGGGAGCGGGAACGGGCACACCCTTTCGAGACAAGCCCCCCCCCCCCCCCCGGTTATCTCGAATGGACGCGTTCCCAGCGACAAGTTCAATGAACGCGCCACTTCGAGACAACCGGGGGGGGGGGGGGGGGGGCTTTCCTCGAATGAGTGTGTTGAGTAGACTTTTGTAATAGACGTTTTAGAATTGTTTTTGAAAAATGTACTCTTGCTGGTTTTTTCGTTTTTCTTTTGTCTAAGATGTAGAAAATATAACCGGCAGTGGCGGCACCAGGATTTTTAAAGTGGGGTGGGGGGGGGGGGGGCAAATGGGGGGCAAAAGAAATTGTTGGGGGCAAGGGCGGACAAACAAAATTTTCCACCCTTTTATTTTTTTCACTCCGAAAATTATTGGGGGCAACTGGGGGGCAAAGCTTCTGACTGGGGGCAAATGCCCCCCCCCCCCATGCCCCCCGATGCCGTCACTGATAACCGGGGGTTGTCAAATGAATGTATGAGGTTGCATGAATTCATAATGGAATGTTCATTTAAAATTCAAAGGTCTGGTCGGGCAGACAGTCCAGAATAGAATGTTAATTCACTGCGGCGTATTTTTTTACGGGGGGGGGGGAGGCACAAGATGGCCATGCCCCACCCCTTATTGGTGGGTGAGTAAGAAAATAGGAAGATGAATGAGGAAGATGAAAAAATATTCCCGGGAAAATGTAAATAGGGGTCAATTTTCGCAGACTCTGGTGGTTTCCTCCCCGGGGATAGGTGGGGGGGGGGGGGGGTTAATTTCCTAAATTGCCTGGATAGGGGGTCCAATATCTCAGAAAATTTCCCGGGATAGGGGGTAAAACAAATTCCAACTTCTCCGGAATAGGGGGTCACTTTTGAAAAGGAGTTACGAGCATAGGCCTACCCCTGGTATGGGGAGTTGGGGGCCGGGTACAAACGACCTTTTGATATGAGTTTTGACTTTTGATAGTGGGTATTGATAGAATGATAGTGGCATTAAAAGGTGTTTCTAACTTTGGAAAGATGATAAACACACCTTGGCTTATGTCAGCACATGTCTGTAACACAATTTCACAATATTTAACAGGTCACGCCAAAAAAATAAAAATAAATTAACAATCCTAGCTACGCCACTTGCCCTTTCTTCCCCGTGTGTTTTAATGCATAATTATTCAATTCTCCGATTTATTTTGCACAAATAATGATTTCCTTGTCAAAAGCATTTTTAGATACCGTTTTTTATATTTTCTACATCTTAGACAAAAGAAAAACGAAAAAACCAGCAAGAGTACATTTTTCAAAAAAAATTCTAAAACGTCTGTTACAAAAGTCTACTCAACACACTCATTCGAGGAAAGCCCCCCCCCCCCCCCCCCCCGGTTGTCTCGAAGTGGCGCGTTCATTGAACTTCTCGCTGGGAACGCGTCCATTCGAGATAACCGGGGGGGGGGGGGCTTGTCTCGAAAGGGTGTGCCCGTTCCCGCTCCCATCCCGCTCCCATCCCGCTCCCGCACCCCACCCATTCGAGACAAGCCGTTTCGTATCGTGGTAAGGATTGCACCTTTCAAGTACCCCAATTAAAAGTGTTTATTTTGATTTTTGATAATTAGTGCCTCTTTTCACTTTTAATAATTATTGCTTCTTTCAACTCTTAAAAATTTGCCTCTGTTAGTCTGTCTGTCTTTACATGTGTCTTTACTTCTGGTAATGACAATGTGTCAATTTAATCCCCAAGGTAATTCTCTGTATTTGTATACTCAATAAAAAAAACACTTGTCGTCACAATTCTTTGGTTTAATCTGTGATGGTATTTCTCTAATATAAACATTTTTTATGAATATGGTTTTGTTATTCGGCATTTTGACTGCTATTGTGAATGTGTTCGGGATGTTGTTGTTTTCAATTTTTTTTTATATAAAGCGAGAGAGAGAGAGGCAACAATATAAGTACACCTGCAGACGAAGCTGTTGGTACCTCGCTTTTAATAAGCTTTCGGGCACTTAGCCCTTCTTCGGATCTACATGAGTATGACAGAAACAGCAATAAGGATAACTGAGATATTTGAACGCATATATATATATATATATATCCAATTTAATTTTATCTACTTGTCTGTCTTTCTTTGTCTCTACCTCATGTCTGTCTTCTCTTATTCACATGTCTCTCTCTCCCTTCTCTTCAGGCGAGTATTTCTCTCTCTCTCTCTCTTTCTCTCACTCCAACCCCTTTCTATTTTTCTTTCCTATTCACTCAGTTGTTCTATTCCATGCCCCCCCCCCTCTATCTCTCTCTCCATCTATAAAAATTCAAGGCACACGCGAAGGGACTGCAAAATATAAATACCAATATATGGCAAAAAGAAGTTAATATCAACCGAAATATTATTATAAGTTAGTCTTTTTTACTGTGTACTTATAAGGTATGCCAGTTTGGGTTTCAAGGGGGGGGGGGGGGCGCGCCGATTCGCCCTTCGACCCCCCCCCCCCCTCCCCCTAGATGGGGTGGGTATTGGAATTTGGACTTTCCCTATGCTGGATGCACAATACAATGTTCCAGTTTGAATCAAATTTAACATGAACCAAAGGTAACCACATTATCCTTTCGTTATTTTAAAGGCTTAGAATTAATCAGTTGCTTCTCCAAATTCGTGGGAAAAACCTTATTGCTGTAGCGTTCAAATAAAAAAAATCAAGGAAATGAAAAGACCGCCAAGAAACAACGAAGCGATGAAAAAAGAGATTTTTCTCTTCCTATTACCAATCCTTCCTCTTTCAAGATTTTAATCCTCATTTTACTTTCTAATTTCTCGATTGCATCAAACGACATTTCATTTTAGTTTTTATTTTAGGTAATCAAAATCTCAAGTACCAACATATCAACTAAGCATGATAAGGGCTTGAATGAATTATACCATATACGTCTACAGATTCAGGCGACTCGTATATATGAAAAGGTTGGCCCACTATAATATTATGTTAATTTAAGCAAAATATAAAAACCAGTCCTATGCATGAAAACATTTTAATACTCATTTCATAAGGTGACTGAAATTCACAATATCTTGTTCGAATAATTAGTATGATTCATCCAGACTAAGGGAGAACTTAATTTGAGAGCCCCATGCACGCTGGTTAGTATACATTATATTCTTCATTCAATTGAAATCCGAATAAAATTTAAGTGAACGATCATTACGTTCACCAGCCTGAAAATGACACTGATATGGTTTTCTCCAATGTGTGTTCTCATATGTACCATTTAAGAAATACGGCTGAATAACTTTAAAAAGAAATATTTATTTTGCCGGTGATGAACGGCTATTTTTTTTAAAGTCCATTTAGCACTCGATATTTATAATAATTCAAAGGAATTATTATTTTAAGTATTATTTTTAACTTTAAAAAAGATTTTAAAAAATTAGTTATATGGATAGATATATTCCCGCTGGTAAAGACACGTTATACAGGCTACAGGTCAAGCTTATTGTCGATCGATCAACCGTTCAAGCTGATGCATTTATTTCTGTACTTATTTTTGTAGTATGTGTATGGAGAAGAATTCAGGTTTTGATAAATTAAATAATTTATATGTATGATAATTAGTACCCCTTTTCACTTTTATTAATTGCTGCTTTCAACTCTCATGACTTTGCGTCTGTTTGTCTGTCTGTCTCCATATGTCTTAATCTCTGTCTTTGATAATATGTAAATTTCAACCCCAAGGCTACATCTATGTATTCATATTTTTGTATACTAAAAAAAAAGCATTTGTCACCATATTTTTTGTTAAATTTATAATGATTGCATTTCTCTAATATAAACCTTTTTTATGAAATTGGTAATGTTTTGAATGCTGATGTGAATATGTTTGAGCTGTTGTTATCAATTCAATTCAATTGTATCTACTTGTTCCATTTGTCTCTCTATGTCTCTATCTTATGTCTGTCTTTTCTCATTATTCATACGTCTCTCTTCCTTCTCTTCCGAATCTCTCTCTCTCTCTCTCTCTCACTCCAACCCTCTTTCTATTTTTCTTTTCCATTCACTCAAATTTTCTATTCCATGCCCCCCCTATCTCTCTCTCTCTCTCTCTCTCTCCCCCCCCCCCCCCCCCCCCTCTCTCTCTCTCTCTCTCTGAGGTCGAGAGGTATGTGACACCCTAATTCAAATATTTTTGTCTGCAATTTTGTTTTTGAAAACCTTGTCGGTATAAATCGCAAAAATTGATAAAGTTTTTAAATAGTTTTCATTATTATTTTTTTTCAATTTGCTAGTTGGAAATTTGTGCTTTAACTTGTCATATAGAAACAATATAGAAAGGGAAAGGATAGTAAAACATAAATGCAAAATCAATGGGCAAATTTAATGCCATGCAGAGAATTTCTTTGTTTTATTGTATTTACATGTCTGTTATGTCGTATTGTATTGTACTATTTTTCATGTTTCTTTCTGTAATGTTGGTGGAAATCAAATTTCCACGATTTTATGTGGATCAGACTGATTAATTTTATCAAATTATCAAAATCTAGTCCGATAATCCCTCATTAGATATTCGCCTCTACCAGGGATATCTCTCTAGCTCTCTCCCCTCTCTCTCTCTCTCTCTCTCTCTCGCTCTCTCGCTCTCTCTCTACATCTTTAAAAAATCCAAGGCACACGCGAAGGGACTGCAAATATAAATACCAACAGATGGCAAAATGAAGCTAATATCAACCGAAATATCAGTATAAGCTAGTCTTCGTTTTCAGATTCTGAAATATTTTCGGAACCAAAGAAACCAAAGATTGATCCATATCTTTATTTTTCAAGAGGTTGGTTGTAGAATTGTTAGATTGTTTGGATACGGTTCATGCGTGGGGGTGGGGCGGCCTTCGACCAAATTTGTAATGCTTGAGAGTCAACACGGACAGAAAAAAAGCAAAATAATAACGGTCAAAAACTATCAGACATTAATTTTTGTGTGTGAAAGGGGGAGGGGGGGGGGGGGGGGGAGTCACAACGAGGCACCTGTCTGCTCTGCTGGTCCCTTGGCTTTCAATCTTTTTTCTTCTTCTTTTTTTACGTAGAAGGGCAAGTAGGTAACGCACACAACCTGCATGGGTTTACAGCTAACATGCACAGCATGCGAGACTTGAAAACAGCGGCTGCTTGATTGTGTGTATAGCATATCAATCAATACTAAATCGATCAGGCTTTTCAAACGACTCCCCGAAATTCAACAGATCTGTGTATTTGGACCCTCTGCGGTACATTCTAATTCGCCTTCCTTTTATACTCTCCTTGTTTCAAATCAAAGAATTCTTGCGTGGATATATCAAGTTGACGATGCCCAATTCGCTCCATAAGATGCCAGTTTTTGTATCGAGCAGCAGCATTAGTGGTTGCAGCCGATTTCGCCAGCCACGGCTAAGGTTTCTTACCCGAAAGATGTGGCGGATTCGGCGGGCACTGAACGCCCATTGGAGAGCAGTGATGCTGACTATTCTAACGCTGACTACAATTTATTTCGTTTTTACGATCAGGAAAAAGGCTATTAATTCTTCCAGGCGGAATTATGGGGATATTCCAGGCTTCCGTAAGTATATTATTGGTTGTATAATCTAACAAAGCATTATGATGTGCAACCCAGTAATATTGGGCTCTCTTCTTAACAATAATGACAAGTATACATGCAGGTTAAATATGTAGCAAAATCGCAAAAGATATATTATTAATATCTTCTCTTGAAGGTCGAATTTTTCTTCTCCGTCTTCATATTTGGCCTTACGTCTTCTTGATTATCCCTCCCGTTTTCAGTATTGATCGCATGTCTTTCCTTTAGGCCTACATAGCCATTTATGATTCGATATAATTGTTACGTAATAGATTCCAAAGGTTCCATGCAGTTTGCAGACGTAACCTTAAGTATGATGATTCAAGATGGTGAACTGACCGTGGATGTATTCGAATCTGTATATAAAAATAGTTTGGAAAGCTAAACAGAGAAATTAGAGTGACCCTCATTAAGAGGATTTTGTTAACCTGCAAATTATACAGAAATTACGTACGCATTCAATAAGTTACTCAGATGCTGACAATGCAACTGGTATGCATTTTGTAATCATTACGTAAATCATAAATTAACCACAAAAAAAAGAAGAAAAAATAAAAATAAAAATCGCCGACTGCGCTTTAGTTGTTGAATGACAATTTGTGTCGATTGTGCTATCGATTCGATGTCTATGCTATGGATTCTATCGTGTCGATTTGTGCTATCGATTGTGTTGTTATTGTTACTCAGGGGCGGCGCTCCAGGGGGGGGGGGGGGGCAGGGGCACAGTGCCCCCCCCCCCCCACTTTCCAAAGTACCGGAAAAGTGCCCTTTTTATTTCTGGAAAATGCCCTTTTCTCTTTGATAAGTGCCCTCTTTACTATTAAAAGAGCCCCTTTTCTTTCCTAATAAGTGCCCTTTCCCCTTCTGATAAGTGACCTTTTTTCTCCTTCTGATAAGTTGCCCTTTTCACATCTAATAACTGGGTCATTATCTCTATAAGTTTCCTTTTCTCCTTCTGATAAATGCAATTTTACTGCGGATAGTGCCTATTTTCCTTTCTTATAAGTGTGCTTTTCTCCTTCTAATAAGTTCCCCTTTTCAAGTATAATGATTGTCTCACCTTTCTCCCCAATTAGTTCCCTTTTCTCCCTTGATAAGTGTATTCTTAATTCTGATGTAAGTGCCCCCTTTTCCTTCTAATAAGTATCTATTTTCCCCTTCTTATAAGTGCCCTCTCTTTACTTCTGATAAGTGCCCTTTTCCTAATATGAGTCCTTTCCCTCTTCACATTGATACCCTTTTTCATCTCTTATAAGTGCATCCTTCAATCTGTTATAAGCGCCCTTTCCTCTTCTGATAAGTGCCCCCTTTTACTTATATTTTCCCGCTGTTTCTTACAAAAAGAGGCATATCTAGCTTCAAAGAATTGGTGTGGCTTTATGTAGTAAAAGATATATTACAAATACAATGTAATGCAGTGGAGCTGCAGCCGGATGCGAATGGGGCACAATGCCCCTCATTCGAATGTGCCCATAACTTACACCAAATTAGGGCAATATTTTCTGAAAATTTCCCCCCAAACTCGCTCGCTACGCTCGCTCGCTCTTTTAGTTTAATTTAATGAAATCAAGCAGATCGCATATGATGTATGATGATACCGATGTAATCATGGTAATCCTAAAGAAAAACGACAGGGTTAATGTACGAATTAAAAGATCATTAGGCATTCTCCCAAAATTAATTTGCTGTTGTCATTTTCATTATATGGAAGTAGATAATGCACAACCCAAAGACTTCAGGATTAGAAAAAAGTCTGATTTTCTTTTGCTCGCTCGCAAATGAATCATTAGACCATTACACACACCTGCAAATTGAGGAAGCTGAAGCAGTATCCAGAACCAAAATAAAAAGGAAGAAGATGAAGTTGATTACGTATAATTGACTGTAGGGTAATACCAATGTCACAAAATGTTCACCCCTTGTAAGTGCCCCTTTTTCTCCAAAAGTGCCCTTTTTGGTTGATGCCCCCCCCCCCCACTTTGAAAGACGCTCCGCCGCCCCTGTTGTTACTAATGATGTTGGATTGTCTGGTGAATCAAGCCCCATAAAACTTGACGTCCTGGCCCATACCTTTGAAGTTATTTCCTTGTTCCTGTATACCGGGTCTGAAAGATATCCTTGGATTGAGATCTCCTGACGGTTGAATGCCATCACGTAGAAATAAATCCCATAATAAGTAGGTCCTACCATTCTGAGTTTATAATCTTCAGTTCTGAATGCTACATTGATACGAGTTGAAAATTAAATGTGATGTTTTTGTTTGATGTAGTCGAGGTGGGTGCTTAGTCATAAGGAATCGAACAAGAGATCTGTAATTCATTTTCAAAACGGGCTGTGCATGCTTATTGAAATGTAATTATCAGATTGTGAAATACACTGGTGTAGTTCATCGCAAACACATGTCATTATCCCATCTTAGACACACTTACTAAAGCATACAGGTTATATAGTGCTACTGTTCTCAAGGCTGATATTATTATCTGGTGAGATATATCTCGAAGTCAAACAAGTTATATTGACAAATGATGAACAGTTAATTGCATGTGAGTGTAGTAGTATGTAAATAGTGCCACGAGGCAGTTATAGACGTTGCTCAAGACCCCAATGTGTCAATGGGCCAATTTTGCTGCTATCCTGTGCTGCTACCTCTCCAAATTCAAGCGGGCGCGTGGGGGCAGAGGGTGGGGGGGGGGGGGTCCCTTCTGTCAATTTAAACTGCTTAAGTCTGGAGTTGGAAAAGTACCCCCATACCTGATGGGGAGTCAGGCCTCGTACATGTATATGAGTTAGTCTATAGTATACAGACCGTCTCCCCTAAATCTATTACAGTACTTTTGTTTCTGTGTATCAATGGATTGTACAAGTACGTTTTTAGTCGGGCCTATACTGTTTCCGTTTGCCCCATCTTTCTTCCTACAGTCCTACGCCCATTGTCTAAGCTTCTGTATCTATTTTCTTGCTTATACCAATGAGGAGGTTCTGTGATAACTTCTTACTCCTCCGCAGTATGCCTATATTCCGCTCGCCACGTATAGCGCTATCGTGTAACTTGCCGGGTAAGTACCTATGGAAAAAAAAAGGTGACTTGCAGATGCATAAAAATAATTGCAAACTTATGTTTACCCGAACAACAACCATAGACAAATTAAAACGGCACCTTCAAATGTACTCAAATTTGGTACAGTGGTAGAGATATGGTTATTGTCTTGGCATCCGTACATTTTCAACACAGTCATTGCATCCTGAAGTTATCTAGAAGCCATTTTGTACATTGTAACTGTGCATGTTTTTTATTTGTAAAACTATCTCAGTTCAAGCCATCCGGCTGCCAAGATGATGTTCTACTTAATAAACTTTGAATTGAATTCAATTGAACTTTACAAATCGATAAAGATTATACATCATTTACCTGAAAGGACATGGGAGCCTTGAACCTAATGATCACGCCCCAACTGAAAAATTCATTAGAAATATTAATTCACTGACTAACATATTACATATCAAAATATATGTTTTGTGACGTGGCGGGCACGTACATAATACTTCCATTAAAGTTTCACGCCTGTTTTCTTATGTGATTACCCGCACGAACCATATACGATATCCTCCAACTCTGGTTTTTTATATATTCCGCCCTCTAAGAAATCTTGGGGGACGGGCGTTTGCTCACGCCGGTTAGCCCTGCGTGTTTCCACAGGAGCTGACGAACTCCAACTCATTTAAGGGCAACCTAAAATCCTATTTGTTCAATCTTGCGTTTTGAAGACAGACATCATTACTTGTAATTCATTCCCTTTTTCTGTTTGTATTTTCTTGATTTTATGTATGATTTATTATTATCATGAAATAATAGCCCAACAAAGAGGCCATATGGTCTTGCTAATAATATGCAGTCATCTTTAACAATATTGTTGTGTAAATTGATTTTAGTACAAAGGAATATGTAGAAATTATCATAGTTCGAAATCGCAGAGTTCCAGGAGAAATTACGAATGCTAAAAAAGGTTAAAATAACTTTCTGGCGAATATGACATGATTATTCTATAAAACAGTCATCAGTCCCATACGAGGCTTTTTGTGTACTCCCATGCATAAAGCATTAAGATGAAACAAAAAAGAAAAGAAAAAAGAAAATTATGAGGAAGTTGTTACGTTTCTATTTACACTATATGTTTACTCTGAAGGTGGAAATGTGTGCATTAGTATTTTTGTTGGTAGGCATGTTCTATGCTTCTTTCTCATGGGTTGTTGGTCTACTGGGATCATCCCTAAGAGGAGACAGAGAAGAAGCAGTGACAAAATGTAATGAATGAAGAATATATATTTGAGAAGTCGCAATCCTCTCTGAGTGATAGTGTGGAGACAGCTATGGTAACTGCTGTTTTAAATAGCAAAAATAGTGTTGTTTAAAGGGTACAATGACCGCTTATCTTCGAATTCGAAACACATAATCCAGTCCCTGGTTCGTTTTCTTTCATCATTGAAACGTTGAAAAAAAATTAAAATAAATGAGTGCATTGCTGTGTGGGGGCAGTTGAAAAGAATAACGGTGTTTAAAAGTACAATGAATGCATTATCTGTGTGCATGGGAGAGGGACTTCGAAAAACATATTTCAGTTTGTGGCAGTTCGCTAATTCCTTTCAGCAATGAAATGTTTGATTGTACATTGTTGGTGTGTGCATGCATGCACGGCCTCGAAATTCAGGTATAGGTCAGATATCATAAATGCATGTTTCTAATAAGAGAGCGTCGACGCGTTGACATGTATTATTTTGGTAAGCCCTATAGAAAGCTTTTCGTCAGATTTCTTTGCTTTAGATTATTTGTTCACATATGGAGTTGCGGGTGTACTTCTTTCGCACTTCTCATGCCATTCTTACTGTAGTAGGCTTTTTTTCATGAATGTTCTGTAGCCCAACTGTAGTTGAACTTGTTCAAATCTAGGTCAGTTCAGTTCAGTTCAATTTTTTCTTGTTTTTGTTGTTGTTCTTCTTCTCCTTCTGCTCTTCTGCTCTTCTCTTCCTCCTCCTCTTTCTCCATTTTTACCTCCTTTCTCCTTTTTACCTTCTTTCTCATCTCTGTAGTTTGACTTCTTTTCTGACCATCTTGCCCTTCATCTCCCCTTCTTTTCAACATTATTTCTTTCTTCTTCTTCTTCTTCATATCATTATTATTGTTATTGTTTATTTTTATTTTTCTCGTTGTCCTTTTAGTAATTCTTCTTCTCCTTCCTCCTCCTCTTATTTTTCTTCCTTTTCTTCTTCATCTCTTCCTCCATCTTCTTCCTCTTCATTCTATCATTGCAATGCTCTTCCTCTTCTGGGACAATAGAAATCTTTTTCATTATTTCCGTCTAGGTCTCTCTTCCTCCCTGTCATTCTTTTTGACCATCTTTCCTCCTCTACTCTTCATCCTTTTTCTTATCCTCCATCCTCTTCCTCCTCCTTGTCCATTCTTCTTAAACTTCCTCTTCTTCTTCCTCTTTCTTTTTTGCTATATTATTGTTTTCTTTACTATTCAGCTTCTTTATAGCTACTGTATCCCCCTTTTTTAAACAAGGTTCTGCTCCATTCCTCCCTTCTCCCGTTCATGTCGTTTAGGCATGTTTTTGTTTGTGTTTCGGTGCCTGCTTTCAATTTCCTCCTCTCCGGCCCTACCCTTCTTGTTCCCTTCATTGACCACATAGTTATTATATTGTTTATCATTATTATATCATCATCATTATTATTTCCCTTTTCCTTACTTCGTTCATGCACCTCCTTCCTCCTTTTCATCTGCCCCGATACTCCCCTTATTCCTCCTCCTCTTCCTCGTCCTCAATGTGTCCGATGTGAGGGATTAGGGGCTAATGGGCTCGAGCCCCCCCCCCCCCCCAAAAAAAAAACAAGGGGGGGGGGGGCAACCAGTCTTCGGAGCCTCTGGATTTGTTATTTACTTCTTTTTTTTTTGCCTTTCATATAACCTGCTATCCCCCCCCCCCCCCCACCCCTGACTATTTTCTTTTATCTTGGGCTTTTTATACTTCTCCTAGCTTCCTTTTTCTTATCCCACTTCTTGCTTTTCTCCATCTTCTCTGACTGGACTATAAATTCACTTTCCTCCTATTTTCTCTTTCATTTGTTCGTATTCATCATCCTATTTCTCTTCTCATTTCCTCCCCATTCTCTCCTTGTGCCTCTTTTCACCTCATATCCTGTCTCCTCACACTGGCATTACTCTATATCGTGTATCCTGCCTCTATAGTATTACCTGAGAGAGTACTGAAAGAAGAAGAAGAAGAAGAAGAAGAAGAAGAAGAAGAAGAAGAAGAAGAAGTTAGGGGCGGGTCCAGGATTTTGTAAGGGGGGGGGGGCACACAAATGCAGGGCGGGCTGTCAACTTTGGGGAACTGCTTGGAGGGAGATCCGTATTTTTTCCTTCTCGACAGCCCTCCAAAAGTCGCTGGGGGGGGGGGGGGGGTTGACGGGGTTATCAGATATCATGGGGTATACTTTTCTTTCAAAGGGGGGGGGGCACAGGTCGGGATTCCCCCCCCCTAAATCCGCCACTGGTAGTAGTAGTAGCAGCAGCAGCAGTAGTAGTAGTAGTAGTAGTAGTATAGTAGTAGTAGCAGTAGTAGTAGTAGTAGTAGTAGTAGTATAGTAGTAGTAATGGTTGTTGTTGTTGTTGTGTAGGAGGGAGGAAATGTTATCATGCTTTCACTCATACAACCTACTTCTACTTCTCCTACTTCTCCTACGCTACTACTACCACTACTTCAAGCTTTAAGATTATATTGCCATACCTGTACATGTTATTACATTATCCATATATTGTACCTGTATTGTGGTCATATTTGCCTTTTGATTCTGTTGTTTACTAACTTATCGTCATTTTTGTCGTAATGATCATGCTATATAAGGCCATGCAATTAAATAAATAGATAAATAAAGAATAATACACTATAGCGGTAAGTTACACTATTAAGAAACTATAGAAGCAGGTTACACTATAGAGGCAAGTAACACTTTAGAGACGGGTTTCATTATGAAGCTACACATCTATTTGTAGCTCCCTGGTTAGACTTGGCAGGTAACGCTAAAGAGGCAGGTTACAAGAGGCAAGTTACACTACAGGGGCAGGTTACACTAGAGGCAGGTTACACTAAAGAGGTAGGTTACACTATAGAGGCAAGTTACATGCACTACAGGGGAAGGTTATACCAAGGAGGTATAGGCAAGCTTGCCTTGTACCCCCTTTGGCTACACTAGCGGCAAGTTACATTATAGAGGCAGGTTACACTTTAGGGGCAAGTTACACTCTAGGGGCAGGTTACACTTTAGGGACAGAAAACAATACATGAGATTACATTCAAGTGGCCGACCATTACACAATCCACCTTATTAAGAAGCCCTTCAACGATCACAGGTTGTTGTAAAAGTTTAGGCATACAGTGATATGGCTTTACTGGAGGAGACCGTAAACTGAACACACAAATAAAACAATAGTCTACAATGGATTAATGTTAATAAGCTAGAAGTAAGCTATTAAATCCGGTTATCCGGCATGAAATAAATAATCATTACATGATCATTTTGGTATGAAATATCAGACAATGAAATTTGCACCTACATGTACTGTGGAAGTTATAAAACTGATTCAGCGGACCCAGATTCGAGACTGAGTCACGTCTTTCGGATGGTGACGTTAAAGGTCGGTCCCCAGACGTAAATAATCATATCTGATTGATAAACATCTGTAAAAACCCAATTACACACACACACAAAAGAAATGAAATCATAAAATGCATAATTTCGGTGAATTATGAATAAATCATTACAATTTCACAATGCAGTTATTTGAGAGAGGGGGTCTATAGTCTGTTCATCATGGTTGCCGTCATTTTATTTGTCAAATCAACAAAGTAAGACATATTTTCATAAGAATGAGTTTACTGTTTTGCCATTACGATCGACTGTATAAGAGTCGATCTCTTATATTGGGAGTGCATCGACGTTTTCTGGAAAATAAGTCTATCTGACAGAAGCTTCCTAACATTCGTATATTATCTTATCTTATCTTATCACCTGTAAACCAGGGCATATAAACAATACAACAGTTTGTGAAAGTGAGAAATCAAATATGAAAGAAAAAGAAAAACATTGTACATGTAATATCATCTGTGATCTGGGCTAGCACTTCCTCCCCCTGGTTGGGAATGAAAACAAGAAACCTTGTCGACCTCTGACCTTATAACATCTGCCATTTAAAAGGTCATTGCCACTCGCTGAGAGAACAGTACTAAGGAGGGTGGGAGGAGCTAGGGAGAGACTATAAGAGAGAAGAGTGAGAAAGCGAGAGAGAGAGAGAGAGAGAGAGAGAGAGAGAGGGGGGGTAAGATGGATCATCAAGAGAAAGAGGAGAGTTGGAGGGCGAGAAAGAGATAGATAAAAAGAGAGAGAGAAAGGGTAGGTGGAGTAACGAGTAATTAAGTGAAAGATAAATGTAAATAAAGAGAGAGAGAGAGAGAGAGAGCGAGAGAATAAATCACGCCTAGACAGATAGAAAAAGGTAGAGGATAGTCCACCCTGATTACAAGTTGGCTTTAAAAGAAGCAGAAAAATTAAAGAAACATATCAGTGAAGGTTTGAGCAAAATCCGACAAGAAATAAAAAAGTTATGAATTTATGAAGTTGTAATCAATCAGACACAAATTGGCAACTCCGTGACGTATCTTGCGAGCATTTGCTCAGTACAGAAAATGTCTTAAATTTTCATTTTCTTCGTTTTTGATGAAGGAATAGATTTGTTTCATACAGGTTTTGTGTAACAGCATTATGAGCAATGGTTATATCTACGGTGCATGTACGACTGAATATTTCCTTCAGAGTACACACTGGGTTTGGAACAGTCTCCCAAATCATGTTGTTGGAACGCCTTCCTGTACAGGACTAAATTCTTTTAAAAGGCGTGTGCATAGATTTCTTTTGGCAAATCGCATTTCATGACTTCAATGTTTTACCTATTGCCCAATATTTTTCCTTAAATTGCTTTTTATATATTTTTTAAATGAGTTGCAGTGAACCATTGATTAGCCTTCTGGATCCTTGGTGTTTTGGCTGGCTATTGTTCACACTTTGCATGTTATATACAAAAAAAAATGGAAATTAATGATTTGGGGAGTACAGTACAAATGGGAGAGGAGCTCGCAAGATACGTCACGGAGTTGCCAATTTGTGTCTGATTGATTACCCGCTTCAAAAATTCATAACTTCCTTATTTCTTATCAGATTTTGCTCAAACCTTCACTGATCTGTTTTTTTATTTTTTTCTGCTTCTTTTAAAACCAACTTGTAAACGAGAAATAGAGAGCGAGCGAAAGAGAGAGAGAGAGAGAGCGAGAGAGAGGCTATGGTTTGGAGGCAGGAGAAGGTGACGGTACCACTCATGTAAGGTCGAGCGCTGGATGTGAGTGAAATCTGAGATATGCCACGTTAGTTCGCCCATGATGAAATTCAAGTGGAGCTATAGATGTTGTTGTTGTAAATTTAGTTTTTACGGAGCTTCTCATTAATTTTGAATATTTACGGCGAAGGGATGCATACTTTATACCATTCAGGCAAAATCATTTGTCCCTTCTCTGTGCAAATGCATTTGTTGGAGCTTCAACACTATATACATATGTATATATGTAGGTGATCTGCAGACACAGACTATATTTTGACACTTCAATACAATTCTACAGTGCGTATGTGAAAGAAAAGAAACGTATATCCAACTTTGGCAGCTTCGAATTAAAATATTATTATGTCTATCGTGTCTATATTGACTATTACCCTACAGGATGTACCCGCATTTCTGATTCTGTTGCCATGATGACGATAAGAGTGGAACATCTGTCGACTTTACGGTAGAGAATATGATAATCATGATTATTATTGGCTCTCATCATACATGTGAGAGTGCTTGGTATATTCCTTAGGTCGAGGTCGAATTGATATACCCTGAATGCATTACTATTCGAAACTAAATTATTACGGGAATGCTTGGTTGGTTGGTCGGTTTTATTTTCCGTCTAAAAAAGATCATCAGTACACACTTATAAATATACATGTAAAGGAATATAAAGATCAAGAATTAAATCAAGAATTTAATTAACTTAACTTAATGGCGCTGTTCTTCCTATAGAGGTCCAGAACAACAACAATGAACAAATATTTAAAAAAAAATAAACAAACAAATTGCGAGGGTATGAATTCAACGTATGTGATTAATGAATTGAATTAAATTGAATTTAGTGGTTCATCTGTCCCTTTCAATTGGTATGATAACAAAGAACATTATTCAAGAAAGTTACGCATAACAATAAGATGAACAAGACTATATGTTACAATTATTGATGTAAACCAAATATCAGAAGGAAAATACAAAACGAGGTTTCAACGAGATTACAAACTAAATTTTGTAATGAAAAATAATACAAGAAAAGGAAATGTTTTTTTTTCCTGACGTCCTCCAATAATCAGAAAAGTTATGAAATTTATGTTTAATGCATGGATAATGAATGAATTAATGAATGTGTGAAATATTCATACTGAATGAATGAGTGAATGAAAGAATGAAAGAAAGAAGGATTGTATGGCTAGTCTTAAAGGGCAATCTTACCTTAAAAATAATATGATTTGTGTGAAAGCAGACAAATGAGAGAAACAGGATGTTGAAAGTTTGAAAGAAATCAGACAAGGAATAAGACAGTTATGGATATTTGAAAATGAGATCACTAGATCTATGTGAATCTGAAATTGACATACATGTTGGCAACTTGGTAAGTCGATTGTTAATATACAAATATACTCAAAATATATTGTAGATAACATTATTGTTATAGGTCCTCACAAGGAGGTACTAGGCTTGCCTAGTACCTCCTTGGTCCTCATGAAAGAGCAAGATCTCATACTGAAATATACATGTGGAAAAAGATATATGACATTTTAGTCATTATGTGTGTTGGAGAAAATGGAGGAGTTGTCCGCCACTACATCACAGTGACATTGCCTATTCAGCCAATTTGAAATTCCCATCTATAGTCATTACAAATTCCAAAAATTCACAACTTTCTTATTGCTTGTCCGATTTCGTTCGAACCTTCACGAATCTGCTTTTCCGATTCTTCCTCTTTCTTTCACAGCAACTTGTCATTGCTGTTTGTTCGCTTTTGATTTTTACCAATCCGCGCAGACAGAGACGGTGGTCGTATAGCAGGTAAAGATTTGTCCTCAAAATTGCTAGTGTGGTTTCATTAATCAGTATTCAGTTCAACTACTTCATTTATTGCACATAATTCAATACTCACCCTTTTTATTTATTCATAGAGCACCGGATTATGATGGCAGGAGCTATATGTGGATTGATCACTGAAAAGTGAATGCTAATTATAGTATTAAGCCTAGCATCAAATGTATTTTCTACTTTTATGGTAAACCAAATGATATACATTATGTTATGAGAATCTTTGAAGTGTATAATTCACTAATATTGATTTGATATTCACCTGGGCTTTTTCAGGCACGATTCTAACTCGTTTGCCGTGTATAGTCATCCTTGTCAGTAAGTCAGTACATAGGAGTTGTTATTAAAAATAGGCCATACTTGTTATTATTATTCAAATGATATTATGTGTGAGTAAAAAAAAAAAAAACCCACGTGTGACCTCACACATTTTTCTAAAAACCACTTAATATGTAATTGCTTGTATCCACTTTGGTACGATAACTAATTTCCTTAAAATGATATAGGCGAAAATCTCAATATGATAAAAGATGACAAAGCACCCATCTTTTTTTGTCTAAATCATGGCAAGCTTGCCCAACGTTTAGGGTTGAATTGTTACATTATCAGGCGTTTATTGTTCAATAAGGAGTTTTCGGATGTGTCAACTAGAACGCCGTCCTAGATTCTCCCAACGACAATGGACTTCTTTGTGTTGACTGCATACAAAGTAGGTGAAGTATGAAGCTAACAATGGGTGAAGCGAAGTTCACTTTTTAGAGAAGACGGCAAAAACAAGGTTTTTTTTAAATTTGTGTTCTAGATGGGTATTGAAGTAAATTCAGCTTGGTTGCCACGTTGGCAACCTTGAGGAATTTTTTTAATTAGCCTAATTAGCATAATCATCTAATTAGCATATGTGCAATAAGTAATATGTTGCTAATCTTAATCCAGAAAGGCTGAAAACATGAATAATACAACTTTTCTAGGGGCCTTTATGACGAGGAATTCATTTATGACATCAATTTGTATTTTTAAGTAATGCAATTGACATAAATAGCATAACTAGCATAATGAGCTAATTAGCATAATTATGTGCACTATATGGCATTCTTTGTCATTGTTTATCCAGAAAGCACGAAAACATAAATAATACAACTTTTCTAGGGATTTCTGTGACGAGGAATTCAGTTATGACACCAGTTTTTAATTTCAAGTAACGCAATTGACGTAATTAGAATAATAAGCATAATGAGCTAATAATGAGCTAATTAGCATATGAACAATATATGGAACTCTTTGCCATTGCTTATCCAGAAAGCCTGAAAACATAAATAATACAACTTTTCTAGGGTTTTCTGTGACGAGGAATTCATTTATGACACCAGTTTTTAATTTCAAGTAACGCAATTGACGTAATTAGCATAATAAACATGAGCTAATAATAAGCTAATTAGCATACAGTGTATGTACAATATATGGGACTCTTTGACATTGTTAATCCAGAAAGCCTGAAAACATAAATAATACAACTTTTCCAGGGTTTTCTGTGACGAGGAATTCATTTATGACACCAGTTTTTAATTTCAAGTAACGCAATTAACGTAATTAGCATAATAATCACAATGAGCTAATAATGAGCTAATTAGCATAATTATGTGCAATATATGGCATTCTTTGCCAATGTTTATCCAGAAGCCGAAAACATGAATAATACAACTTTTCTAGGGTTTTCTATGATGAGGAATTCATTTATAACACCATTTTTTTATTTCTAAGTAATGCAATTGACATAATTAGCATAATTAGCATATATGCAACAATAATAATATGATAATAATAATAATTCATAAAGTACAGAAATTATGTATTACTGGGCGTCTCAAAAAAGGAAACCCAACTTTGCAAAATTCCTGTAAATGAACTATATGTTTACCGACAATGAAATCCATACCATATGAGAGAGCAATTCATATTTCCAATGGTAAGTTGTTAAGGTTCCAGGGTCATGCATCATTGAACACCATTGTCTTCAACATTTTGTGCAAAAATCTATGGGGTTCACTTCCTTGTAAAACACAATAGGCATGATGTTAACGAAATGGCCTGGTTGCTCCAATTCCCATTGTGCCTAATTTTATTTTTCAAATTTGTGTTATTGAGATGTTACTCACCCGTGATTCAGGATTTTTGCTTTATAAAACCCTTTTCAGATAGAAATCATTTTGTAAAGAAGACAGTCTCGGTGAAGGGTGCATGCCAAAAAACCAGTTCGAACCAAAAGGATTGCAATATCACTAAGAATTGCAAATCAAAAACAAAGAGTATAAATAAGGAAAATCAGAAACTCATGCGTGTGGTTGAAGATTTTACTTTGCTGATTTTCAAAATTTCAACTTTAGTTGAAAATTGACGGAGACCCCTGCATCGCTGAAGACAAACGAAGATGTTTTCTGTGTTCTCGGAAGATCTCACTTCCTCTTGGTCATAAGTGTATGACTAACAACTCGTTCCGTGCTTTGCGAAGTTCATAAGACCCTTTGTTAAGGCGTAAAATTAATCATTATGAGATTTGCTTAATAACGGATGGCCATAAACAGATAAAGAGCTACCAAGCTAGTTGACAAAGAAGTCATTCAACCCAAACCATGCCTATTGCGTTTTACAAGAAAGTGAACCAACTGGAATTTTGCACAGAATTTTGAAGACAATGGTGTTCACTGATGCTTGACTGTGGAAACCTAAACAAGTTACCATTGGAAAGCAAATGAATTACTCTTTCATATGATATGAAATCCGGTAAATACTTCGGTAAATATATAGTCCACTAGTAGGACATTTTTAGAGTTGGTTTTCCTTTTTTTAGCTCCCAGTATATTCTACTGTGCTGCAAGAGTTCCTGATGTAGTTATAACTAAGAGGAGTAATTAAAAGAAAAGATATGTTTTTAATTTTTATCTGAAGGTATTTACAGTTGGGGATTTCCTGATTTCTAATGGTAAGTTGTTCCACAATTTGGGGGCTGTGCAGACAAATGTTTGATCTCCTAAGGTTATTTTTGTTTTATATGATGGGATTGGCAGTATTAAAGTATCTCTAGAACTGTGCAGGTTGAGGGTATGTTTGCAAGCTTTGAGTTGTAACAGATCTACGATATATTTAGGGGCTTGACCAATTAGAGCTTTATAGACAATCAACATGACTTTAAAAGATATTCTTTGTCGCACTGGTAGCCAGTGCAGATCTCTCAAAATAGGGGTGATCCTTGAGAATTTTGGAGTATCGACAAATTAGTCTTGCACAAAGGTTTTGGACCCGCTGCAGTCGTCCTATTTGAGAGTCAGGGAGTCCATGCAATAACCCATTACAATAATCTTACTAGTGATGCATGCAAGAGCAATTGTTTTCATACTATCCTGATCAATATATTTTCTAATATGTCTGATATTATATAAAATGCAATATGATGATATACATACATTGGTAATGTGTGCTTCCATATTCAAATGACTGTAAAAATGCACTACCAGATTTCTAGCATTCATGGATGGTTTTATGACAGAACCTCCAACAAATATACAATCAAAATTAAGTTTGGATACCTGTTTAGATGTGCCAATGAGCAACAATTCAGTTTTACTGTCATTTAGCATGAGTTTGTTTTGCAGCATCCATTCACGTATATAACTGACACATGCTTCTATGAGCGAAACGCTTTGCTCTTAAGCATATACATAGGGTCTAAATGGCAAGTAAATCTGTATGTCATCGGCGTAGCAGTGGCATTATATTCCAGGAAACTTATTGTGGACCTTTGTATTAATTACCTGTGTACAGAGTAAATAACAGGGGGCCCAACCGAGAACCTTGTGGGACCCCGAAGGGCTCTAGAAAATAATCAGAGACAGCATCATCAATCTTGATCTTTTGATGTCTATTTGTCAATGACTCAGTCCATCTGAGAGCATCATCAATGTCAAAGCAGATCTTCAGCGTTTCCAGTAAAAAAAAAGCAAGACTGACCTATGGTATCAAATACGCTATATAGGAGCAACATGTAGACTTCTTTGTCATTGTTTATCTAGAAAGCATGAAAACACCTTTTAAAGACAACAAATTAGTGCAAAGATATTCCATGCAGATGTAGTATAATTAGCCCAATTAACATAATAAGTAAATTCGCATATTTGCATTTATTAATATAGTTAATCCAGAAAATTCTGGGATGACAGATTTAATGTGTATACATTTTCATTATGACCAACCATGTTGACACGAATAATAATTACCCTTATTAGCGTAATTAGCATATTAATCAGGCAATTGCCTAGTGGCCTCTTGAATTTCTCTCTGACAGGACAGAATACGTAGGTATTCATTTGTAATTTCCCACTGTACCAGTGATAAGAGAATGAACAGTCATGACAGAGACCAGTAAGTTATTAAATATATAAAGAAAATGTTTGGGTCGACTGAAAGATGGTAATGATGGTAAAGTATATTTAGAGTTTTGTTCTTTTCTTCTTTTTCTTCTTTGAGTTTATAGGTGTTTGGGACAGAATTAAGAGAATTTGTTGTATACATGTATTGTCTGGGCATATTAGTACATGACAGTCTAAGGTATAGTGCTTCTACTCAGATGCATAGGTAATGAATTTACAAAGTTACAATCCTTTGCCACATTGAACATGGTTGCCCTCTGAGGTAAATATTGGTCGTTAAAAAAAGGAAAACACATTAAATCAGTCATCCCAGAATTTTCTGGATTAACTATATCAATAAATGCAAATATGAAAATTCATTTATTACAACCTGTATGTTAAAGGGATACGCCACCGGGCGGCCGTCTACTGGACTAGAGGGAGAAGCCAGTGGACGGGTGAGCCGTTCTTGCACTAAGCGCGGTATGCAGCTAACACAAAGCAGTCCATTGTAGCTGGGAAAATCTAGGACGGCGTTCAAGTCCACACATTCGAAAGCTCACTATCATGCTAGGGATCTGCCCTGCACTTATTATACCCTTGTAAAGCATAACAAATAAGTTGTCAAAATTGTGGGTTTTAATCTTAGAAACATACCATGGGTGACTCTAATCATAATATTTGGAAGATTATATGATTAATAATGATGTAATATTCAAGCAAGAAATTATTCATTAATGTCGGCAACTATGAATGATCATCCAAAACCGGGGCAGAGGCAAATTTGATATGTGACTTAATTGCTTGATTAACCAATTAACAGAACAGAATTGAATACAACGTCACTTTATTGGGCGTGGCAGCCAATCATGTGGAATTTTGTAAGAAATTGGAGTTCTTGACACTCGCTGTTAAACTTAAATAACTTATAACAATAGGAAATAAAGAAGTTTTTCCACCCTTGAAGTTATTTTGTTTTTCATCTTTAAATCATTTTGCCATAGCATCATTTCTTTGTATATATGCACAATTACGGTACATGTACATGTGTAACATTATATTTTAATCGTTCATTCGCAGCTGTGCAATATGCCTACACCTTTTCCATTGATTTCATGTAATTGTCGTTCTTAGCTTCGTTGTGAGTTTAACAAATATATTGTTAATCATATTAACGTGAGATTCTAACATAGGCCGACTTTGTCTGATAATGATTATGATATAGCAAATTGGTCGACCCTTTATTATGCGATGGGTACCTATCTTCAACTAAATGAAGCATACTATAGGCCTAATTCTGAAAGAAAGAAAGGGGGTCTGTAATGCAATCATGTATGGGTGGTTACTGGTTATGGATTAACATTGCAATGAGAGCTCTACTTTGAAATGCTCTGGATTGATAACAATTTACTCTGATTGGTACAGACTTTACAATGATGTATTTTCAGGTATTTGCTACAGAAAAACAATGAATAGCACATGTAAGGTTTTCAGATAAAAAAATGCCAATAACGGAATTTTATAAGATAAATATTAAAAGACATGTTTTAAATCTTTTAGGTAATGGTAATTGACGTTTTTCTGTGTCATGTTCCGCTGAAAAAGTCACATTTTTTGACACAAAATACAGTTTTAAAGAGCCTCAAGGCACCTGTTTTCACCCAATGTTGAATTGCCCAATATATATGCTATTAAAGGAAAAGTCTACCTGATATCAAAATGGTTTTAAAAGAAGCAGAAAAAAACACAACAACAGATAAATGAAAGTTGGCGCAAAATCCGACAAGAAATAACGAAGTTACGAATGTTTGAAGTGGCACAAAATTGGCAACTCCTTGACGTATCTTGCGAGCTCCTATCCCAATTGCCCTGTAACCATATAAGTTCAAATTTCTTAGTTTCTGATGAAGGAACAGGTTTTGTGTAAAAGAAGCATTAATGAAAAGTGATTAGGTCTAAGGTGCATGTATGTTTGAATATTTTCTTTAGAGAAAATGGAAATTAATGATTTTTTTTTTGGGGGGGGGGGTACAGGGCAAATGGGTTAGGAGCTTGCAAGGTACGTGACGGATCGGATTTTGCTCTAACTTTCATTGATCTGTTTCTTTAATATTTCTGCTTGTTTTAAAACCAACTTGATATCAGAGTGGATTTTCCCTTTAACATCTCTCTTGGAGTCATTATATCATTGTATGGGGACTTACATTCATGCCTATAACGCTGGTGACAGCCTATTCATCATCACACACCAACATTGTCGTTATGTTATCGGATGGCTTGAACATCATCATAATAATGTTTGTATTTCATCAGCTTATAGCGTGTATAATCAGAGTGTTTGTTTCGTGGCATGTCGGAGATTGTGTATACAACAATCAATATACACAATGTTATTTATGGACTGAAGTCGCTCAGTTCAGTTTCCATATTTTCATATTATCGTGTTTCACATACACATTTGCTGCTTTATGTTGTTGTTATTTTTATTTTTTTTTTTTTTGCTATTTGAGTATTTCCAATTTAATTGAACACATTGGCTATAATGTATATGCCTACACTTTGTCCTGTTACAGTTGTAACTTTTGATTTGATTGATTTGATTTGATTTATTCACCAACAATAACATCATGTGTACAAGATTTGTCACACAGTAAATATTGTTACAGGATTGAAACTTAAATGATAATAGCTGCTAAATGGGACCAGAAAATAGCACAAGTGCTAGTCGAGCCTGGCCCCTCTACAAAATTTACATAGTAGAAGATATTAATTCCATTACAAACATAAAAATTACAACCACATACATAGATAGCATGGTGTTACATGTACATGTACATGTATATAGAGAGTAAAACATTATACTTCATTACTTAAAAGATGTTCTTTTAATGATTTCCTAAAACTACTTCTGGATGATTTCAATTTAATATCAGTTGGTATTCTATTCCATAAATCACTTCCTAAAAAAGAAAGAGAAAATTGTCCTTGGGTAGTCCTTAATTCTGGTAAATGCACCTGTCGACCTGTTTTTTGTCTCGTTAAATAATTGTGCTGTATTGTATCACAATAGTCTATTAAAGAGTGGGGTAAGTTGTTATTACCCAGGTCATACATGAAGGTTCCTACACATAAATAGTACTACTTTTGAAGTGCTTTTGAAGTGGTCAACAAACATGCCACATGTGAGATATGTCAGCGGGGTTTTTGTAATGATGATACATATTATATACAATGCCGGGGCGGATCCAGCATTTTGTAAAAGGGGGGTGGGCACACAAATTTTCGAAGATTTTCTGACCGTCAGCAAAAAAATAAAATAAAATAAAATAAAAAAAGGGGGGGGGGGCACAATTTTAAAAAGGGGACACATTGTACACTGTTCTTTCAAGGGGGGGGGGGCACGGGGCAGGAAGTTCCCCCTAAATCCCTCACTGATACAATGGATAATGGATTTAACATTAAAGAACAATTTTTGTATGTTCAGAAATGCAAATATTGAAACAATCTGTGGTTTTACATGAAGATCTATTTCACGTAAAAGGGCTTATATATGATATATGTCTAAGACCCCATAAATATGTACCCAAATTTTTTTACTCTGAAATGAGTGTGACTGTATATAAAAGCTAGAAAATAATAAGAAAACGTAAATGGAAAGAATGTGATTATAGAAAAGGGTATAAGCTGACTTCTTTCCAGTGGATAAAATATGGCCTATATTCTTTAAGCAGTAATCATGGTAATACACGATGGCAAATGAAAAATTTCTCATTTCTCTTGTCTATAGAGTGTCATAAGCTAAGGTAACATGATAATCTAAATGTATACTCGAATATACTGACAAGAAGAGAGGAACAGTGCCGTTTATATAGAGACAGTCTGGCCAACTCGGTTTCAGTTGTTCAACAATATGGCGTATATTCCTGTGTTACATGCTTGCCTAACAAAGCACCATGCCGCCATATTATTTCCCATTGGAGCAGAGTTGGCCAGACTCTCTCTATATACGGCACTGGAGAAGAATTAATGATTGCATTCTCTAATGGGTTAACATAAATATGGCGCCATGCTGTGAATCAACCTCATCATACTCTTTTATTATCAAAATTGTTTCTATTCTACAGATATGTTTTTCAGTCCTCCTGAAGATGAGTTCGACAAAGAATTTCGCGGTAAGTAGGACCGAAATCTGTTTCAACCTGTCATATTCAGGTGATATTACATTAGTTATTACATGGTCATGAAATTAGGAAGGCGAATGCAATAAGGTCAACTGAAAATAAATGCATCTTTCGATAATTTTCCATGTGTAGCCTGCCGGTAGAAATGAGAAAATCGTGTTTTGACTGTACTGTCGTGTAAAATATGTCAGCTCGTCATCATCATTTCTTTGCGGAATACGTCCTCTAGTACAAAAACGAGGAAACCTCTCAGGCTGTTTGATTCACTGTGGATCCATGCATTACTGAAAATTTCTTTATTTACATATTTGGATTTGGATTCATTTACCACCTCCCAAAATTTGAAGTCAAAATACTAATTATAACTACCTGAAAACTGTGTTTATCTTTACCCTATTTTAAAAAATACAATGTACATGTATACCTGGCTCAACGAGAGATAGCAATCGCTTTTGTGGGGGGGGGGGGGGGTAATTTTTTGCCTCACTTTCCAAATAATATGTAATCCTCATTTGTAATCACGCGGTTGTTGAATGAGCGAAGGTGAAAATATCCTGCCCTGGCGAGCCCGCTATGAGGATATTACCCTAAGCGTCTCGGTGCTATTTTGCTATATTGATTCTTGCATTGAAAATGAACGAGAAGGAGATTTTTTTTCATCCCACCCTCCCGCTAAAATGCGTGTCTCGTTCTATTCATTCTCCAGAGGCAAGACAATATTTATTCCAATTTTATTCATGCTGGTTAAGTATACGAAAAAAAAGTATAAAGGGTTTATAAGTATGGACTAAGTAAAAACGCTGTTTAAAAGGTTGTTTAAAACTTATACAACCTGTTTAATATTTTAAAAAATTGTTTACGATATGAACTGTACAACGGGTTGTTCAGTTCATATTGTAAACAACTGTTTGCATTTTTAAACAGCGTTTCTCTGTATTATACCATTGCTCTTGCAGCGTCACAAATCCACCTTCAGGTCCGCGGCTAAAAGTCAACAAAAAGCGCGCGCATTGGTCAGCCATTGACCAATGGAGCGAGCCCTGTCACGTGACAGTGTACCGCTTGAGTAATTTCTTTTTGTTTGCACACGGCACGCTACTCTGCCTCGTGCTCGAGAGGGCAAGTTCAAGGGGGAACGTTGCTAAGGAAGTTTCGAAGCGGGTCACCCTGAATTTCGCACCCTCAACTTTTGGTTCGTATATATGCGGGTCACGCTGAATTGACTAAATTTCCATTCTGATACTTTCCATGTTTTTAATCCCTTTTTTACGATGACTTCTCCTCGAGGAAAATAGAGTTGTTATATATCATTTTAAAGCTTATGAACCTGAGATTCTAGATCATGTAAAATTAAACTTTTTGATTTTTGCGACTTCCGCCTGAAACCGTCGCGCAGGGTCACAATTGTTTTTAAAATATCAAATACTGAATACATGTATGCCTATTCTGTAGGTATAAAATTCGGATTGTCAGCATTGTTTTATCAACACACATGATCATTAATAGAAAAGCCGTTAACCTGATTCGTTGGAAAGATATTTTTCATGTATTCGATGAATTCATTGCTAAGAAAATCATGTACATGCAAGTGTTACCTGGAATCTAGCCTTCAGTTGCAAACGTTATGCGCGAACCATTACATTTTGTGTTTTAGTCTTGCTGATTCTAATGTCAATTTGATTTTTCATTCAGACAAATCCAGATTACCGCCCTCTGTTGAGACGATGGAGGAAACACCCAAGCTACATACGGGGGACGCACTCCTAAGTTATTTCCTGACTATGTTTGTGGATGGTATGGAGATAACTTGGTCTAGTGCTGTTAACAGCAGAGGACTTTTATTTCAAGCCATGCAAGGTAACTCTCATTTATTTCATTTTATTTCTTTATTTAATCAAAGTAAAAACTTACTTCATCGATCATGGCTGTTCTTCGGCAGGCCATTCACAGACAATTCCCGCTTTTCCAATCGAATCCAAACAGACAGATTCTTGTTCATAAATCATAATGCTACAACGTAAATGTTTTTGTTCGGTGTAATGTCTTTTTTATTTTTGTCTCGCCCACCGGAGGTGAAGGCGAGACTAAGGGATCCAAATGTCGTCCGTCCGTCCATCAGAAACGTTATGACAGATAACTTTGCAACCGTCACTCACTTTTCAACCAAACTTGGGTTGTAGATGCACTGAGGGGACCTGGATGTTATGGTGCCATTGGAGGTCACATGATAATGTCAAAGGTCATTTCAGGTCAAACGTTAAAGTTTACATGCAAGACTCTCTTATGACAGATAACTTTGCAACCGTCAATCACTTTTCAACCAAACTTGGGTTGTAGATGCACTAAGGGGACCTGCATGTTATGGTGCCGTTCGAGGTCACATGATAGGGTCAAAGGTCATTTGAGGTCATACGTTAAAGTTTACCTGCAAGACTCTTATGACATAACTTTGCAACCATCACTCACTTTTCATCCAAACTTGGGTTGTAGAAGCACTGAGGGGACCTGCATGTTATGGTGCCGTTGGAGGTCACATGATAAGGTCAAAGGTCATACGTTAAAGTTTACCTGCAAGACTCTCTTATGACATAACTTTGCAACCATCACTCACTTTTCAACCAAACTTGGGTTGTAGATGCACTGAGGGGACCTGCATGTGATGGTGCCGTTGGAGGTCACATGATAGGGTCAAATGTCATTTGAGGTCATACGTTAAAGTTTACCTGCAAGACTCTCTTATGACAGATAACTTTGCAACCGTCACTCACTTTTCAACCAAACTTGGGTTGTAGATGCACCGAGGGGACCTGCATGTTATGGTGCCGTTGGAGGTCACATGATAAGGTCAAAGGTCATACGTTAAAGTTTACCTGCAAGACTCTCTTATGACATAACTTTGCAACCATCACTCACTTTTCAACCAAACTTGGGTTGTAGATGCACTGAGGGGACCTGCATGTTATGGTGCCGTTGGAGGTCACATGATAGGGTCAAATGTCATTTGAGGTCATACGTTAAAGTTTACCTGCAAGACTCTCTTATGACAGATAACTTTGCAACCGTCACTCACTTTTCAACCAAACTTGGGTTGTAGATGCACTGAGGGGACCTGCATGTTATGGTGCCGTTGGAGGTCACATGATAAGGTCAAAGGTCATTTCAGGTCAAACATTATAGTTTACCCGCAAGACTCTCTTATGACATAACTTTGTAAACGTCACTTTCCAAACAGTAATGTAGATATATGCAAGCATAACTTATGCAGATTTATGCACTTGGGGGACCTGTTGCATGGCAACAGAGATCACGATATTTCTAGTTATCGCATGTGGGCGAGACACAGTACCGCTAATGCCTTGTTTTTATTTTCTCTCATAAAGAAAATTGTACATAATTTTTTACATTTCATACAATATTACAAATTATCTTCACATAAATATAACTGAAGTTTCACCTTTTAAAAAAATAATACAAATAAACTTTCATGTAAAATATATTTGCGTATAGAACTACACATTTCAAGTTAAACATTTCATTTAAAAAATAACAAAAATAAAAATTACAATTGAAATGTAATTTCACATAAACGAATCGCAAAAAAATTTTTACATTTCGTATGAAATTGCTTTAATAACCTTTAACGAATATCTCATTAGGTCCTAACCTACTGGCAAATGCTTTTGAACAGTTTTCCACGATATTTTTCGTTTCATTTCCTTCTTAGAGTAAGAAGAATTAAAATAAAGGGAAAGATAAGAGAAGAAAAAAGAGGATAAGAAGAAAAAGAAAATAGATAAGAGAACATACATCATCGCCACCCCCCCCCCCCCCCCCCCCACTGCCGATCCTACAAGAACACAAAAGCAACAACAAACACATAAAGAGAGAAGACAATGTCGGTCATGTCCATGTGACTGGGGTATCTTGTTTCTGTGTACCAATCCTCTTATGCTCCATGTCTTTATTTCTATCTCTTTATCTCCTGTTCTAACTCATGTCAGATTACATGCTGATGATGGTTGAAGCAGATGTTAGGGTCAAATGGACGGATGAGAAAAAGAAGACCAATGGGTCCATCCTGGTCGCTCCCATTCCTACAAAACTCAACGAGGATAGCGTGTCACTGCAGCAATACCTCTATTTCCTCTCAAGATACTCCAATAAGGGTGTGCAATTAAATTTCTTGGACATCGAAACAGCAAAGTTAGCTCTGCCCCTACTGAAAGATATGAAGAACCAGCTACATGCACCGGTCTGGTTGCATGTGAATATTCTACCGGGTCCGAATCTAGCCGAGGTTCCGGTTGACCCGGGTATGTTCATCACATTGGTTCAGAGTAACTTTCCGAGTTCCACGCTCATGCTCGGATGGGCGACGACATGGAGCCCGAACGCCCCGCAGGTCCGGTATTCGTGGTTTAATATCATAGAAATGGCGAAGATCTGTGCGGGTTCCCGGCAACAGGTTTCGTTCGCTGTTCGAGCGATATATGCACGGAAGTCCATGCGGCAACTTCGGTTTCTTCTCAGTCTAACGTCGCGGTTCACAATAACCGTTTGGACGGATACCTACGACATCATGCCACTGCCGGATTTGGTTTATTTTAGGAAGAACATGGATCCGAAACGGATACACTACAACTTGCCAGAAAACTTTATGGAAAGCATAAAGAATGTCAACGGCCAACAACCGGCACCACTTGATTCGGATGCCAATCTCTGGAATCGGAATTTATGGCAACCGGTTTTGTTGGATGACGTTTCGTTGGTTTTTCTGGGAACCGAGCAAGTCGTTCTAGAAGGAAAAGCCAGTTGGATAGTTTCTAAAATACCCTATCAAGCGGAGCTGCAATCCAAAGGAAAAACTGTAATCGTCGAAGGTAAATTACAATTTTTAAGTCGAGACTCGTTGAACCCGGTTAAAGGGGAGGCGGCTCGCATCATTATCCGATCATCCGGTGTCAACCCTCCAGCGCCGGATAAAGTTCAAGGCGTGCAGCTAGTCATCAGACCAGACGGTTTCATCGAGTTATCAGAAATCAACATGCAACACGCATCGTTGTATGATTTACGGACGAGTGCTCATTTACCAAAAAACGACTGTTACGAGTTTAAAATTGTCGATAGGGGAGAAGATTATCCGATCTTTTGCGAAGTGAAGTTATTAAAATGCGAAGAAGAGGATGCCGAGTTAGAACCTCTTTCTGTCTCCTTACATTTTAAAGTTCCATACGAGGCAGAAAGTCAAATGTACTATGTAGCGGTTAATGATAATGGTGGAAAACAGCCTTTAATTATCGAAAATTTAGTCGTGTACTCATGAGACACCGCGGTTGTAAATTTTGTAAGCTCTCAACTCGAGTTTTCAGACTGACTCGTATACAGCATACACACTGCAGTACTAATTGTCTTCCAAAGAATTTTTGAAGTTGGCAATTGAAATTACTGTATCTCTGTTATAATTCATCAGACTGACACAATATTATTATATTGTCAAGTTTTTAGCCTGACTATATTTTTCCTAGTACATGTCGTATTCAGTTCGTTCCATTTTGATAAAAACAAATATGGAGGTTCGTGTAGTCTTGCCATCAAACGTGTCAAGGAAGAATCTTTCAATCTAAAGCGATGTTTGTATTTTTAAAGAGGTACTTCCTGCAAGGCTGATAATCATAGTAGCTGGCGTCTATTCGGGGGTGGGCAGGGGCGTCGTTAGAAGGGAGAGGGTTACACAGAGTTCAGAGTTTTGTTGGTAAATCGCCAAACTTTATTACCTTCTTATACTTTTGCTTGTTGCAAGTTTTAGTGCAAACATTTGGCAAACTTAGTGACACCCATGAAAAATCTGCATCGCCCCTGGGGAGGGGAGGTAGGCTAGCAGTTGCCGAAATTCATTTTGGAATTAAATTAGTATCCGGTGATGCGTTTTGTTTGGATTAATTCTCCCCCTCCTCTCATCAAGATGGATCTTCATCAAGGCTGTGCATTGAGGTTTCAATATCTAATACATATTATAGAATGGTGCTAAGAATGTGTTAGTAAATATCGTAACAAACAAAACCACTGTACCCCTCTGTACTCGTATTGGAGGAAAAGGTCGTCTAAAATCCTGATACTAATTTGAACGAAAAATTGATAAATGAAAGTATTGATAATAGCGTCAGTCATGCATGATGGTAAATAAGTCTTTATTATTTGTAAAATAGGAGATCGATGATTTGATAAGAGGAGGTTTTATTGTTCACTTTATGCCTTACTTGTCGGAGATGTCTACGTTATATGGATTGGGTAAAGTTACCCCAACATGTATAAAATCTTACCCCACGAAAATGCATGTTTCTTTTTTTTTTACAGATTATTGGGTAAATTTTACTCAACTGTGTTTAGAATGTGTCCATGCGGTGTAAAATATCTATAAAGAGATGTGTCTTATAGCATATCGACGTAGTCTAAATAGGTATTCCAGCGCTGAAGCGTCTTGTCTCGTCTGGTGTGTTTTTCTGGAGGAAATGACTAACGTTGGAAGATTTTCAAAGGAGCTCGTGTTTCTAAAAGCGTCAAAACACGTGCTGTTTTTCAATCCAATGATAATATGTGTAGTAATGAACGTCCACTTCATGCGTTCTGAGGTCATCACACCAAAGATACGCATTGGCGATTATGAACTGAGTGAGGTAACAGTTGTGAAGTTATTAGGAGTACTTGTTCAAAATGATCTAAGGTGGACGACTCAAGTAAATGAAATGGTCAAACGAGCAAACAAAAGGCTGCACATGCTTCGTATTCTGAAAGGGTTTAAACTCCCGGCAAATGATCTAATATGTGTTTACTGTGCATATGTACGACCCGTAGTAGAATATTGCTCCCCAGTTTGGCATTCCGGGTTAACAGCAAATCAAATGAGACAAATTGAGAGAATCCAAAAAAGAGTGTGCCGCCTTGTGCTTGGTCAGTGTTATGATAACTACCAGCAAGCACTAGAACTTTTGGGACTGCCTAGTCTTCAGGCAAGACGAGATAAGTTGTCACTTAATTTAGCAAAAGGGTTGACGAGATCGTCATCAAACTTTGGTCACTGGCTCCCTCCTGTGCGATCGACTGCCAATAGCCGATCGCTTCGAAATGCTAAACTCTACACTGAAATTCTATGCAGGACGGAGCGCTACAAAAATAGCGCCCTCCCTTATTTGATAAGGCTATTGAATACTTAAAGGGGTACTCCGGCCTGAAATTAATATGAATTGGGTGGATGGAGTGAAATTGAGCAGGCGGGTCACTGAGGGTTTCATCGGGATCGGATGAAAAGTGGTGAGGTTGTGGAATTTTGGGTTTTGCATTGTTTTGGTAGAGCGGTTATGTGCACATCATCATGAATATGCGGTGAGTGAGCTGATGATGTCATGTCCCCGCTTTTTCTTTTGTATTTTATTGTATGAAATTGCAATTATTCAAATTTTCTGCTCCAAGCCTATAACTAAAAGGACTGACTCCTTATTTAATGTGTAAGTTCGTCATTGCAGTAACTTATTTTGTAACAAGGGAGATATTTTTTATAGACATGTATGAAAAAATGAAATAATGAAGATTTCATATAATATAGTTAAAAAAGGAAAGTGGGGACGTGACATCATCAGCTCACTCATTGCATGTTCATGGTGACAGGCATAGAACTGTTTCCCAGGGTGGTGCAAAATTTAGAAATTCAATGGCTTCGTTGTTTTTTATCGGATTTCGATGAAATTTTCAGTGTTTTGCTTGTTTAATTTTACTCTATTCATTCGATTAATCTTATTTTCAGGCCGGAGTACTCCTTTAAAGCCTAATTTAAGTTGTGGTGGCCCCCTTAGAGGTGCAGTTCACTGTTTCGATTAATTACTGGATTGTATGAATATGAATGCCCAAAACAATTGTGATGTAAGGGATACAGAGATGAGTTTTGTACGATAAATTTTACGATTTTGAAATGAGGTTTGGGGCTTTACTTTGTCCGGGTGCCCAATCAAAACAAAACGGAACATCTGCGTATGTTTCCCTCTATATGTTAAAGAGCCACTTCTCAGGCATTTGATCGAGTAAAGGTTTCAGGATGTAGTTCTTGTCTGTAGCTTTCTGATATTCAGTCATTAAAATTGTAAGATACTGTAAGTGAATGTTAAAACATTACGAGGGCCTAGGGAGGGTGCTATATACATGTAGATACTCAATAAGTTGGAATTTCACATTGTACATGTATATCAAAGTTTTAGGTGGGCTTTAAAATCAGTTATTTTCTATTAATTTCCCACACGACTGAACATACAGAACATTTGATTTCATCTAATTTTATATCTCGTACATTTACGGTACCCAACTGATACCTGTGAATTAATTTAATTGACTTTATTTCTCAAAATTATATTTGTGCATTTCCGTAAATGTCATCTGTTTTATTTTCATTATCGCATACATGTTATTCACAAACCTCTGTAAACAAAAGTTACATATATAATGACGATCAATACGATGGTTTCTCTCCATATCTCTCGATTTTTAAATGTACTTTTATGCATTTTTAAATCTTTATCTTCTATATTAATTTATGACACATTTTATCATGGACATTATTGTTGTGGTTATCTATTTATGTTGTTTATATATTTGCAATATTCTTGTATCTTTTAAAAAATGTAAATTGTGTGCAATTCAGCCATTGGCTGCAAGATACAATTTGAAATAAACCATGAATAATAATAATGATAATATTTGGCTGTAGTGAATGTAGATTGTGGCAGTAGCTTGAAGACGAGGGACGAGAATAGAAAGCTTTTTGGGGCTACAAACAAAATCTAGCTTTCTAAGGCTGAAAAACAACAAAATTATGAGTGAAATAAAAGAACAGTTTTGTGAAGTGAAAACAACCAAATAGCCCTAAATTTTGAAATATAATCAAATTCTTGACATCCAATATGCTTCACGAAGTTAATTATCTGGAGTTATTCAAAATAGATGGTAAAATGTCAGTTTGCGTGACTGATACGTCGGTCTCTTCGGCTTCCGTTATCATGGGCTGTCGGTTTGGTGAAGCCCAGACGGATGTTCAGAGGAGCGTTTTATCAAGTGTTTTGTCAGTGATTTTCACCGCTGGGGATGTCCGTTTCGTAGACTGTATAGCCTACTTACGTTCTATATCCTTCATCCAAGTACAGTATGATGTTTTGAACGTACAGTGAAACATTTAGAGCACAAGACGTATAAGATTTACTTTAGCATATCCATACTACTCTCAGCGACTGAAGACTCCCCGAAAGCTGGCATTGACTGATATCTTTTGAGAAGCATGCAGGGGAAATGGAGTTTGTGGTGCAGAATAGGATGAAGGGCGAAAGTGACGGCTTCATAAAGAGTATTATTCATTATTGCAATGTAGAAAATAACTAGAACAGCTGAAGACAGAAAGTTTTGGAGAACCTGTGTCGCAAAATCCATCACGTTGTCGACCCATCAGGCTCCAAGATATGGGACATAGCTAGATGGACAGACGTAGAAACACCTCGTACAAGCAGCACAGCATGGAAAGGGTTTCTACTAAAATGTTATTTCAAATAGAGGCCTGACCAAATTATTTAGGAAAAGTTTATCCCAGTACCATAGGCTTTGAAAATTTGTGTTTGTGTCGTCCATATTCTTTTGTTTGTATGCAGTGTTTTGTAGTGTCAGGTGAGTTAAAGGGATTTTGTTGTGATGGTCCAAAAACATCAAAGTACACATTTAGTCATATTTCAATCCACTGTACAGTCTAGTAACAATAATTTTAAAAAAATTATACGATTAAATTCCACCACAATTATTTAATTTTATTAAGTATTTTGGCTTATTCGTAAACTTCCAAAGCCCATGCCTTCATGCGCTGTACATTGGGAACCATTATGACATTTTGTTCAAATGTTTAATTACGGGATTATTCGAATTCTTAGTTGAGTCATTGTTTGTGCTGTATATTCTTGACTGCTTTAATTTACTCGGAACGCACCTTAGTGTTGTTCGGTAATTATAAATGGTTATTGAAGTGTTTACTATCGACTGAAAGTAATTCAGGGAAAGAAGTTAGATCCTTCATATTTTATCTTTGAGCTAGTGTAGATTCAGAATATTTCAATCGTGCTAAACATGTGCCATGTAATATTATTAGAAGTTCAAGATTCATTGAGTGCCTCGAAATTATTACCACGCGTGACAATTTGGGAAAACGTAACAATTTTGTACTATACCATTACTCTGTAAATGTTCTTATTTATTATTAGAATTATCAATAAACTGTTTATTCCTTAATTATCTTTCACGTTTATCAATGTCTTAACTTTTCTTTTCGTTTATATATTGTATTGATATTTACTTTCTAAAATGAAAGTAAATGAGAGTAAATAATCAGTTATAATTAAGTATCATTATGCAAAGACGAATACAGACAGGGAGAGTGTAGTTCAATAAAAGAAATAGAAAAACTGTCCAACCAGTTTGATGTTGGAAAAAAGGCGCAGCCATTATGAAAAAAGTAGTAGTCTGCAGGTTGATCAATAAGTTGAAAAGAAAAACGAGAAAGAAAAAAAATGGGGAGAGAGAAACAGAAAGAGGGAGAGAGTGTGTGGGGATGTGGGTGTGGGCGTGTTTAGCAGTATGTCAGAGGACATTTTCGGACAGAGAACAAAAAAAAATCGTGACAACAATGGTCCTCGGAAGCCGGACAATAGTCCTCGAACGTCGAACAATGAATTTGTGCTTTATTCCGTCGACTGTCCGAGGACGGAGGAACAATAGAGGAACAATACTTGTCCTCGGAAATAATGCAATACAAGACTCTGTGTGTGTGTGTGTGTGTGTGTGTGAGAGAGAGAGAGAGAGAGAGAGAGAAGGGGCGGGATTAGTCTTAGCTATTCATTGGGGGGGGGGGGGGTGTGGTATCACATTGCTTGTGGGCTTATTTTTGCTGAGCCTACTACAAAAATCATAAAAATCCTGTCATAAGGCCATCAACCAAATATCAGAACCCTAGTTACTGACTAATAACACAACGATTGAAGATGATATAGTAGCTTGTAAGTCAGAAAGTCGCAATTGGATATTTTATTCATTTTGGTTCAGGGGCGTAGCTAGAACATTTTGAAATTAGGTCTATGAGAGTTAAAGAATTCAGTAGTCAATGGGTTAACTTTCCATTGTCCAGATTTTCCTTCATTTTCTTTCCTTCCCTTTTCCGTTCCTTTCCTTCATTTCTTTCTGTTTTTGTCTCCTTTCTCTTTTCCTCTTTTCCCTTTCCCCTTTCCTGGCTCTCCCTCCCCCCTCCTTTTTTGCCGTCAGACATGGTGCATTTGCCGACTGTTTCGATTCGAAGGCAAATCATAGAATATTGTCCTACTTAGACTGCTAGCGTCCCTATATGTATTTACGCTTCCGTAAAACATTGGGGGAGGGGCGGAGAGAGTTAAGTTCAAACGTTAATGCGTCCACAAAAAAGCAACAATAATAAGTAACAATATAACATCATGCTGAAAAGGTTAATAATAAAATAGATTTACCAACAACACAACCACGCGAATACAAACTGCATGGCTACACCATTTATATACTATAAAGAAGTTTCTTCTATCGGATGTGATGTTTAAACACTACATTTATTGATCATATGTACCAGGGGCGGCGCTTCCGGGGGCAGGGGGCTTTTGCAAATACCCCAAATGTGCCCCTTTTCATAGCTGATATGTGCCCCTTTTCTTCGCACAGTGCCCCTTTTTCTTTCTAATAAGTGCCCTTTTTACCTTCTGATAAGTGCCTCCTTTAACCTCAGATATTAATGCCCCTTATGAAATCTAATAATTGCCCCCCCCCCCTTTTCGTCTAATTAGTACCCATTTCCCGTTCTAATAGTGCAATTTTTCCTTCTGATAAGTGCCCTTTTGACTTATGATGAGTGCCCCTTTTCCTTCGTATCGTATAACTGCTCCCCTTCTTCTTTCTGATAAATGCCATTTCACCTTCTGATAAGTGCCCATTTAGCTTCAGACATTACTGCCCCATTTGAAATCTGTGCCTTTGTATTTCGTCTGATTAGTGCCCACTTTCCGTTCTAATAGTACAATGTTCCCTTGTCTTATAAGTGCCATTTTTCACCTCTGATAAGTGAACCTTTTTCTTCGTATGACTACCCCTTCTTCTTTCTAATAAATGCCCTGTTCATCTTCTGAGAAGTGCCCCTTTTAAGCTCAGATAAGTGTCCCCTTTGAAATCCGACAAGTGTCCCTGTTTTCCTCTGATTGGTGCCCAATTTCCGTTCTAATAGTACAATTTTCCCTTATGATAAGTGCCCTTTTCACCTCTGATAAATGCCCCTTTTTAAGTACCCCTTTAACTTCGAATCAGTGCCCCCTTTTCTTTCTAATAGTATTATTTTTCCTTTTGATAAGTGCCCCTTTTGTCTTTTGATAAGTGCCCTACCTTTATACACATATATATATATATATATATATATATATATATATATATATATATATATATATATTTAACTAGCAGAAGCAGCCCATGGACATCCACGGGCGCTAGCTGTGTTTATGATTAATCAACGTACCGTATATTTGTCACAATAACCAAGTGAATTTTAAAAAAATGTCCGGTAAAGTGTTATTTTTTTACCAAGAAGTATTTACAACATTTGAGTATGTGTTATTTATCAAAATCTTGCATAATTTCTGAAGAAAATAAATTTTCACCTTGATGAAGGCTAAATAATATGGATATAATTATGTAGTACATGCCCAGGTAACAGGCCCATGGGCAAAAGGGAACCCATATAAATCCCATATGTATGCCTTGTGGGACCCATATGGGTTAACCCATTTTTGAGATCTACTTGGGCCAGCCCATATGAGAACCATAATGGGAAAAGACTGGGAAAACCCATATGAGCATGACATGTAAATGCCCATATGGGTATCATATGGGAATAAATGAAACGGCATTCCATTGCTACTACTTACAAGGGAAGCACTACCTCCTACTCTTTGAAGGTAAGCTGCATTATATCGTATATATATCATTTCTTTCTTTCTAAATTCCATTTTCTATTTGATATTGTTTATTAATTTAAAAGTACATGTATAGCCTGAGATGTACCATCCAGTGAAATTTTCTGGTTCATGACTGTCTTTTGTGGGATTATTATGAGTGAATTGATAGAGAAATGTTAATTTAGTTGAGTTACCAGTTTAGCTTATCTTAATACTCCCATTGTTTAAGTTGCAGGGCCCCAAGAGGAAAGAAGTATGCCTGGGTCATATCGTTCACCCACCGCGTGATAGTTTACATTCCCTACTGGTCTGTTTATAACCAAGGGGGTTATGTGGTAACTCCTTGGTTTAGCTAAGTGGTCTGGCTTTCCATGTATGTGGGCTAAGAAATCAAAATCATTTCACTAGTCAAGTGTGTATCGAGCACATAATTATGCAGCCTCAATTTCAAGACAAGATAAATGTCATAGTTTATTATGTCATAATAAATGTTATTGTTGACTTCATGTGAGGAGCAACTGTCATAAATGAATAATTGATGTGTCGTTACTACCATTCTCAAAATATACAGAAGATCTTGCTATCTTTATAAAGGTGCTTTTCTTGCACTCTATTTCTCTCCCCTCCCCTTATTTCTGTATCAGTATTGTACCTTTATTCCATACACCATTTCATTCTCTGCTATATTTCTTGTCATTTCCCTTTGCATGGGTCAATAGGTATATTGTCCATATTTCTATATGTTTTCTTTTTTCCTTTTTCTTTTTTTTCCCTTTTTTTTTGTGGGGGGGGGGGCGGGACCCGACTCTCTTTGAGTTTTTCTTTATTTTATGGAAACGGCATGAATGATGTCTCGTATATGTGGTTTATATATATAGAGAGAGAGAGAGAACAAGAGCTAACATTTACATTTCCTTTTTTCTTAATATCTCCATTGGTAATCAAAAATTGTAGCATAATTGCAAATTTCACTATTTACAAAAGTTTAATATAGTAAATATGCTAGTGTAATATTTTTTGTGAAATTTGTTACATGTACATATATCTCACTCTGTCGTTTCAGATCCAGCAAATAGACGAGAAAAACAACAACGGTACTAGGAAACAGCATAAGCAGTAACGTAACAACTAAAAAAAGAAACGTATTTTCTAGATGGACAAAATGAAGAAGACTTCTGGCACGTTTTAAGATTATATCATGATTATATCCAAACTGGATGAAGCTGTTAAGGTGGCACCATAATTAGTACCTGCAGGAAAAATGTTTCCAGTACTCGGAACTAAGGATTTTTTTTACTATCAATACTATGAAGGCCGGGAGGACTCCTTTCAACATGCCCTGGTCGTGTATGCATCTCAACTAAGGGGGAATGCACAATCAAGCGATGAACAAAAACCGCAGCTTCATTAGATGTTGACCAGTAATTTGGATAATTATAAGGAAGTGCCAGATGGAAACAACTATTGTTTAACCTTATCTTTTGGATAGCATTATGTGATTGTAATAACAAAATACTGCATATTAATCATCTTTAATGTATGCATGGTGAAGGAGGAGACTAATTTAGATACAGTGATGGCCCAGGAGAAAGTCTATTGTATATCAATTCATTCTACTTCTGACCGCCGTTCTGTTATTTGATGAATTCGCCAACTGGGCCTTTGGGTATTAAAATATTATTTACTCAGCTCTTTGTGATTTGATACATGAATTTCTGAAAGAACATTCTAAACTCATGCGGCTTGACACTGAACTCCACTAGCCTGAACCAATACAATATTCCATTATTTATTATTTTCACAATGTGTTTTTCTTTTAAGTTTGTTTTAAGTGAGTTGCCAAGGATGTTCTTTACAAATTGTACTTACAGTATCTAAACACACTTCCAATACCATGTGATGTGTCACAAAATGAATCGTATGAGAAATGATTCCATCAAAGTCCCATTATCATTTTTAATGGCAGACTCCTAAGCTTAATTTACTTCAATAATGTATGTCGTTGCATATCCCCAAGCTTAAAATATCCGGTTCTTTTTGTAAGATGAACATTATGGTGGTTAATTGATTGATAGTTTATTTAACCTGACAGCTAAGAAAGCAAGTTAGCGTATGTTTGTAAGCAAGCAACCGGGGGAAAGAAATCTTTTAGTCCTATTCGAGGGACTTGGATTAATTCCTTACCAACTACACAGTATTAATTTCTAATATTAAAAAGGTTTACTTTGAAATATGATTACTTACTATTTAATGGGTAAAACTATGTAGAAATAAGTGAATACATGTTTGCATGAATGGGATTGATGGGGTACTTCATGGAAATCTAATTACTGCTATGGAGTAAATTTCATGGGCATGTACGAATAAGTGAAAATATATTTGCAGATCAATATAAAATACATGTATGTCGTTGCCTATTCCCAACTTAAAAGTAAGATTCCCCAGTGAATTTTGTTTGATGAACATATCATTTATAGATGCATATTTATACAGGCCCGTAACTAGGGGGGGGGGGGGGGAATGGGTTCAGGGGGTTCAAACGACCCCCCCCCCCCCCATTGGCGAGCAGAGGTCCGCCTGAAAAAAAAAGATAAATTAAAAAAAAAAGCGAGGGGAGAGATGATGGAAAGGGAAAATAACGTGATAAAATATCGGTCTCCGTCTATTTTAATACACTTTATTTAAATATTGCCCCGTAACTTCCTAATCTGGCAAATCTAGAATTAATCAATGTCGTCTTTCACCATTCATTTTCGAATTTTGTACATTATGCCATGTTGCAATCGATTTTTTTTTTTCAAAGCGTCATTTAAAGAATTATTCAAATTCGTTTGTAGTAGGTCCATGCCAGGCCTGTTACGGGGGGGGGGGGGTTCAGAGGTTCGAACCCCCCCCCCCCCCCCCCCCCCTAGCTGGCGAGCAGAAATCTGCTTGAACAACAACAAAAACGGAATCATAAGGCGAAAAAAAAATCTCCAAAGTGACATCAGAATAGTGCTGTTCAGGTTAAAAATTTGAAACATTTCCATACCAACCGGCTTGAAAAGAAAAGGGGCGCACAAGGGGGTCACGTGAAAGGGGAGAGAGGAAGGAAAGTGGAAGATAATGTGAGATAATAGGGTTTCCAGTAACAAAAAATATTTGCTTTTGTCCTGCAACTTCATAATATTTATAAGGCAATTGAATGACAATTTCTTGAAATCGACTTCCCAAGAATTTGATGATAAAATTTTGCAGCTGATTGCCAGGTCGGACGAATGAAATCTGACGAAAACGAATGTGGATACATGTATGTTGAAGTTGTTTGACCATTAACCTGTTGAATGACATTTTAATTATTAAACTATCTTTGACATCTGACATTTGGATAATTATTGATTCCTATCCGCCTATAGGACGAATCTGAAGTGCTCAATGATGCATTCTGATCTCTGAAAGGGTCATATTGGACAGGATATCCAGACAGTACAAGATTGCTTAACCTTAAAAGGGCCGGGGGTGGAATCCCCGCCCCTGGACATTTCTCGCGATATGTCCACAACGCGCAAAGCAGTCGCCGCGACGTTTCATTACTGTTTTCTTTCAAATCTCACGCATCTTTTGAGACTATACATTTTTGTAGATTACGTTGTGGACGACGTGCGTGCCGATTTTCGGCGCGGTCGAAGGTCGACATCTCGGGGGGGGGGGGGGGGGGGGGGGGGGGGTAATCCACCAAACCCCCCCCCCCCCCCCCCACCGGCTGTGGCATAGCCATAATATCCCTGCCCTTTTAGAGTTAAAACACCGTACTCAAAGACTCAAATGAAATCCAGGCCCTTAAATTATGTCCTCTAATACAGCCTGTTCACCGGAGTGCCATGAGAGTATGTTATAAAACAGTGACTTCTTGGAAACTATACTACTCAAAAAAAGTTAAGGAACACTTTTTAATTTGTGTATAAATTTTTTATAAGAGGTATTGTATTTCTGGAAATACCCCAATACAACTGTCCTGAATGTCCTCAAAAACACTGTAATCAATTTCACACATGGGTGGTTTCAGTTGTTGCATAATGTCTCTCGCATCAGTGCACATCCGGAAAAGTGGGCCCATAGGGGCATCAGCTGACGGCATGAAGTGGTACAAATGAATGTTTGAATGTCTTTCAGTCAGCTCAGTATCGAGTATGGCCTCCTCCTGCAGCAATAACGGCTTCACAGTGCTGTCTCATGGAGCTAATGAGGCGATTGATGTCTCTGACGGCCAGTGCATCCCATGCAGCCTCCAGAGTTACACCCAGCTGTTTCAGTCCATGTGGATGGGCTTCAAGCTGCTTGATACTCCTCCCCATCATGTCCCAGACATGTTCTATAGGGTTCAAGTCCGGGGACTTCGCTGGCCACTCCATACGCTCAATTTCATGGTCCTCGAGGAACTCAGTCACCACCCTAGCTCGGTGGGGACGGGCATTATCGTCCATGAAAATCAAGTTTCCCCCCACATTTTCTGCAAATGGCGCCACGATAGGTTCAAGGACTTCATCCCTGTACCTCACTCCTGTCATTGCATCCTGAAAAGTGGGCCCATAGGGGTGTCAGCTGACCACGTGAAGTGGTAAAAAAGTGGGTGCAAAAGCATTTTCTGTCTTTAGTCTCTACAATCAACAACTTGGTGACAACAGCAATGCCAAGACGCCACCTGAGTGAAACAGAAGTTGCCTGAGCCCTAGGGATGCTGGAAGCTGGCCTCAGTCAGCGAAGAGTAGCCCAAATGATGGGCACACAGTGTCATCAGCAGAGCAAACCGAAGACACCGAGAGACAGGGCTATACTCCGAGAGACCCCGCAGTGGCCGACCAGTTTCAACAAACCCTAGAAATGATCGTTACTTGACGAATCTCAGCCTCCGAAACCGCTTTCCCAGTGCACGTCGCCTCAATAATGACTTCGCTGCAGCAACTGGAGTGATTGTTTCCACTCAAACAATCCGTAACCAACTTTGCATGCCAGAAGGCCAGCTCAGTTTGTCCCACTCACCCCTACTCACAGAAGAATCCGTCTCAACTGGGCTCGGGAGCATGTCAGATGGACCCAACAGCAATGGCGCAGAGTTCTTTTCACAGATGAGAGCAGATTCTCCCTTGACCACAATGATGGATGTTGGAGAGTCTGGAGACGAGCAGGAGAGAGATTTGCCAACCCCTGTATTGCAGAACATGACCGTTATGGGGAAGGCAGCATCATGGTGTGGGGAGGCATCATCTATGGCAACCTATCGTGGTGCCATTTGTAGAAAATGTGGGGGAAAACTTCATTTTCATGGACGATAATGCCCGTCCCCACCGACCTACGGTGGTGACTGAGTTTCTCGAGGACCATGAAATTGAGCGTATGGAGTGGCCAGCGAAGTGCACGGACTTGAATCCTATAGAGCATGTCTGGGATATGATGGGGAGGAGTATCGAGCAGCTTGAAGCCCATCCACATGGACTGCAGCAGCTGGGTGTAGCTCTGGAGGCTGCAAGGGATTCACTGGCCGTCAGAGACATCAATCGCCTCATTAGCTCCATGAGACAGCGCCCTGAAGCCGTTATTGCTGCAGGAGGAGGCCATACTCGATACTGAGCTGACTGAAAGACATTCAGACATTCATTTTGTACCACTTCATGCCGTCAGCTGATGCCCCTATGTGCCCACTTTTCCGGATGTGCAATGATGCGAGAGACATTATGCAACAACTGAAACCACCCATGTGTGAAATTGATTACAGTGTTTTTGAGGACATTCAGGACAGTTGTATTGGGGTATTTCCAGAAATACTATACCTCGTATTAAAAAATTATACACAAATTAAAAAGTGGTCCTTAACTTTTTTTGAGTAGTATATACTGAAATGAACAACAAATTAAAGTGCATTTTTCTTTTCTCGCTTTGCTCGCTCGCAAATCTTAGAAATGGGATAGTTTCAGTCAGCGAGGTCCATGAATATTTCCTTAGAATACTATTGCAATATTCAGGCACGTCGCTGTCCTATCGCCATTGCACCCGAATACTTGTTTGGTCAACTTTCTATACTGAAATGAGCAACAGCAAAGTAAAGTGCATTTTTCTTCGCTCGTTTCGCTCGCTCGCAAACCTTATTAACGAGTTTCATGCAGCGAGGTCCATGAATATTAAATGTTATGAAAATTTTCGGGCCCTATCGCCCATGGCGCCCAGATATTACGGTTACCTTTCCATAAAAGAACAACAGCAAAGTGCCCCCCCCCCCCTCGTTCCCCTCACTTCCTAAAAACTTTATTAATATGAATGATTCCTGGCAACAAGATGACCGGAGATATAGCTTTACATTTCACCTATTGTGACTAATAAAATAATTTTGCCATTTAAAAGTACATTTTTATTTTTCTCTCGCTCGCAGTATTTGAAATCCTACGCAGTGATAGTATATGTTCGGGCTTCACATTTGACCCACCCCATGTCAATTAATTCTGACTACGCTCGTGCCCATACCCTTGGAGGGGCACGCCCCTGACCCCCACCCGCCACCCCTACTCGGTCGCTTCGCTTCCTCAGAAAGGTCCACTTTTTCGAATGTTGAACCCCCCGCAAAAATCCTAGTTACGGGCCTTTTATAATAAAAAAAAGGGTTTACTTTGATAATCTAATTACTTTTTCTCTCGCTCGCAGTATTTGAAATCCTATACGCAGTGATAGTATATGTTCGGGCTTCACATTTGACCCACCCCATGTCAATTAATTCTGACTACGCTCGTGCCCATACCCTTGTAGGGGCACGCCCCCTGACCCCCACCCGCCACCCCTACTCGGTCGCTTCGCTTCCTCAGAAAGGTCCACTTTTTCGAATGTTGAACCCCCCGCAAAAATCCTAGTTACGGGCCTTTTATAATAAAAAAAAAGGTTTACTTTGATAATCTAATTACTTTTTCTCTCGCTCGCAGTATTTGAAATCCTATACGCAGTGATAGTATATGTTCGGGCTTCACATTTGACCCACCCCATGTCAATTAATTCTGACTACACTCGTGCCCATACCCTTGTAGGGGCACGCCCCCTGACCCCCACCCGCCACCCCTACTCGGTCGCTTCACTTCCTCAGAAAGGTCCACTTTTTCAAATGTTGAACCCCCCGCAAAAATCCTAGTTACGGTCCTTTTATAATAAAAAAAAAGGTTTACTTTGATAATCTAATTACCTTTTCTCTCGCTCGCAGTATTTGAAATCCTATACGCAGTGATAGTATATGTTCGGGCTTCACATTTGACCCACCCCATGTCAATTAATTCTGACTACGCTCGGGTATACCCATATGGGCCCCATATGCAAACCCATATGGGGCCCACCTGAGCCCCATATGGGCTTGCTACCTGGGTCTATATCCATGCATAGAGCTAAAGGGAGCTATTTCATCTTGCCATGTTTCTGTGGTTTAATACTCAGAGAAACTAAGACCATGAAAACATAACATGCATAATTGGCGGTACGTCCCCTGTAAAGGATGCAAAAATGAGGAAAAAATGAATTTATTGTCATTTTATTTTCAGGGGGATTATGGCCCCCTTATATGGGTCTTGGGAGGACTGACGGATTGACTTTTCCCTACTACTTTCAAAGTTTCATCCTACTTTTAGTAAAAATAAAAATACAAGACGTTATTTTTGTAATGTCTAAACTGAGAGTCGAACCCACATACCTCAGGTTAAATGTCCGAGGGCTAACGCATCTCGCCTTACGGAATAAAACCTATGATTGAAAAATTGATTTAGATCGGAAAGGATCAGGTGCGCATGCGCCAGGGAGGACAGGGACAAAAAGTTCGTGGGGAAAAAAAATTGGCCCCCCGGCGACAGCAGTTAATTCATAGATATACATACACACAAAACTGTGTATGTGAAGCTAAAAAATAATGATGTAACTCTATATGCGTGAAACATAGTACATGCAAGTCATGTAGAAGTGCGCTGTGCGAATGAATAACACGTGTGTTGTTGCGCCGTGTACATTGACAGTGGCGGATCCAGGATTTAGTAAACGGGGGGGGGGGGGCACACACCAAAAAAAAGGTCCTCAGCATTTTAGTGCCGCTCCTTTTCCCTCCAAAATTCTCTGACAAGCAAAAAAAAAAAAATGCTTTTTTTTTTTTTTGCCCCTGGATCCGCCACTGATTGAAGCCATCCATGCATGCGGATATGGCCTTGGAGCTAGTACACGTTACGCTATTCTTTGCAATACACCAGTTGAAGTTTCTCCCCTTCACAGGTAAAGGGTATGGGTTGGGCATGAAGCTACAAACCAACTTCATGGGTTGGCAAAATTATTACTCCCTCCGGAAATTCAATGTTTAAAAATGAATTTATGAAATATGGACGGCACGTCAGCCCTTAAGAAGTGCCTCCCACCACTCTAAGAACCATTCCCCACTCGTGAGTACCAAAAGGTGGAGACTGAAAGAGCCAGGGAAGGCGCCTATTCGAACAAAAAAAGGCCCCAAATCCATAGCGTAATATATAGGCCTATATAGATACATTGTACCTATATACTCCGATGTCGCTTACAAAATGTGCCCTGAAGTCGAAAAAAGAGCCATTATACCTAGCTCCAAATAATCAGAGAGGCTTCATAATAATAGATTCCCATACTGATATCAGCACAATGAGAGGCAGGGGAGCAGGGGGCAGGAGGGGCACAATTCCCTAAATTATACAAGAACGAGCGATGCCTCTAAATCATAACAGGAAGGAGGACAATTTTTTCTAATTTTTTTCCAAAGCTCGCTCGCTACGCTCGCTCGCATTTACCATCATTGCCTTTTTATAGTATTATAGTATTCAAAATACTATTCAAAATATCTTCAATAGTTTGCTCGCTTGCAAATGAATAATCAGACCACTACACTCAACTGCAAAGTAGTTTTATCTAAAACCATGTTAAAGTAGAACTGTATTGATTTTAAATATTGGCTTAATACTTATTATTGCATAGATGGCATAAATTAAACAAGGTTATCAAAATGCAACGCTTGGAAACACTTGAAGTAATGATTATTATCAATTATAAAATGGTACAATACAGCCCCGATATAACACCTGAAGAGCTCCTCGAACGCTGCTGAGATGTGTGACGTCCAGGACCAGTCCTGTCTAAGCAGACGATGTCCCATAACATCTAACACATTTTTCATTGCCTGTTTTGTCATCTCCTCTTCACCTATTTCTCTTACTTGACTAGCGTCAGTCTTAATGTTAGTCTGTTGCCTCACTCTTAACTTCGTGTATAGTATTATTTTGATGAAAAATGCAGCGTTAAAAATAAAGGAATCAGTCACTTGTAAACAAAATAAGACGCCATTGTATTTTCAGCTGCTTGCACCGGGGCATGTTCGGCGTTTCAAGAGGGAACGAATATCATCCGTGCTATTATTCGGAGGGCTTTTCAATTTGAAAGTGGGGTTTATTTCATTGATCATTGACCCTTATCCTGTATATTCACAATCAAACGGTTTTAGTTATCAGAATCAGTTTCACTTCCCTTTTAGAATGGTGTGAAATAAGGTCATGTTTAAATATACCAAACTCTTTATAATTTGATAAATAATTGCATTGCAATTACGTTCATTCGTTATAGGACGTCGTCTGCTTAAGCAGGATCGGTCTCCGCTGTGACGTCATCAAAACATTGCTATATTTCTGGCGAATCGCTCGGATATTCCAGATGCTGAGAAGAGCTTTTATTTATGTTATTTTTATAATCATCAGATACGCAGTTGACGTAAAACTTATACGATTGCCATCTGTAAGCTTCCCAGTTTCTAGTGATACATTATTTGCCATATTTGTGATTTACTTTGAATAGCCACTTTAAGACATAAACAATAATAATGTGTCGAAAATGATCCTCGATAGTGTATTAATCAGAATGTAGCGTTATACTAACGTCTCAAAGTGGCATTTCCGCCTTGTTTTTGTTTTCACCCTTTGTAGGTGACCCTTTTGTTCCCCAATGTGCCCCTTTTTGTTGCTGCACCCCCCCCCCAACTTTGAAAGACGCTCCGCCACCCCTGACATGTACCACAATTTCAGTGAATCACTGAAGCAAACAGATTACATTCAGGAGAGAAAATGTACAATGTTTCCTTAAGTTTTATTCATTCGTAATCAATAGATTTTATCCCCAGCCCAGTGGTTATCTGGGACAACTTTTTTCTTTATTGAAACCTTGCGAAAAACAAAATCATGCGCAATATAAATTGTTGATGACGTGATTGGTCATAACGTGCTGATGATCACTAGTTAAGTGATTGAGATTAAGGCAGGTTTGAAGTTATTGGCTACACATAGTACGTAGTTTATTGCAATCTAAGTTATTGGAGACAAGGAAAGTGAATAAGGTAAGTATTTTTTTTTAAATGGTAGTAATTTATTACAAACATGTTCTTAGGTGTGATTCGTGATTCGTTGCGAAGTACATGTACATGTTTAGTTTTATGAGCTACTGTCTGAGGGAATCTGGCACCCCATTGGAAATAAGCCATTTCGGCTTTCATGGGCTATCCTGTCATGGTACCTGGTTATGTTTGTATTGCAATATACCTGACGAATAAAATCAAATCAAATCAGGGGTCGGAAGATGTGGGTCGGCAAATTGGACTCATATTTTAAAGTTTGATCAATTTTCAAAAATAGCTATGAAATCGCTCCACCATTCTTATCTGTGATTTTACCACCCCACCCCAAAAATGCGCCCTCTGTCATGTCTGTAGCCTATTTTACACTTTTAATTTACGAAAAACGCACAACTTTACGTAAATATTTCGCCTAGGTAAAATGACCCGATCTCTTTGAAACTTTAGCCATAAACTATATTTTACCAACTTAAATTCTCTTTACATTGCTATTTATTATATTGGACAAAACAATTCTATCTATAAAGTTTCTAAGACGCATGTAAATCAAAAGTGACTGAAAAAAATCTTATTCTAAAACCTGACAGTCTTCTACAACCAAACAACCATGCTGGTTCTGCGGTTACCCAAGCCTCTCTGCCAGAGTTCAGGGGAGAGAAGCACCTAGGTTTCGTATCGATTTTTAAATTTTACCAAACTTAAATTCTCATTAAATTGCTATTAAAATCAAATCTAACTGAAAAAATCCAAGTTATTCTAAAACCTGGCAGTCTCCTAACAGCCAATAATAATTTGTAATGCTTGGTCTACGGTTAACCCTGAGCGGTCCGCGCCTTTCTTTTTTACAACCAAGCCTAGGCAGAACCCCTTTTTGAAGACTTTGAAACAGACTACAAGTATCGGACTTGTATTTTCTTATATCGGACTTGTATTTTCTTACTCAGTCACCTTATTTTTAAAGTAGATATTCAAAGAAAATCAAAAATATGGCAATTAATGTATCACTAGAAACTGGGAAGCTTACAGATGGCAATCGTATAAGTTTTATGTCAACTGCGTATCTGGTGATTATAAAAACAACACAAATAAAAGCTCTTCTCAGCATCTGGAATATCCGAGGATTCGCCAGAAATATAGCGATGTTTTGATGTCGTCACACTCGGGATCGATCCTGCTTAAGCAGACGACGTCCTATAATGAATGAACGTAATTGCAATGCAATTATTTATCAAATTATAAAGAGTTTGGTGTATTTAAACATGACCTTATTTCACACCATTATAAAGGGAAAGTGAAACTGATTCTGATAGCTAAAACCGTTTGATTGTAAATACATAGGAGAAGGGTCAATGATCAATGAAATAAACCCCACTTTCAAATTGAAAAGCCCTCCGAATAATAGCAGGATGGTATTCGTTCCCTCTTGAAACGCCGAACATGGCCCGGTGCAAGCAGCTGAAAATACAATGGCGTCTTATTTTGTTTACAACTGACTGATTCCTTTATTTTCTTAACGCTGCATTTTTCTTCAAAATAATACCATACACGAAGTTAAGAGTGAGGCAACAGACTAACATTAAGACTGACGCTAGTGAAGGAAGAGAAATAAGTGAAGAGGAGATGACAAAATAGGCTCTGAAAAATGTGTAAGATGTTATGGGACATCGTCTGCTTAGACAGGACTGGTCCAGGGTGTGTCGTCACATATCTCAGCAGCGTTCGAGGAGCTCTTCAGCTGCTATATCGGGGGCTGTATTGTACCGTTTTATAATTGATAATAATCATTACTTCAAATGTTTCCAAGCGTTGAATTTGGATAACCTTGTTTAATTTATGCCATCTATGCAATAATAAGTATTAAGCCAATATTTAAAATCATTAACGTTCTACTTTAAATAAGCAAACCCTAACCCTAACCCTAATAAGCAAAAGAAAATTTCGTAATATAAACCTCCGTCGAGTTTCGAACTCGTGGTTCTTTCACCAAGAGAGGAATGGATTATCCGATTGCGCCACACACAACAGCTGCTCGATGCCCTTGCTCGTTTTATTATA